>CM040398.1:45829221-45864221 GCA_022702515.1 Ilyophis sp. 1 JC-2022 | reverse complement strand
TGCATGGGTGAGCTCTTTGGGGGCAGCCTAGCCGTGGGCACCCCCCTGCTGGTTTGGGAAGGGGGGGCATTTTTCTCCTCAGATTTAATGTGACTCCGGAGCAGGCTGTCGACTGGTGCGGTTCTGCCCGGTCTGGCGTTTGCGTCTCTGTGACCGACCGTTCTTTTGAACCGCGCCGTTTCCTCGCTTCCAGATAGCGGCGCTCGTTTCTTTCCCCAAACGTACCTGCGAATTACGCCGTGTGGCTGCCAGTGACCGTATCCAGGCGCTCCGGGGAGATCGCGCTCCACGGCCTTCCCGCTGAAGCGGTAGCCTCGTTTCGGAAACGCTTCGTCGGGAGCACCTGGAAGCCGCGCCGTTAAACGGGCGTTCGCGGCGTCTCAGACTATCGCTCACAGTGCTGTTCACAGCGGTCATAAACATCGGTTGATGTTTATCAATATTGTCACCACTAAGGAAGCCAGAGCCATAATAACCATGAATACACAGCGGTTGGCCTTTGCTGTAGCGCTGGTGGTAAAAATGGATGCGGCCCATGAGGATTTGCCTCAGTGCTACAAGGCAGCAGTTGAGAACTTTTTTTATAATTAAGTCTCTGTGTGCTTCTGTTTCAGCACACCTCAGAGAGTGGCGGCGTTTCAACAAACCCCCCCCCCCCCTCGCTCGTTGTAAATGCGTTAGGGGGTGAGGACGGGGGGAGTGAGGGTGGGACCGGACCACAGCTGTGTTTGAAATGCTCCCAAACGGCAGAGCCCTCGCTGTCTAAGACGCCTCTGACAGAGTTTGACTTTACAACTTAACTGCCGTTCGTCAGCAGAGGCGGGGGGAGGGTCAGATTTCCTCACGCATGGCTTGAGGGGCAGTTTCCTGGTCATTTAAACTTCTCTTTAACAAGCAGCGTAGCCTCCCCAGTGAAGGGGCTGAAGTATGTGAGCTTCAGACACATGCAAATGACAGCAATGCAACAAGGAACAACGGGGCCTTTTAACTCTTCACAAAAAACCACAGACACCTGCGTTTGCCTTGCTCAAGTACGATTGGTGAAAGGCACGTTCAAATGATATACTGCGCAAGGACACTTTATTTCCCAACTCCTAATTTTAAAAAAGCAAAATATTTCTCATGTTCTTGCAGCACTGCCTGGTTTTGAAGTCTGTACCCTCCGCTTTAGAAATGATGTGCTGGCAATGGCTACTCTGCTTCAGTTAAACTGACCTCTGATTGGCCGTTTCCAAGTGTAATGAAATGTAACTGTTGCACTGACCCAATCGTTGCTCACTTCTGACTCACGGTGCTTCAGGCTGATAGGCTGTGACCTACTGGCTGGGAATAAACACACTTCCAGACTATTTGACTGTTTGGCACATTGAACACAGACATGGTTGAGGGTTCTGGCTCTTTGAAAATAAATGGAATTTTCCTGCTTTTACTCTATGTTTTAGTGTCATTGTATTTTATAGTACTTGAAAGTTCTGTTCAGAGAATGGCTGTTAGAAGTGTGTGGAATAGGCTTTTAAGGCACAAAGCATGTTTTTAATACATATAAGGAGCCTGGAAATAAATCTGGAAGAACTTGGAGACAAACCCTTATTTGATAGGTCCGCTAATCGGAGAGCAGCCTCCGATTGGTCATCTTTTAAAGCCGTCCACGCTAGCTCCCAGTAAGCCTGACCACCAAAAGCATTTGCGGGCCACAGATGTGTTCAGACTGCTGCGCGCGGTCGCTAAGAGAGAGACGAGACATACCTGAGGCTTAGAGTAAGAGGATTGGGAAGAGAGGATTTCATGGAGCGGAATTAAAAATGGAAAAATTTGTCCACATCACCGGAGGAATGGAGAAATTGAGAAATATCTGTCCTTGCAGTGATGCCCCCCACAGAGCCTGAATACTTATTCCCTTTAGTTTGGCTCTTGGCCTTTCCCAGTGGAATTTGCTGTCTTTTGAATGTTCATAGCCCGGGGTGAGACCCAGAGTTGATAAGAAAAGACATTCAGAGATATAAATGTATGCTGATTTAATAAAAATACGCTTTTTTTGACTAAAACGGCAAGTTTGGGGACACCGTCAGTACAGACATCACGCGCCCGATTGGCTGACCTCATCCGCGCCCACAGGTAGCGTTCGATCAGCCCTTCTGGAGGAAGGCGGCGGCATTTTTCTGTACCGTGGCCAAGCTCTCATTGGAGTTACTTGGGTCAAATACTAACTAAAAAAATAAAAGAGATGCTAGGAATTCCAAAGCTTTACTGAGAGACAGCGTTGATAGGGGGGGTAAGGGCCCAGCCAGAGCCGGGGTTAAGGAGCCGGGATAGCACCCTGATGATCGCAGGCTCCATACCCTGCTGGAGGGGGTGGGGTACGCTGGAGCTCAGTGCGAATTACGGCGCTGTGTAAATGGATGAGCTAATAAACTGCGTGATGTGTAGCTTCGGTGCTCTGCGTGCCAGGGTCTGCCCGTGGGAACCGCTCGCCTGTCCCGTCGCTGGCTCGCAGGGGCGGCCGCTGTGCGCGAGGGCCACTGCGTTCCCTGACCCCCGGCCGCATATTTTAGCATTCTTCCCAGAGGAACGGGGCAGACCGGAGTCAAGGACCAGGGTTATTTCGCCCTCGTCCCCACAAAAAAATTATTGTGTTCTTCCCAAAGAAAGGGACATTCTGAGCCCCTTTAGACCAAACAAGAGGGGAGAGTCTCCGTTTCTTCGCCCGAAAACCAAGAGGGGTGGTCTCGACCCGTTCTCCGCAAAACACGAGGGACAACCTCCGTGTCTTTCAACAGATTCACGGGGTCAATCTCTGCCTTGTGAAGATTTCCTGAACGTCTCCCTTTTTTTTCCCACCGGGCTGTTTTAATTAGCCTCGGAGCCACATCTCCAGGGAGTCTTATCAACCGTCCCCGCCCCCAAACGGCGTTCTACGCAGCAGGAAGTGGGACAGGCGAAGCCGGGGCAAGGCCGAACAAGCGCCTCGGCACGGAAGCCGGAGCTAACGCAGTACGCCCGCGCTGATGCCCGCGCCTCGCCCCGATTAATATCTCAGCTTAATTTAACATCCCGATAGCCGTCAGGAAGTCCGTCCCTTTGAACCCGGCATGCAGGGCTCGAAAGTTCCCCCGGTGTCCCTGCAGCGCGTCTGTCTTGACCTGTCACTTGCTCAAAGGAGATAAGTGCAGATGGTAGATTTCAGACGCGGAAAGTGAAGATAGTCGGATACCATAATTTTGTTTTCCATTTCTACGCCGCACATTTGAGATCGTGGACTTTCCGTATTTTAAAAACTTCAAAGGGCTGTGAAGAGCAGGCAGGGCAGACTTTGTTTGCTTTTCCTCAGGCCTGATTGTGACCATGATGATTGGGACAGGGCTCTCAGTGCATCCACTGAAGCCTCATCCAAGTTCTATTTTTTTTAACTTGCTGAAAAGTGTTGCCTTTCACCAGCTGGTTTCACGTGTTACACCCTATTACAGTTTTGCCTGGAGTCTCCGATTATCCCTGCCTAATTGTCAGTCGACCGCTGCCATCAGGCCAATGCATATTAGTGGTTTATGTGTGGGAGAATTTGCCCCGCTTGAATTCACCCATGTGCAAGCCTTTATTTTATTCTTCTTAAAAAAAACACATACAAATTTGTTAATTATTGTTTACAATTTATGACTGGCTCTGCCACAGACAGTTCTAACAATGGATTAATTTTCCTGTTCAATACAAAGACACTTTTTTGGAACGATCTTAAGTCTCGCTGTAGGGCACCAGTGCATTATCCCACATGGGCGTGGGCCTTACGCACCAAGATCCGTGACCCCTACGCCGCACTGCTACTCCACGTGATATGCTGCACATGTGTTTATGAGAGATTAATTGAAGATGAGTAAAGCCTGGGATCATGAATGTTCTTGGATCAAGTCCCAGTGTGGATATAGTTTTGAAACACTGAAGATATGTGGATCACTGATTTAGGTAGGCACCCTGATACGGAAAGTACACATATTTAGCGATACGATAGGCGATGCCTGATTAGATTTTCAAGGAAAGTACACGCCTGTCGTATCAAGCCTTCCGTGCCAAACACCGTTTTCCTATAAAGCAATTTTCCAAAAATCGTCACGAACCTTGCAGTCTCTATGTAATGTTACTGTTTGAAGGGGATTTAAACTATGCAACTGCAGAAATATCCTTAGAGAATTGTGCGGCAAGAGTATAAACTGGATTTACGTTGAGGTTTGAGAGAGGGAGAGAGCGCGCGAGTGTCAACAAACATCAATCAGCGGGCCGCCTAAATCTTTAATCGTGGCGTAATTGTGGGAAAAGCGAACAACCCCTGTCTGCCTCTGGTGTTACTGTTTGCCTTTGCTAGGGAGACTGCGGCTTGCCTCCCGCCGCAATGTTGAAACGACGCGTTTGTAACGTTTCCCCCGGGAAACTCCAAACACTGGAGGCCGTGTTTACGGTCTCTGAAATTCCTGAGGTGGAATGTCGCCTAGAACACCAAACTGCTCGACTGGAGCCGTCTACCTAGAAAGTGAGGGCTGGCGGCAATGGCTATTCTGTCATCAATTAACGGGAATAACACACAATGGCTTCGAGAAGGCCCCCGGAGGACATTATCCTTCAGAGTGTTGGATCTTAGAAGATGCCCTTACCGAAGGCAACGGTTGACCTCTTGTGCTAGAAGACATTTACTCAAGGTGAGGTCAAGTACCGAGCTCAAGGGAAGAACACAAACATCAGACCTTGGCTGCAGCCCTAGGTTGTGAGTACAGTAGCTTAACAGCTATTCTAGGGGGGGGTGTTGGTGGCGGTAAGCATGTCCTTCATGTTTTCCAGGATGCCAAACCCGGCCCTCGCTCCCTCCGACGGGAAACGTCGGTGGCAGCCCCACGGCACATTTGGTCCGTCGGCGCGCTCCGTGCTCGGCTCTGGGACTAAACGTTTTTGGACTGCCCTGGCTCCGTAGCCTTTGAGCACGGAGGTGAAATGTGGTAGCGAGACCGGGGGTGGGGGGGGGGGTTGGGGTGCCAATCCGTGTGCACTTTGCGCATTCCAAGGCCCGCCGGTTGCACGTTGCTAGGCTTCTGAATGAAAGAAATCTCTCATAGCAGTTAAAATGCCATCCTGTAATAAAAGATACCTTCTTTAAATACCACGACTGTTCATTAACCACAGGCTGCCTTTAAAACACCCCCCCAGTAAAAAGATCAGTTTATTTTTTTACCATGGAGATGGGGGGCGTGACGTGCCTTAATTAAGAGTTCTGCTCGGGAGCGAATGCTAATTGTGTTTCATGTTCTGATCAGTGCATGTTCTGATTAGTCCTTTAAGTTTCATGACATTCATCATAATCATAATTTGTGGCGACTTGATTGCTCTAACCTTTGCAGTAGCTTTGCGCACCGTATGAGGAATTATTTAAATTGTAGCAACACCATTTGGGTTTATTAAACAGGGCTTTATTGTAACAAAGAAATTGGCGGTTTAATTTATTTACAAACCAGCTTTTTAAAATGTTTTACCTTACGACTAATGAAAATCGTGGCCCCACTGCAACGTTGGGGTGAGTCATATACGTTTGCTCACTTGCTAATTGTGAAAAGCGAGCATTCAAGATCAGGTTCAGGTGGGTTAAATAAACGTACGTTTTCTGGCTCGGCCGTCTGTGGCTCTCCGGCTGTCATCAATGATTTAGGGGGGAGGCGACATGCCCCGCCCGCTTCCAAGGAATCCTCATCACATTAGCGCTGGTTAATTATTCATGCCTGTGCTGCCAGGTATTGTTGCAGAGAAAGGCGCTTTTCGGCAGTTTGTTGTGTCATGCCGCCTTTGTTCTGCAGCCTCCGAGCCCCCGCCCCCAACGTGATCAAAGCCAGATCAAAAGAGAAGTTATGTTCCCAAAATCGCGGGTTGGCTTCCCGTACAAAACGTCATTACCGCGGCGGCGGTGGCAGGTGCAGACACGTTTAACGGAGGGATGGAGGGCGCTATAATTGGCCCGGAGCACCAAGGATGTATTTACGTGTGTAGCAGAGGGAAGATTTGTTTAAAAGCAGCGCTTGTAGAAGTGACATTTCTCCAAACAGGCCGCGCCATGTTTAAGATCCGCTTAAAGTGCGTTTGGACTCTCTCAGGGCCCAGGCAAGCATTGAGCTCAGCTAACTTGACCACAGCTTGAACAGAGCTCAGCGGTCCAGTCGTCTAAACCTAAGACTGAGATTTTAAACTAAGACCATTGTGATTGGCCTATGGTGTTTTACGGTCGGCAATCATTGCGATTCCCCAGCACGCTGCACATTTTCGGGCCTATAAGCCTCCCTTGAGAGAAACTAGGGGCACTGTTCGAGGGGGCAGATTAACAAGCGGAATGTTTGTCTCATGATTAGCCCAAGTTTATTCACCTTGGGTGGATAAGGGAAGACATGGGTTTGGTCAAACTTAGCTTCAGTCAGTACAAAGTGATGTTGGTGAGTAAGTACAATCAGCATTGTGGCCCTTTTGGAAACAGCTGGTCATGACCAGACAGACTAACAAAGCCACCATCATGCACACGCCATTGTGATGAAAGGTTTCACCTGAGGCTTTCTCTGGGTTTGCGTATTGCGTGGAGTTGCAGCTTGGGGTTGTGCGGCCACCCTGTTTGCCCACGTTTGAGGGGAGCGGTGACCTCGATGCCCAGAGATGTGGGTGGAACTAGCCGTGGCTCCACGCGGAGAAAGGCCTGTCGACCAGGGCCAGATAGTTTCCATGGCTACTCTCCTCTGCTGAGAAGAAGGACATGGGGGGTTGGGCGTCGGGGGGTGAGGGAGGCGGGGGGTTGCCGAGAGACAGTTTTTCTCCTGCCCGTATCCGTTTCCCACACTTACCGGCTCCAGCTCCTGCGTCAACTGCAACTGTAAATTTCACGCCGTCGTCCCGGAGCAGCTACGAAACTTGCTCTCCGAGCTGGAGTGACCTATTTGTGGACTGACGCTGCTCGGTGAACATCGAATCGTATACCCACTCTCTGAACGGACTTCGGTTACACGCATGTAACGGAACACCGCTGTGTGACTTACCAACCGTACCGCCTCCCATGGAGGCCCCCGTAGATTTATGGCGTCCATAAAGGACTCTAATGGCCCTCTGAAGAAGATGTAAAATACCATTTACCTTAAGCTGTTCATTTAACTTCTAAGCGTGCTGTGAAACTTTGTTGATGTTCTCTGGGAAAAAGTCGATAAACATAAAAAAATTTATCCCTGGAGAAAATGTTCCACTGGACACTTGGCAGTGGAACTCAACACCGTTTCTGAAATGTTGGGCTTTCCAAACCATTTCTCTTGAATATATCTTACCGAGCCACCCTCTCCCAGTGATGTATGATTTATCTTGTGTGACACCTCAATATTTGCCCTTTGTCCAACTGCAATAAACTGTACACTAGATGCTTGCAGATGCATTACCGCAAAAGAGCTGATGGGTTTATATGCAGTAACTTCAGGCCAGTGGCCTAAACTGATGCCGTATCACGCACTACCTGAATAGCGAATAGCTACTTCATGCTAAGATGGAGTTGCTCTTGGACAACGGCAGCGCTGCAGTAAGTGAGCGGCGTACTGGAGCCGTGTTCAGTTGGGTGGAAGCTAACAGCTAACTGGAATTAACTGGAAAATGAAATTTTATTTAAGGGAATCTGAGCTATTAGTATATACAGTAAATAGCTTGTTTTTAGTGAATTGTGTGCATTGAGATATGTAGCATTGAGGGACCACTCTGGAAGTAGAATCATGTTTATAGATTTGGTGTAATCTGTTTATTTTGGTATTTTATTTCAGGCTCTGTGCTGTCAGTCATATGGAATAGAAATGGAAATGTGCTCAGAGATGACAGGTATAATAAACTGAGATTTGGCGTGCCTCGCTGCGGCTCGTCCGGATAACCGCTCCCCGAGCTGATCGATCGGATCGGCCGGCCTTCCGCGGATCACGTCTCCGCACGGCTCTGACGCATCGTTTAAGGAATCGCCATCCCGCTCAGAGACACGGAACAATACTACTGCTGTAAAAAAAGGTGTTTGTCACACAAAAAAAACGGCTCATCCGAGTTCCCTTTTTTCACCTGATGAAAGATTTGGACGTGTCCCAAAACCAGCATGCAGAAGACCCCAGGAGCGCACTAAATAGTAATTAGCACAGATTCAATAAGGAAATGATCGGTAATAGAGGCGTGAGCTGCGTACGCTGAGAGGACAGGTGCCTGACAGCTGTGTTTTTCTGTTTTTTTTCGGCTGCCGGTTCTTACCTGCCGTGACATTAAAACAAAACGTCTCCGCTCGGACAAATTAAGCTGTTTAATTTTTTTTTGCATTTGTAGCTCACACGTAGCAGATACTTAAAAATATATATATTTCCATGGTTACTTTACAGTGAAGGTGTAACTCCTGGCTATTTTCCCATAGGTCTGCGACAGGTGGGGTAGACTTGCCGCTTGGCTCCAGTCACATTTAAAATGGGAGCAATGGCCACTGTGTAAGTACACAGGTGGCAGTGCTCTATGAGCGAAAGAGACCCGTTATAACTTTGTGGGCTCTGTGGCGTCAGTGTGCGTCTGTCCATCGTGGCCCCGTTTCAGGCGTGAGCGTGGGAAGCAGGGTGTGGTTAGCGGGCGGCGCTAGCGTGGCCGCGAGTCGTTGCCCCCCACCCCCCGGCACACAGTGCCAGGCGCCGGCTCCTCCAGGCCACTCCACTCCAGGGAAAACAGCTGGAGCCCAACAAGATGCCAGTCTTTATTTGTTGATTGTTTTGATTGGCCTAATCGAGTTTATACCCACCGAGCTCCTCTAATCACCTGGAAACAAGATGGAAATGAGGGGGGAAGGGAGCGCTCGCACACTCTCTCTTTCTCACACACACACACACAAACATATTCACGCAGATACGCTTAAATATTCAGTTCAATTAATTTTAATTCAATTCAATTTTATTTCTAGCCTATAGCGAGCGCTTTTTAAAGAGAAGCTGTCACAAAGACACTAAAGGAAACTTGTGGAAAAAATCGAGGCCTGAACCCCCAAAAAGCAAATTGAGGATAAACCCCTCACACACACTCAGGTACACACATATACACACATCAGGCACATCAGGCACACGTATGGGTCTGGACTGGAGAAGAGGAGCCACTGTCTCTAGCCATGCTGAGAAACCCCCACTCCATCACCAGGCAACAAGGCAATCACAGAGGCCCCTCCCTCTTCAGACAGGCAGCCAGCTCTAATCAGAGGTCCCCTAACCGGTGACTAACTGCTGACTCCTTCAGTTGACGGCGCGCACGTGACCGCACATAACTGGCTGTTTGCGCTGGGCCCCTAACGCTGATTAGAGGGTGGGGTTGGCGTGTTTCTTTAAGCTCCCAGACACTTCCAGCTAATCAACAGCGCATCACAACTGTTCTCCGGCGTGCCTTCAACCGACGCCGGCCGCAGGCTCTAAACGGCCGGGGACGGATGCAGGTTAGCCCAGCTGATTATGCGCGATGCGGGGAATGTAATGACAGAGCCTTCATTCAGCACAAGTTCATTCTCTGGGTTTGTTTCGCAGAGATAACGTGGTGAAAAACCCCAACGGATCTCTCAGTTCGCGAGGAGACTTGAGCATAATTAGGATGCTTTTCCCGCCAGGCTTTCCGGCTTGCCATTACGCAAAAGGCTCTGTCCGTATCGCAACATTATTTAATCACATGGAAAGACTAGGGGAGTCAAATTTCGAAGAAAAAATAATTTAAAAATCAATACTTTCCTTCAGGCGCCATGTGACGCTAACTTATCTCTAGACTTAAATTCACACTATTAACATACCAGTCTGCCGTTCCCCTCGAGGAACTGAAATCAGATACTCAATGTTACAATTAAAATGCACTGCAGAGAAACTCTGTTTTGACTGCCGGTTAAATATGTACCAATTACTATAATTATGTTTTATACAGAATGTCAAATTATGTCTTTTCGGCAATAATTCTCTCTGGCGCACCAAGCTTTTTTTTCTTTCAAGTCTGCCCTCTCTGGATGGTGTCTGCTCATAAGCGCTCTGAAAGCTCGCTCTAATGGACAGGGTCTGGAGACGGCTCTACAGAAGCCCCGAGGCCGGCTGTTTGAGGAACGAGAAACCCGGGGGTAGTGATTGGTCGGACGGACTGGGACGTGTCAGGGCGTCTGAGCGAGCCCTTCCTCTGCTGCCTCAGTTCAGAGTGTGCGTTTTGTGGTTTTGTGCAGCGGAGTCTTTCGCCTTTCGCAGCTCCCCAGCTGGGTCTCAGCTGCTGTGGGTCTTTATGTGGCGGCCATGCTTGTGAGGGCTGGGTCTCAGCTGCTGTGGGTCTTTATGTGGCGGCCATGCTTGTGAGGGCTGGGTCTCAGCTGCTGTGGGTCTTTATGTGGCGGCCATGCTTGTGAGGGCTGGGTCTCAGCTGCTGTGGGTCTTTATGTGGCGGCCATGCTTGTGAGGGCTGGGTCTCAGCTGCTGTGGGTCTTTATGTGGCGGCCATGCTTGTGAGGGCTGGGTCTCAGCTGCTGTGGGTCTTTATGTGGCGGCCATGCTTGTGAGGTCAAAATGGCATCTTTGTCACTGGCTGAAACGCTGCTTTGCCAAATGTTCATATTTCGATAGATGTAATGTTTTATGGTCATTTGTTGATTTTTTTATTGGCTGTGAATATAATGTTTTTTCATTGTCTAAAATGTTCATTTGCTAAATGGTCGTATTCAGTGGCTGTAGCATTACAGTTGACATTTAAAGTGCCAGTTGTTCAATTGGCAGTTTTCGTTAGCTTGAAGACTACATTGTCAAATGGCCAGTTTTCATTGGCTGAATGCAGTCCCTGTTATAAGCTTCGCTCATTACATTTCAGCCTCTTTAAATATTGTTTTGTCTCTGAAGAAAGTGAATTCTGTGCCTCTAAGCCGGCGTAGCTGCTTTCAGCTTTGAGATAAGAATAATCATCAAATGCACAGCGGCTATTATCTGGACCAAAATAGCTCTAAGCTTGGCTGTCATTTTTGAGAAAACCTTTAATTAATTATATCCTCCTACTAATTATATGTTAAATTATGTTTGAAAATGTGAATCACTGATGATTGGTTTTTCAGACAGCGCTCATAGGTGCATTGCAAAAAAAGATTCAAGTAAGTTCAACCTAAGTTTCCCTGCTGCTTTAAAATGATGAGCAAACTCTGCTGGAAAAGAACCCTCGTTTCCAGTTTTAAAATCTATTTGAAAAAGTTGATGTGATTAAAAAAATGTTTTGTTTCAATGTTGTTTTTTTAAGTTGATTTAACTAGTGGTCATTTGTTGTTTTAACTTGATTATCTGCTTTTAAAACAAAGAATGATTTAATATGCTGCATTGGGTCAAATAAATGTACATTTCTGCACCATTTCAACTCTCCATTTTAAGTTAAAACTACTTTTAACATGTACATGTAAATTGCCATCTTAAGTCAAACTTTTTTAATGTGTTTCAACTTAGCGATATTAGTTATCAGAAAGACATTATTGTTTAGCTTAAAATATGATGCCAAGTTTCCTTGCTGCCTTGCTTGCCTGCTCGCGGCGGTGCCACATGTGGAAGTGACAAATTGAATCGGTTTGAAAGGAATCTCCTTGACCTCGTTTCCTTTCTAGTTCTTATACAGTTCTGTGGCGCTACCCACATTCTGTTTGGATTTACCAGATAACTTTAAATTTAGTTGAATGGACGTTGACTCAACTCTGACAATTCTCAGTCAAGTCAATGAGTGAAGTTGAGTTTGATATCCAAAAATAATCACGATACCTCAAGTGGAAGATAATAAACAAGTGTGTATGACTAAAGAGGGCTGTTGGTTTTTTTATAGTGTGTCCTTTAACTAAGGGCAGTAACCCGCTCTGATTATAATACGATTCGAATATCGATTTATGACATTCAAAGGACAGATGGCCTCTTCCACCAATCAGATTTCGGCTCCACGAGCAGCAGAAAAAAAGGCAGGGCAAGAATGCTTCCTGAAGTAGATAGGAATGTGACTGCTTTGGATGTGCGAGTCTTTTCCCCCTGGAATGGAGGTGCTGGGTCACAGGCTAAGAGGTTCAGCAGCTCTCTCATATACTATGCCGTGTGTTTTCACCCCCTGACTTTCGCTCCATGCAGTTATTGCTCTCCATGCAGTATGCGCATGGTTTAACATGCGTGTATACGGATAATGTGCGTGCTTAATACATAAACACCAGATGTAGGCTATGCACAGCATTATTCATACCTGTGGCTGTTTCTCTCCATGTATCTTCCTTTTTTGTGAATATTATTAATACATGTTTTCCCTATTGAAGGCAGTACTTTATAAATCACGCTCAATGGGGATTGTACAGTTGCTTTTATCGGTCTTTGTCTTTTTCAGTATAAAATAACTACTTAAGAGGGTATTGCCCTTAGGGAAAACGGCATTTGCACAAAGCCTTTCGCTGAGAAATTAATGTTTTGTTTAAGGCTGAACGTGAAGCGTCACATATTTCAAGCTGATAACCGAGACGTAATTCAGTCTGCTGGACTGTTCCCCGCCGACAGTGGGGTGAGAGTTAAACCGCGGTGTTAATTCTGGTCTGTTCCTTCCAGACATCAGACTGTGAAAGGTATGCGCGCCTACGAGTAGCTGCCACTCACCAAACTGGAAGAAGCTGCACAGAGCGCTGTTTGTGTTAGCACATCAAAGCGAAAATACTTAAGGTGTTTCATCAGATGGGCAGACGATGCGTGTACGTCTGTCTGTGTGAGTGCCTGTGTTGTGTAGGTGAGTGAGCGTGCGTGCGTGCGTGCGTGCGTGCGTGCTTGTGTGTGTGGTGTGTGTGTGTTTGTGGAGCTGCACTCCAACATGCTGACAGTTATAGTGACTGACCCTTTCTTTTCTCTCCAAAGCTGTGGCTCTTTCTGTAAACAGTGTATCAGGGAGTATGTTGTCCTAACCTTGTGAGGACATTGTGATGAAAGTCACAAGCTGCTCACCCTCCCGATTCTCTGCCCTCTCTTACCCAGGGAGAAGCTGGCCGTGGCTCGTCTGCAGAGAGAAGTCTCACGAAGCAAGAGCGAGGGAACAATGGTACACTTTCCGCTGTTTTTCTCTCTCTCCCTCTCTTCTTCTCGCTCAATCTCTTCTTTTCTCCGTTTATGTGTCTATTTCACATGTTTTATTTGCCTTTCTGTCTCTCTATGCATCGGCCTGCATTTGCATGTCTCTCTTTGAAAGGTCTTACCCTGAACCTTCACCCAGAGTCTGGACTTCCAGTGTTTTCCACAGATAGATTTAGGGAGCCGCTGTTTGCGTTCTGTTTTATGAAAAATGACATAAGACTTTACAGTAAATCTGGGTCTTTCCGAAGCCCCAAGGACGGGAATTTCCAATCGGAGCTCGAAACGAATTGCATGTTTTCTGGGAAGCGTAAATATTTAGTGTCTGTAAGCGGGCTTAGCCGTCAATGAGGGGTTTTTACTTTACAGTTATTTCCGCATGTCTGATTTGCTCCCGCCAATGCGCCACCGTCACTTAGGAGCCGAGAAACGGGTAGAGGGAGAGCCTGAGAAGCTCCTCGCACAAAGCGCCATTGTAGGGAGAGGAGCAGCGCTAAGGAGCCGGCCGCACGTGAGGGAGCGGGGGGGGGGGACAGGGCAGGGCGATCAGCTGACCGTGATCACGTGAGACCGGGAGATGACCTGGCCGCGGATACAGCCCCGCTCCGACCAGAGAGCAAAGCCCCCGTGCGGGAACCGCGTGGTTAGCGGGGCCTCCGCCTCTAGCATTAGCGTCAGCGCTACCTTTAGCACGGGGACAGGGTCGAGCCTTCAGACGAGCGGCCGAAATTCCTCACACAGGTGACGCTAGGTATTTGGCGTGCGGGGTGTTTTTGAGGCGGCGTGCGTGACATTATGCAGGCTGAGATGAAAACCGTGCTGTCAGAACCGTGCAGGACAGCGGGGGCTCTGGAGTGGCGTTTGGTGGGTGGGCGTTTAAGGGGTGGGGCGGGTTTGGGGGCTTTTTACCCATGATGATACTGAACCTGCTTTTCTCTGTGCACTGGCTCACCAATTTAGAAACCGAGATCAAATGCTGCCACATTTCACTATAGTGCTCTTCACGGCAAGCAACTTAACATAGCTCATAGATAACAGTACAACAAAACAAAATTAAAACTGATGAAGTTATGTCACAGAAAGCATATATTGTTCGAGATGAGCAAAAATAGCTTTAGGATAATCATGAAATAAAGGGAAACTATTCTCCCCTTTCTCAAGCTCACCAGCTTCTTCTGATGCAATCCGGCCAATCGCATCAATGACTGATTGGCCGAGAGCAGCCGTTTGGGGAATGTGATATGTGTTCCATGCGCATGGACAGTATGAGAAGTTAAATCTCATCCTTGGACCAAGCCTGTTGGAATTCCCTGAATCAGGGACATATGAAAGGGCTAGTGTCTCATAGCATTCTGACCGCTTTCCACAGAAATGGGCGATTGGTTCTATCGACCAAGCTTGACCTGGCACCAAGGTTATTATGAGTGAGTGAGGGTTATTTAGTGTGCGGCGCAGTTGAACAAACACTGGGCTTTAAAACTGGGTGATGGGCTCGAAGCTTGGAACGCATTCGCTTAAGCTCATTTACTTTCACTTGAGTCATCCCGGCTAGACTCCAGAACAGTCAGCAGGCCCGGCGCTTTGTGGAAGGAGTTGGTGTGAATGTGGAGTGATGTTGTTTGGGAGAGAGATGTGTACTGGAAGCAGCTGTTGTGCGTTTGGGCTGACATTGTTTTGGAGAGATTTGGTTGGATGGTTTGTGGAAGGAGCGGCTCGTGTTAATTCAGAGTTGCATTGTTGTGGAGAGACTGGTTTGGTTGTGTGGTGGTTTGATGTGAACCCAGCACAGCTGCACTGAGATACACAGACATGCACTGCTGCCAGACTGAGATACACATAACGCATCCAGACACAGACGCAGACGTGCACACATTGTCTGTACTGAGGCTCACACACACACTGGTACTGAGGCTCTCACACACACACACACACACATACACGCACTGTCTCTACTGAGGCTCACACACACACTGGTACTGAGGCTCACACACACACACACACACACACACACACACACACACACAATGTCTGTACTGAGGCTCACACACTGTCTCTACTGAGGCTCACACACACACTGGTACTGAGGCTCAAACACACACACACACACACACTGTCTGCACTGAGGCTCAGGCACACACTGTCTGTACTGAGGCTCACACACACACTGACTGTACTGAGGCTCACACACACACACATACACACACACACACACACACACACACACACACTGACTGTACTAAGGCTCAGACACACACTATTTGTACTGAGGCTCACACACACACATTGTCTGTACTGATGCTCACACAGACACACACACACTCTCTGTACTGATGCTCAGACACACACTATCTGTATTGAGGCTCACACACACACACACACTGCACAGGGTCCCTCGTTTCTGCAGCTGTGCATTCTCTCCACCAGCGATGCCACTCAGACTACTACGAGTGGACTCTATGCTAATTAACGCCCAGAGTGGGGGCTTCAAGGACCTTATCAGTGCCAGACAGAGGGGTGGGTGTGGGTGTGGGTGTGGGGGGGGGCATTGTGACGCGGGATTATCCTACTGGAGTCTCCACGGCGACTCAGCGAAGCCGCTCTCAGGAAAGCTTATGGACTCGTTCTCCGAGGGTGGGAGTTAATAAAGGAGGGGGGGGGTTGATGCTGCTTCTCAGAGATAATTATCAAAGTGCTGGCAGAGCAACTCCCACCCCCTTCTGGCAGAGAAACCCCTAAAACCAGATTGGGGGGCGGTGTGTGAGGGGGGTACCCTTTGAAGTGCACGTCCTTCGGCTTGTCCGCTGCCCCCGATATTAGTCCCCGTCCCCGCCTGAAGCTTCCCATTAAAACCCGCCAGTTTTCGCCGGCTATATTTAACTGGATCTGAGGGCAGAAATGGGATTTCACAACACCGTATCCCTGCTCGGATTTGTGGTGTGTGGGGTGGGGGGAGGGGGTGGAGCTGGATCATTCCGGATGGAAAGGTATCCCTCTGGCTGTTTATTACTGGGTGAAGTCTGGCCTCGGTAATGGAGGATTGGATCCAGCCCTTTTTGTAGGCCCGTTTTACGGCGGGCTTGATCCCGGTCATTTGTAGGTTGGACCCATTTGCCTTTTCGGTTTTATGGATCTTCTGAAGGGGGGACCTTTTTCGCCCTCTCTTTCTCTTACTCTCCTTCTTTCTCTCTCTCTCCCCCTTTCATTTCTCCTACGGCCTGTATCCTGTTACTGAGGGAAAATGATAGAATAGTCTCGTATGTGAGGTGCAAATATCTGAGGCAGAGGAAGGAAATTTGCCTGTGTTTTAGATATGGTGTTTGCTGTGGGTAACATGGACAGAGAAAGGAGTGAGATATGCCCCCTATGCCTCCCTATGAAAGTATCAAAGGACAAATCTGACCATTGACTAGCTCCAAACCCTGATGTTGGTTAACTGTTGGCTACATTACATTACAGGCATTTAGCAGACGCTCTTATCCAGAGCGACTTACACAACTTCTTATTACATCTTATTACATGTATCCATTCCTATACAGCTGGATATATACTGAAGCAATTCAGGTTAAGTACCTTGCTCAAGGGTACAACGGCAGTGTCCTACCTGAGAATCGAACCTGCAACCTTTCGGTTACAAGTCCAGTTTCTGGTTAACTTCCATGGTGGCCTGCTCAACTCAGCACCTTACTGTGTGATGAGTGGGCTAGCTCATAAAGCCTTCATTTTTTTTAATTTTCCCATTTTTAATAAATGGCAATAATATGAAGCAACAGTGAGACTTTTGTCAGGTTATGACTCTCTGTGTCATGTGATCCTGTCAGGTTATGACTCTCTGTGTCATGTGATCCTGTCGGGTGTGGTGTTTGGCCAACAAGGTTTGAGGAATGTTTCTCTGGTAACGGCTCCGGAACAAGCCTCCCCTGTAGCTTTTACTCGTCGAAGGATTTAACTCCCGAATCAATGCCTTTCTCTGATTGCACCCAGGTGATCCCTTTAAATTTCCCGGAAGGTATTGGATTGCGATGTTTGCGGTGTTTAGTTTTTTTCCCGTGGTTTTCGTCGGGTGAAAGGTCAAAAGGTAGAACACAGACTGCAGTCTCTTTTGCCCAAACCGTTTGGCGGAAGCGGTCGGCATAGGTTACCCCGCCCGAGCTTTTTTGCACACCCTGAAAAGCCACAAGAATGTCAGGGCCGAGACCGGCCTAAAGAGTCGCCCCTCAGAAGCCATATTTTCAAACGCCACTTTGAAAGGCCCTCCTGCAGGATGCAGGGTTTCCTGTACAAAAAACCGGCTGCTTGTAATGTTTGAGAGCAGAAGAGGAGGAGGAGGCAGCGGCGTGGTCGTCCATGAATTTTCCGTTTGAAAACAAGAGGGTGAGATTACGCTGGAAGCGGCTGTCCAAACAGTGCGGTGAAATAAAGGTTTGCCGGCTCTGCGAGAGACACACTTTGCTTTCTTTACCTCCGCGCCTCGCAGGTTTAATTGCGAAATAACAACCTGCTCTGGCCGGCCTCTCTGTGTGCGAGCCTGTTAGCGCAGCTCGTTTATCGATTAAAAAATAAATAAATAAATAAAGCTTTTTTTCATCAACACTTTTTAAAAGAGAGCAGATAGCTCACCTCCCTTTTTTATTTTGCCTACTCTGCCAGGTAGAAAGCAGAGAGGGTAACAGTGAGAGAAGAGACCATGGCAGAGCTCGAACCTCCACCTGCATGGGGGGGAATCGCTTATGGCCAAGAGGCAGATGCCGTACCCATATCTCCTAACTGACGGCCTTTTTTATTGGTTTATTGACAGCTCGGCAGAATGGCATACCGTGAAGGTTCGCTGTTTTTGAGGGAGGGGGATAATACAATGAAGCATGGATGGAGAAAGTGATGGAGTGATGGTAGTAGGGCCAAACGGATGAGGTTATTGGGAGCTCTGTGTCCCTCCCCCTCCCACAACCCATCACATGTGATCACATGGCTCCTGACAGTTCTGAGTGGCATATCAGTGGACCACAGGTGCCAGGTCTGTGGGTTGTGCTTTATCAGGCCCGACCAGCACAGGAGTGACAGGTCCCAGAACAGCGCCAGGCACACAGAGGGCCTGATGTCTCCTGACAGCCCAGAATAAATCCTGTGTGTGTGTGTGTGTGTGTGTGTGTGCGCGCGCGTGTGCTCGTATGTGTCTGTGTGTAAGTGGGGTGTGTGTTTATTTGTGTGTGTACTCACATTTGTGTGTGTGTGTGTCCGTGTGAGTGTGGTAAGGGGTGTGCATGTGTCCGTGTGTGTGTGTGTGTTTTTGTGTGTGTATCCGCACGCGTGTGTGTGTGTGTGTGTGTGCACACTGGTGTTTTTTTAGTTTTTTTGGCAGGGGTGTGGGGAGGGGTTAATTCTCATGGCATTGATAAATGGGCTACTCGAGCAGTTTACCATATGCCTATCCCCTAGGTGTGTTCCCACAGTTACACTGAGTAAGCGATTGCTCTTTTACCATAATGCTCGCTCTGCTCTAATGATTAGATTGTCCCAGACGAATCAAAATATACACAAAAGAGCACATATCAGACAATATATAAATTATGGAGATTAATAATTTAACACTGCTGTCAAGTATGTATGCATATATTTAAATATTAAAGGGCTGAGAAATGATGAACTTACTAACTAACCTGCATGTTCTCACATCTAGTATTTCTCTTCTTTGAATTCTTTATTTCTTTTAACTGCCCTTATTTGTCACCTCTTTACTGCTGGATGGGCTCTGAAATGTTGTGACATCACACATCGACCGGAGCACCCAGTGACTTAGCATGCAACCATTAGCATGCATACCTCCAACCGCAGTGTGTGACTCTATGAAGTCACTGTGAGAGTTCTTCCTCCAACTCTCCTCCGCTTTATCAGCCAATGGCTCAATTTGATTGTGCAAAGTGTTGTTCTGAGGTAAACGAAGGCAGTGGTCTGCCGCAAAAAAACTTTAACAGGATTACATTCCCTTTTTTCTCTTTCTTTTATTCTGTCTCTCTCTCTCTCTCTCTCTCTCTCTCTCTCTCTCTCTCTCTCTCGTCTTTGTACCTCAGCACCTCCCTTTAATTGTTTTAGTTTGTTTTGTTTTTGCGCCGCTGTGCACAAAAGTGCCGCAATCTCTCCATCTAGAGCTGCCGCTATAATCAACCGGCTGCTGGTCTTTTTTTATCGCCGGCCGCTGCTTTTGAGCTCTGCGGAGTTCTCTGGAACCAATAGCGTCTGGGGAGGGCAGGTTTTTTTAACCAATGGCAAACCTGCAAGCCTCTGTATCCACCGTGCCTGTGTTTTGCCCGCTTTAGGGAGCGGGGGCAAGGGGGGTTGTACGCCGGGGGCTTTGATACAGCGAGTGCCCCTACTGGGGCTTTAGCGTGTAATGAAGAGATTATAACCCCCCCACACCCCCGGCTCCACTTCACACCTGCATTCGCCCACGCGCTAGGCCGTCCCCAGAGACCCCAGCTCTAATTAATTTATAGTGCCTCCAGGGGGGTGGGGGTGGGGGGGTGTGGGTTGGTAGCAGGCCTACAGAAAGGCAGGGTAATGGAAACCCACAGTGATTAACCGAAAATGACCTGGCTGAATTTTACGACTTCAATCATATGGGTTCTGTGTAATGATACTGTGGACACAGTTATAGCGTGCGGGTTCTGTGTAATGATACTGTGGACACAGTTATAGCGTGCGGGTTCTGTGTAATGATACTGTGGACACAGTTATAGCGTGCGGGTTCTGTGTAATGATACTGTGGACACGGTTATAGCGTGCGGGTTCTGTGTAATGATACTGTGGACACAGTTATAGCGTGCGGGTTCTGTGTAATGATACTGTGGACACAGTTATAGCGTGCGGGTTCTGTGTAATGATACTGTGGACACGGTTATAGCGTGCGGGTTCTGTGTAATGATACTGTGGACACAGTTATAGCGTGCGGGTTCTGTGTAATGATACTGTGGACACAGTTATAGCGTGCGGGTTCTGTGTAATGATACTGTGGACACAGTTATAGCGTGCGGGTTCTGTGTAATGATACTGTGGACACAGTTATAGCGTGGCGAACCATATGTGGTACAATGGAAATGCAGTGTAGACATTAATCTTATTGTGTGTGCTCACGTACGTTGCTTGTTGCTTGAGACCACTCTTGAATGTAAACCTCTTTTGTGTAATCAAAGCAGGTAAGATTCATGTGAAATTAGTATATATATATATATATATATATATATATACACACACAGTATATAATGGATATTTTCCATTTTGATTTTTCAGCAGTGAACATAATAGTTTGACCTAACTAAGAGTAGCCTTATGTGATTTATACAGAAACACAATTTTCTTTCTTAATCCTGCCCCCAAAATTGACCTGAGATCAGTTTAATTCCAGACCTACACCTACACCTATAGCTAGTAGGGTTTGCTGAAACTGATTCGGGGTCAGTGCTTGAAGGGCAGAATGACTCGCTTACCATTTACTTAGGATGAGAAGGCCATCTACAGGAGAAACTGGGGAACATGCTCCAGTCCCGTTGTGTGTGACAGAGAGGTGGGATATCTCGCTTAATTTCCCACTGTCACACCACAACTCAGAATTCAGCAAAATGTCAAATACAGTCCCCTGTATTATTATTTATAAACGCTAACCGGCATTGTACTGCATAAGAACGCAGTCCTGGTGTTGTATTTTGCTATATATTTTTCAGATTTAGCTTTTTCCTACTACTTTTTATGGCCTAGTTCCCCTCCCCTACCAACCATTACATTAAGAAGAAACATACTCAACATTTATTTTTAATATGCTTCCAATTAAAGAAGACACAAACCATTGTTTTACAAAAGTAAATATTTCAGCTGTTTAATATTATCTCGGGAGTATTTCAGGCAACATAAAAAATGAAATGTGGAGATTTAATAAGGCCAGACTAATTAAAGGGTAGACATATTTAAAAATGTAAAAACAGTGGAGTAGCACATTTTAACATGTGTTGTAAAAGCGCATTGTTACTGAAGATTTTGGCTTCCCTGTGTGTCTGTAGCAGATTTAAGGTTTTATGGCCTGGGTTTGCTGCCCGGGGCGTGTTTAAAACCACCGGGATTAGACCAGAGCAGCGTCGCGGCTACTGTTACGGTCGTCATCGCGGGGCTAAATCTATTAGCAAAGCCACTGGTTCGTCAAGCAGGCTCGGACGGTTTTGGCGTAAGTAATGCTCAGTGTTGCCTACCGCTGGGATGTTAATCAGATGGCCCCCGGGCCGCCATAGCTGCGCTACACGCCGACTGAGTTTGAGGCGTAAAAAGTGCGTCTGTCGCGAAGCGGCGTTGAGTTCCGCGCGACGGCTTCGGAGACAGGATGTGAAATATAATTGAAGGTTATGTTCACTTCCATTAGTGGTTATGGAAGATATTCCTTTTACTGCAGTGTAATTATCCTAAACTATGGTTCTGTGCAAATAAGGCTATGGGATTCTTAAATGCGTGTCCCGTATTTTCCTCCTAGTTTTTGGAGATGAGCGGATTTTTTTTAGCGGATTTGATTTCCAAAGTTACGTGGAGTATTTCCAGGGGTTACACAGTGAATTAAATTTGATACTTTATACGCTTTTAGCTGCTTTTCCACCAATTTAGGTCTGGAACTCACGACACCCACAAGCAGCCTACATGTTGCATTGGCTGCGCCCTGCATGTATATGCTCACTGATTTAATCATCGCGCTTCAGGGCTTCGTACTATTCATCTTATTCAGATTCAGTCGGCAGTACTTCTGTTCTTGCTTATATTGGAATTGCAGCACGGCATTGTTTGAGATCTGAACCTGTAACCAAAGGGTTGCATGTTTGAATCCTGGGCTAGAGGGCAAGTAGCTGTATATTCAACAAGGGGCCTTTGGATCTATCGTGTGTATTGTGAGTAAGCGATTTACATGCAGCGAACAAACGCAAGCTGTAAGGCAGTTTTCCCCCAAACAAATGGAACTTTCTAAGCAAAGAATGTGTCATGGTGAAGCGTGGCCTGGAATGGGGGGGGGGGTCGGACTGGGAGTCTGGGAACCATAGCTTTAGGGGAATTCCTGTGAGCCTGGAGCCTGTGACGACTGAGGCTTCTACTGAAAGCTTGACTGCAAGTACCCCAGCACCTATAAGCACTGACTCAGGATCAGTTTCATATTAGTCCTCATAATGGCTGGGGTTAGGGTAAGGACTGGGTAAGCTGAAGCCGAATCAGTTATTGATTCAGGTTCAGCAGCAGATGAGCTCACTTTTAACTGCATGGTAGGTGTGTCAGAAGATTCAGCGTACTGATTTAACCCTTAAAGTGTTTAACAAGAAATCATTAAAAACACCGCAGGGAAGCAGTAAGCCAGGCAATACGACTGCAGTCACTAACATGCCTGTATATTGTGTTCTCAGCGTCTGTTACATGCCTGGGAAAGTTTATGCTACTCGTACATCCTTGTAAAATTCAATCGAACTTAGTTTGTGATATGAACTGTAGCCTACAGCGTACCTTTATGTGCAGGTTTGTAAGAAATATTTTCAAATAGGAATGTGCACAAATGCGCCTCTCTCAAAAGAAGCGTGATAAGTTCCTGGTGTGTGTGTGTGTGTGTGTGTGTTTGTACGTTGTGTATGCTATTTATGTGAATGTAATGTAATGTATGTGTTTGATTGATTATCCGGGTGAGGTAGTGGTTTTCCCCGTTCACACTTAGGCTAGGTCTCCTATACGAAAAAAACCGCGTTCACACATGACACCGACACGGAAATTGCCTGGACATTTACGGGTTAAGATGCATGTGTGTAAAGGGGCTTTAGCTGAGTTGCCTTCTCCCAGAGAGGGTTAAGCAGGCCTTTATTAAAAAGCGCAGAAATGGCCGGTTGGAATCCAGATGTTCTTCTCGCACTTGGGATGCCAGAGGGAGGTTTATGTCGCTGCTGCGGTGAATTTATAGCTGCCATTACGTCTCGCAAGGAGTCTCCCTGGAAAACTGTAAACGCGGGCTCGCGGAGCGCCCTGCGATTTACAGCCGTCTTGAAGACCGGGAGTGGTTTTAGTGGCGACTTGGGTCCATTGTGGTCCGGCTGCCCGCTCCGGATAATTAATCCGCCGTTCGTGGAATGTCAGCCAGGGCCGGAGCGTAGTACGGTCGAGGGCAACCGCTCGCAAGCGTGTGTACGCGTGCAGTGGCGCCGCCAAGGGGTGGCCAGGGGGGGCCACGGCCACCCTGATAAAATCGCTGGCCCCCACACTGGCCCCCCCTCGCGGCTCGCGAGTCGCATATGCATAATATGCTTCCGAGTCTGCATATCTGATATTTTACATTAGGTAATTTTCATTTAAATCAACAATATATATTTTTTGTATATAATGTATATATTTTTATATCCTACAACAGCATAATATAATTCCTGAAATTGGCTTTTGGTTTGGTGTGCCACCCCAAGATTTTCAGTGCCCCCCCCCCGGCCCACCCATGAAAGATTTCTGGGGGCGCTACTGTGCGCGTGCAAAGCCTCCGCGTCGTTGTTCTTGTTGCTGTTCTTATGTTCTTGAATTATTTGCCCTTCTTAGACTCGTCTTAATCTCCTGTCCTGAAAATTGTTGATATACAAAAGGATATTTTTTTATTTCGTGTTGGGTATCCCTTGGAGAGAAAGAAAAACTTCCATAATTAATTTTTAATGAGACATTTAAACATGATTTGGTGATGCAAGTTAATGTGATTGCACGGCTGTGTGATAATCATACAAAAGTTTGATTATTTGAAGTTGAAGTATTTGAATGCACGGTGTGTTAGCATTAAACTTTTTTATGGCATTAACTGCTGTTTCTACTTTTTTACCATATGAATTGCCTGAAGCTATCATTGACAGTGCTGTGATTTAATATTAGTTTTATTGCAGTATTTCATTTAGTATGCATTGCTATGTTTAAGGAGTGCGTGACTCATTGATGTCATTGGAGAACCCCCGGGGTACCCGGAGCCCAGGTTTTAAACAGCAGCTGTGCTCCGTTTGATCCTTCACTTTGATACAGTCAGTAAGCAGAATGTGTTACAGAGTGGCTGCTGGCAGTGAACGGGTTGGGAGTCACGTCATAAAAGCATTTTAGTTCAAGGGTGTCCTTCGATCCGTTCGAGGCTTACGTTTGAGTTTGGAATAATGCCGAGGGTTTGATGAGCCGTTTCCGCCACTAGGTGGCAGTGTTGGATCTGTGTGTAAATTCTTCCTCTGTAAAATCCTCCTGGCTGCAGGAGACCATCTCCAGAATAGATTAATATTACATGTGTATGTAGATGTGAAATCATGTGTCAACACTTGTCTGAGATTTTTCAGCAGGTGTTTTAAATGCAATTATTCTACTAAAAGTAGGATAATGTACGTGCACGTTACTCTACAAATACGGCTGCCAGTGCCATGACTTCTTCGAATAATACTGCTGCTATTACTGTTACTACCACACCTACAATTACTGCTCGTACCTACTGCTGCCAGTGTTACTTGTGAAAATAAAAGTTCGTAATGGCATTACGTGTGAGGGTGAGACCTTAACATTTATTCAACCTTTGTTAGTCGTCCTGTAAATGCACAACTAACATGGTCTCCATTTATACGGCAATATATTAACTGAAGCAGCTCTTAACTTTAATTTAATTTAATCTGCTCAGAGAGGTGGTCGCTTTTACTGTACTTTTGTTTTTATACCTGAGAGAGAGAGAGAGACAGAGAGTTTTAAAAACCCTTTATTAATGACAACGGCAAAATACATCTCTTCAAAGACAGTTTACACTCAATTTTTCTTTTTACCAAAAAAAAAAACACATTTGCAAAAAGGAGCATCCGAAACAAAGAGAAAATGATAAACCGTCAACCAAAACAAAAAGTAGCTCCTTCAAAAATGATGTACCAAAGGTGAAAAGTCAAAACAAAGGCATTTAAAAATAAATAAATAAATAAATGCCGCCATGGTCCACTCTGTAGGAACAGCAGGAGAGAGAGAAGGGGGGGGGAGAGAGAGAGAGAGTGAGGTTCATATTCTCCTCTCTTTATTTATTCAGCAGAGAGAGGATCAGAAAGAGAAAGTGGGACAGAGGGAGATGGGCGTACTAAAGGAGATAATTGATAGAAAGATGGCAGAAGAGAAGGGGAGAGAGTGAAAGAGATGTAAAAAGATCAGAGGGAGAGGGGAAGAGAAAGAGGCAGAGTATGTGAGTCAGTGCACCGCCAAAGGTTGTGTAGGACTGCTCATTTGCACAATGGGAGCCATTCAGTTAAGGACGGCCTCATCCAGTGTGAGAGCAATAGACATTCACCGCCCCTTGGAACTGCATCTGTGGGGCTTCCATAGGCATTCTGTTATGGCAAGCTGAACATACGGTCAAGGTATAGACACATTGTTGTTATTTTAAAAATATTATTAAGCCTGTATCACAGCAGTAACATGCTACAAAACATTGTTACAACTGATTGGTGTAATGCTGAACATTTCTGTAACTGAAATACCCTGAAGAGTAATATGTAGCAATACTACTCCTACTAAGATTAATTCCTGGGAGAAAGCGTGTTAGTTAGGATAAAACCTTGCCATACTTGAGTTTGTCTCTACACTTGAGTTACTTCCTGGAGCTATTGCTTTGACTTGTGGAAGTAGGCGTCTGTGCGGAGTGGGCGTTCAGAGAACTGGATGCTTAAACAGGAGGTTGTGAGTTCACTGCCTGTGCGCCCTTGAGCAAGATGCTCAAGTCAAACTGCCTCAGCTAACAGCTACTTGTTTGAAGTGCACAGCATGTAAATATGTGAGGACTACAAGTGCCCAGGGAGATTTACAGATTGTTATGTAAGTGTTCATCTGCAAATCAAAGCCCAAAAAAAAACAATCCCACAAACTAATGCTAATGTGAATCAGCATCATCTCGCTGAGAGGAACGTTTTGTGTTTGTGTCTCGGCGATAAGGCCGTGCTTGTGTGAACTCGTGGCTCGGTAGTGAAGCGTACATGAATTGTTTTGAACTTCAAGCTGGGTTTACTCCGATGCGAGTATGCGTCATGAAAGCAGAAATGTGAATAGCGTTGCTCCCATTTCAGTGACATCAAATTAGCATAGCTTGTTTGAGAAATTACAGTCTTGAGTAGTTAGCACAATACTCAGTGCAATAGCTGGTGAATAATTCATAATTAAGAGTGCCTGTGTGAGATTGCTGAAGGCAGCTTAATTGTACTAGTCGTACATTGGGGAATGTGTCACACAGACTGATGTTTTGGAATAAAGTAAACACCTTCTTCATCTTACCTCCGATTCATACAATATACAGAATACCTGTGCATCATACCTTAAAGCTTTTGTTCATTTTGCAAGGGAACAAGCCTCTGTTGTATAGTCATGTGTTGCAAGTTGTATAACAGTATCCCGTCGTGGAGAAATTGCACAGTAATCTTGTGCAACTGCTACATAATGACACAACTGAACAGTCCTATTTTGCTCCAGCTGCTGCTTACTCACGATAAGGTATCGTCTCCAATTTTACAAATTCACCATGGCTTATTGTTCGCCACCTTGAGATAGTATCAACACCACCTGTGTTGCATTCTGTGTACAGTAGGTGCTAATTTAATACACACAGTGGCATTCTCCAACTACTGTGCCCCGTTTTAACAAGCTTTTTTAGCGCCTGCTTGTTTACTTACAGGAGGATAGTCCATCCTGCTCCCAGCATCCCCGCGATCCATCATTTTCAGGTGGCTCCGCTGCGTCAGGCATCACGGTGTGAGCCAAGCGGCAGAGATAGCCGGTGAAATATAGGTTCATTAGTGAGAACCCGAAACGGCTCCAGCCCCGCCTTCGAGCCGCGCGTGTCCTAAAACGACGTGCTCTCCGGCTGCTCGGCCTGAGCCGGTTTTCCCTCGGATCAATTCGAGACGTGTCAAACTGGCGCGGAATTTTAACGGCGTTTTCCGGAGTCGCGGTTTGCGTTGCGATGTATATCAAGCTGTCAGAGTAACCGCGACTGCCTGGCAGGCTGGCAGCACAAGTTCGCTCTGTAGATATTCTGTAGAGCTGCGCGCATGTTTTTTTTTTTTTTGCCGTTGTGCTGACGACTGTGGTCAGAATTGCTCTGCTTGAAATCACTTTCAGGAGCGTCATGGGAGAGTAATGTTTGTCCCAAATGTGGCGCGGTGTGAAATTGAAAGAAAAAACAAAAGAGGAATAAAATTTTAAATGTAAAAATTGAATGCATGTCTAACAAAATGTATCAATTAGTTGTACTTTCATGTTCAAGTCTGTGTGGTAGCAGTGTTATCTGGCACATTCTTCTCTTCTCCTCTCAGTGTGGATTAACTGTTGTGCCTTCTGCGCCAATGCAAGGAGTATTCATCTAACGGCCACTGCACTCTGTGACCAGAGACTTGTTTTACACCGACCATATTGCCACCGCTGTACTACAGGACAGTTGGTGCTGATCGGAATGAGCCGTGTCTCTCACCAGCTGTTGTCTCCCGAGGCAATATGCAAGAACTACTGGAGCAGTGACCCAGGCTGGTTTAGGCCTACGCTGCTCCTGGTGGGATCAGGCCAACTGTGTTCCTCCACTTCTAACTGGTGTACAGACCATCCTGCCTGTTGAAGACCTGTTGAAGAGCTTTTTAAGAGCGGAGTAAGCCTGTGTATTTTTGGTAGTACAGAAATGTTTATATCATAGTGGCAAGGGCACTGAGACGTCAACGACAACAAAAAGGAACCCGGGTGGTACAGGGATGATAACCCCTTCAATAATTAATAAATAATATTTTTAGTTATAACTGATCAGTAAAAAAATTCTGTTTTCCCATTTTAGTGCCCATTAATGTGGAAACCAAAAATATTTGGTTCTCCATTCCCCCTACAATCAAAAACTTGGCTGTGGCCACACAAGCTCTGTTTGTGAATGGAGAAGTAGAGAAGTTTCTGGAACGGTCGTTGTAGGGAAGAAAGGGAAGTTAATAATGGTACATTTTTGAATGTGTTCAATTCATCTTTTGATGTGTTGCTGTAATAAACGTAATCTAGCTATGATGAGAACAAGTTTTATTCTCTGTGTTTTATTGTGTATAAAAGTAGAGGACAAATTATTATTTTTGTTTGTTAGCTTGCTTTGTCAGGAAACAAGCAGTAGCTACTCAGTCAACAGGTAGCGTTAATAACGACTAGAATCCAGCTGGCTGTGTTGACCACAGACCGCAAAACATACAGTTTATTTCCTCTCAAACTTCTTAAATTATAGAGCAATCGCAAGAGAAGGCAAGATATAAGTTTTTATTTTCAAGGGACTGTATGTAATAGACTAATGGCTACCTGCCCAGCTAGTGTTGGGTACGGGGTGGGGGGTTGTGGGCTCTAAGGCTCCAGGGGAGGATGAGAATTTGAGGTAATTGTCTGAGTTTAAAGCGAAGCCGGTGATAAGTTCATTTGTAACTAAATTAATTTAATTTGTTGTAGCTCCTATTATGATTATTATTATTATTGTATAATTAGTCATATTGATAGTTGTAGTAATAATAATAATAATAATTATATTATTAACTACCACTACTACTAATAACAGTAATACATGTATTGTTACTGTATTATAGCTGTTACGTGAGCAGTACTGCACCTTTTAGTAGTGTATGCATTGTACCTTTTTCAGTGTGATTCTTTTTCACGTCTTTCATGTAGAAAAGGTCACATAATAAGCAAGACTCACACCTGTAGCTGTAAAGCTGAGCAAAAGCAGAGCTTGTTGCGAAGCAGAGCTTGTGTGGGCTCAGGCCAGTATTAAAGTTCATCCACACCGCGCAAAGAGCAGCGATTCTGTCCAGCGCTGATTAAAAACAAAAGGGCCGCTTTGTATCACGTGCTGTAATCTGTCCTGTTAGACTCAAACAGAGCTCAGGGACAGCCCCGTACATCTTTAAGCAAAGGGCATCTTCGCACGGAACCAGCATCGCGGCGCGTTTTGAGCTCTTCACCCTAGTTTACATATTATAATTACAAAGGGCTAATTACCGATTAGCACATTTCCCCTGTGTGCGGAATGGCTGTTTAAATTATTCAGAGGTTTCTTTCGCATGTTTAATTGTGAAGAGAGACGACCTGTTTCAGAGCACAACATCTTCCTCCATATTTCAGAAGAAAGAAAATGGCTAATAGGCCTGTTGCTTACAGGACAACAGGCTTTCAGCAGTGGAAAAAAAACTGTTGAATAGCTGGGAGCTTTTCTTCTTAAGATGCCTAATAGTTTCAATGAAAACTGTCAAGGTTCACGTTCAATTTGGAGGAGTTCACGCCAAAATAAGGATCGTTTTAACAAGCCTGGGAGGGTTATTTTGCTCCATATCCACATTATGCTGACATTTCAGCCCCTAATGCGAGATAATTGTACCCCAAAATGAGTAAGCATAATTGAAACAGAATGAATGAGCAAGGTTACCACTCCCCATTATGCTGGCCTCTGCTTTCATAAAGGAGAATCTGAAAACAGTATTAACAGTATTATGTGTGACACACTTTCAAAATGCATTCTCCACCAGTCATGACACTGCACTAGTCCCATGCACTGTGCTAGTTAAAGTGTGTCGGTGAAGGTTTTGGATATGTGTTAAAAGCATTTGAATTGGAATGTTTTACCAGGACGTCCCATTGAGATAATGACTCACTTTTCCAAGTGAGAACTTAAATTACAGGCATTTAGCAGACGCTCTTATCCAGAGCGACTTACACAACTTGCCAAAAGGGCAGCGGAATTAAAAGCAAGTCGCATCTCAAACATCACTTCTTAGTAATAGAGACAGAAAAGGCAAACTTTTAAGTGCAGTAATGAAGCAGACAATTAAAAAAGGGCGTATCATCATGGGCTACAAGCAAGAACACGCATCTTCTAGCATGCTGTACTAAAGCGTAGTACAGTTATTTATTTTATTTTATAATAAGTTGGGCTACTTTTAGTGAGGGGCGGGGCACAGAAAATGCATTGGTTCATTAAGTGGGTCACGGTTACAGAATGTTCTGGAAACCACTGCTGGGCTCCGTCAGTGTCCACTGGAGATCCACAGGATCCTACCCTGCATTCCAACTCAGAAATTAACCTGTTTGTAAGATCCAATGGAAGCAGTCACATGTTCTTCCATGAACCAATCAGCTGTTGGTCGAGGGGTGTGCCTTAAAACCCCGTGGGGCTGTGGGTCTCTGGGTACAGGAGTTCTGTTCAATCTTGTGCTATTGAAATGTATAATTTAGTTTCAGACAGCCCCTTTGCACTGTGCTAGGAACTGGTTCAGCTGGGGAAAAGGAAAGGCTGATGATCTGCTCTCAATGTGTCCGATTCTGATTGGCTGCAGGAGAAAGAGAAGGGTCCAGTTAAAAGCACAGGAATAGCAGGGTTCAGGAGGACACACTGTTCTTCCTGAGCTATTTTCTCAGTAGTCTGACTGCTCCTTGGCAACTGGGAAGGTTACCATGGTTTTTAGAAAATTACCCTTTACGTTCATTTTGGTGAAACCACTTCTTCAAGGATTCATGTTATGAGAAGATTAACTCTAGCTTCTGGTGCATTCATTACTCCATGGTGATGTTGTTGGCCCCTGGCATTACATTTTTTAAACGGGCATCTTGTTGGTCTCTGCAGTGATGGCAACCAGGTGCCCAAATGCGATTGTTTGTGCTTCGGCCCGCAGTTAGAACCAGAGCGCTCAGATCCAAACAGTCAGAGCCCAACGCAATCGCTGCTACTGTGGTGGTGCCAAATGTGGAAATGTGTCCATTATGGCTCAAAAAATGTGGGTTATTTCTTGTGCCAAAGATTGCAACGCACCCCCTCCTCCCAAGTCCCTCTCCAGGGAATAGAATAGCTTACCCGATGAGGTCACTTCTCTAGTGGACCATGAGCAGGAAGCGGAGGAGGGCATAGAAGTGACCTTTACACTGATAATTATCCTGAACCAGTTTTTGATTGTGATTAATGAGCTTCTAAATTTAAATTAGGATTTGCCATCAGCAGCCCGTTCCTTTCTGCTGATGCTGTAATGTTACGCTGCCCTTTGCAATTAAAATTATTTTGATTGAAATCATTTTAATTGTGGCTAAGAGATTGTGACTACTTGAAATGCCTTTGATGATTGTAATAAAGAGGCGGGTAATCAAACAGGTGAAAAACAGGTTAAGGGCGATTAAAAAAGATTATTAAGACTATAACACACCTGTAATGCCCATCTCTTTTTCTGTATTTGAAGACTGTAACACACCTCACCTCCTCTATTTTAAGGCTGTAGCACCCCTGTAACACTCCTCTCTGCCCTCTATTTTAATGCTGTAACACCCCTGTAACACTCCTCTCTGCCCTCTATTTTAAGGCTGTAACACCCCTGTAACGCTCCTCTCTGCCCTCTATATTAAGGCTGAAACACCCCTGTAATGCACCTCTCTGCCCTCTATATTAAGGCTGAAACACCCCTGTAACGCTCCTCTCTGCCCTCTATTTTAAGGCTGTAACACCCCTGTAACGCTCCTCTCTGCCCTCTATTTTAAGGCTGTAACACCCCTGTAACGCTCCTCTCTGCCCTCTATATTAAGGCTGTAACACCCCTGTAACGCTCCTCTCTGCCCTCTATTTTAAGGCTGTAACACCCCTGTAACGCTCCTCTCTGCCCTCTATATTAAGGCTGTAACACCCCTGTAACACTCCTCTCTGCCCTCTATATTAAGGCTGTAACACCCCTTTAACTCTCCTCTCTGCCCTCTATTTTAAGGCTGTAACACCCCTGTAACACTCCTCTCTGCCCTCTATTTTAAGGCTGTAACACCCCTGTAACGCTCCTCTCTGCCCTCTATATTAAGGCTGTAACACCCCTGTAACGCTCCTCTCTGCCCTCTATATTAAGGCTGTAACACCCCTGTAACGCTCCTCTCTGCCCTCTATATTAAGGCTGTAACACCCCTGTAACGCTCCTCTCTGCCCTCTATATTAAGGCTGTAACACCCCTGTAACGCTCCTCTCTGCCCTCTATTTTAAGGCTGTAACACCCCTGTAACGCTCCTCTCTGCCCTCTATATTAAGGCTGTAACACCCCTGTAACGCTCCTCTCTGGCCTCTATATTAAGGCTGTAACACCCCTGTAACGCTCCTCTCTGCCCTCTATATTAAGGCTGTAACACCCCTGTAACGCTCCTCTCTGCCCTCTATATTAAGGCTGTAACACCCCTGTAACGCTCCTCTCCCTCCCCTGTGTCTCCCGCAGCGAGAGAAGCTGATGCAGGAGCTGGAGGGCGAGCGGGGACTGAGACTGCAGAGCGAGAGGCGTCTGCAGGAGGTGGCCGAGGAGTCGGAGCTGGGCCGGGCGCAGATGGTGTCTTTGCAGCAGCACTTCTCCAGGTAACCAGCAGTTACCAACAGTCTCAGGTTCGAATCGGGGACGGGGTCTTCTTTTGTTACCCGCGCCGAGCCGATTAATGGCAACCGAGGTAGCCAGCTGCATAAGTGGATAGTGTGTATAAACAGTGACCTCTCTGGACAAAGGGCTCTGCTAAATACACACCTGCCTTTACTTTGTCTATATGACCACATGAACCGAACGGCCCGATGTCTCATGTTACCTTGTGTTGGTGCTGTCCTTTACTGTTTCAGTCTTATTTCACAGCCTATGCAAATGCAGGCACATGAGAACCACATACTGTGAAACTGCACTTCCTAGGCGCTGTAAAGGTCGTTAAAATGTGGTTAAGACTGGCCCCGTCGTGCCCACTTATTAGTGCCAAACTCGATGCGCAGAGCACCATGTGAATATATGGAGCTGCTTAGTTCTGGTTGGGAACCAATAAGGGGATATGCAGACTGTTCCAAACCTCTTTGCTCCATGGAATTGCACAAAATATCTTTAATATGATGTGATGCTGTTCGGCTTTGAGCCGCCGGCACCGCGAAGTACCAAACCTGTCGCGACGGGAGAAAAGCGTCAAAAGTTTGCGGACCTCCCGCCAGAGAGGATACGGAGCGTGGCAAACTGAAACCAGAGCACATCTCTGAGAAGCGGCACAGCCGGAGGCGTCAAGCCGAGTGCAGATGGCGTCCGGATCTCTGGGTACGCACGGCCCCCCTGCCCGAGGATGCCGAGGGGACGTTCTGATCCCGCCAGTTTGTCAGACGGGAGAGCGGTTTGTCGCGTGGCACGAGCTCAGAAGCGGCTGGCGCGTACGGTTCGCACGCTCCCCATTCGGCCCGGCTCGCTTCGCGGCGACGCGCGGGCTGCCGTTTCAGAATAGCAAAGCCTTTTAAAACTAAGCTGTTGAGAGCAGAGCTAAAGTGCACCGTTCTCAGGGTTTTTATGTGAAGAGTTCTCTGGGCTCCGTCGCTAATGTCCCTCCGTAAATAACAGGACAGTCATTTCATTTTCCTCACGGGCCTCTTTCATGGAGAAAGCAGGCATGTTATTGGCCCCCTGGTGAGATTGTATGTCACTGCTGAGAATGACTTCGTAAGGCCTAGCTCGCCGTTAACCTCTTCAAGCGTGAATGTGATGTGTGTAAATCTGGTTTTGGTATCTCTGGGTTCAGCTATTACGATATTGCACTGGGTATGGCGATTTTCCATTTTGTCTGTGAGCACCAATCGGTTTTGAAAAATGATTTATAATTTTTTTTGTTCTTTTATTTTCTGTGCTCATTGTTGGATATGTAAACTGTCCCCATTTTATTTTTGTTGCACACTGTAAGTAATGCATGTCTGTTGCTGCTGCACATTGTAGTACACACTGTGGTAAATCACATTGTCTTGGTACATTTCCCTTTATTGTCATTTAATTGCGGAGCCCGTATCTCTGCTTCCGGAACGTTCCGTGGTCGGCCAGCCTTCAGCAGGACACACTTAATTTTCCTGTGTTTATTGCACACCTCTGCCTATTTTCCCCTCCTCCCTCTCTATCAAGATACACGTGCGACGCTCGAGTAAATGGCCTTGTCAGCTTCATGACTGCCCAAGAAGATTTCCTGCTTTGAGAGTCAAATTCTGGCCATACGTGCTCAGCCGGGTGTGACATTAAGCGGAGAGATTCCCTCGTTCAGCTCGAGAGCGAGTTCATCGTCGCTCTCAAATTGGACCCATAATTAGATTGCAGTTTGAGACCCCTATCACGGGTAGCACTTGTGGAAGACACTTTTATCGTGAATGCTTCTAAAACTTTTAAAAAGCTCTTAAAAATTCTGTCGCAACAATTGACTAGAATGGCTACCAAAACTACAAAACCCACACTGCAAATCCCCCAGAAGTGCTTATCCCTGAGCTCTTCCCTTGATTATGACACAATTTAATGAAATATTGGATATTCCCATTCACAATAAATCTTCATGATTAAAGTGTTGATGTCCCACGCCTGCATTTAGTCAACAGCAATAACACTTGTGCTCCCTTAACCAATCACAAATGAACCAAGTATTAGATTTTTTGCATCTGACACAATATTTATTTATGAAACTCACAGGCGACCAGACAGTGGGCTCCCAAACCTAAGAGAAGTTGCAGCTGTAAATCCCTGACTCCTCCAGCTTGAGTAAAACTGTTTCCAGACTGTCAGTCTCTCATAAGCAGCTGTACATTCAACACAAACTCCGTACGCATATGCAGACATTACAAATAACAGTCAGATGACATGCAACAAAAGCTCTTTGAACACATGAGACTGTTAAGGCCGCACATTTATCGCTGTGATGACACTGCAGCATGTTCCTCAATATCCAGGTGTGATTGTGGTACGTATGTGTGTGTGACCCTGATCCCAATGTATGTACATGTGAACAGTCACGGTCGTTTTGTCTTGCCCTAGCTGGTCACTAGAGGTTCGCTATAAGTTAAGGAGATTTTCACTGTGTCGGCCT
>CM040398.1:45446721-45824221 GCA_022702515.1 Ilyophis sp. 1 JC-2022 | reverse complement strand
GATGAGAGAAGCAGTGTGCAGGTACTGAGCCGTACTCCCATCCTATTTTTCTCTCTCTCTTTCTCTCTTCCTCTCCATCTGTCCCTTCAGGGGGTCTGCTCCCTTGTGCTTGTGCCAGTATAAATGACTCTGGAGATAGAGTAGGAATCAGGCCTGGTTGCCTTTTCACAGAAGCCATCACAAAAGGGGGATTTGTGGGATTTGTGTGGTCTTACTGTCACTCAGACAATGCCATCTTGTGAATAAAATGTATTTTCTGTTGTAGTGTTGTGTGTATGTGAATGTGTGTGTGTGTATGTGTGTGTGAGAGAGAGACAGACCCTCCAACTAACTGACTGGGTAATGTGCTTATTTAGGCTTTCAGGCTGGGTGGGTGTATATACTGTGTCTAATCATCACAGCAAGTCATAAAGACAAGGGGGAAAAACACTAAAGTAAACAGTAAAAATGTACCCAGCTTCCCCACCACATTAGCAGGGAGATCAGAATAATACAATGGTTAAGGAACTGTAACTGAGAGGTTGCAGGTTTGAGTCCCAGGTGTGGGCACTGCCGGTTGCACCCTTGAACAAGGTACTTAACCTGAATTTTTTTCAATAAGCGTCCAGCTGTGCGAATGGATTGCATGTAAATTGTAGGCTGTGTTAGTCACTCTGGGTAAGAGCACGTGATAAATGCCTAAACGTGAATGTAAATGGACGTGTTATTTATAAAGACAACGAGTGATTGAGATTCTGCCCGTGCAGGTCTGCGGTGTTTTACCGGTGGTTTCTAGGCACGCACGCGCGCGAGCATTCGATAACAAATTCAGTCCACGTGACGCGCGGCGGCTGATGGCGGTAACCGTCTGGGTAAATGCGTTCGACCTTTGCGCCAGGTCAGGCACCTTCTGGAGATGAGGGTCTTCTTGCACAGCGATATTCCCCCGTCCTCCTGTTGCACCGAACTGTTTAATTGGAATGATTTACGCAGCTTCCTGGAGCACAGCTGTGGAGTTAATTGAGGTTAATTTAGGCTAGCTGGGGAAAGAGCGTATCGCTCCCCACCGTCACATCTATGTCTTTTTTTTATTTAAAAGTGGTTAGTTTAAAATGCCTTTGAAGTCTCCCACTGGCATAGCCATCAAACAGAGTGACTAGACAGTTAAATAAATTAAATAAAGCCACCGTAACTATATTTTCGACCCTGGTGACACATTTATAATGGGTATGACTAATAGTTTGCAGGACTGCAGTATCTTCCAACAAAATGATTGATAGATGGCATTGGCATAATTCTCTTTTGAGGTTCTATGTATGGCAATGTAAACATGCTTTGTCCTTTGGACACAAATGTACCGTTATTTTTCCCCGTTGAAGCTAATGTCTTTTCAGCTCATTCACAATGCCATGAGTCTGCTGGTGAGTTTGTGCTCTCTTTGATCTCACTCTCCAGTTTAATGTTGAAGAGCGACGCTTGTTTTACTGAAGAGCCTTAGTTCGAAAAGAGTCATTTTAAGTCGTCCGTGTTTATTATCCCAAAATCCTGATCCTGCTTCACTGGATTTCACATTTTCACACATATTGACGGAGAGTGTGTTACTCTTCATCCTGGCATTTACCTTTCACATCAGCAAATAATTGCCTCGCTGGAGGAATGTCTATTATTGTCCCGTTTCCACAGAAAATTATTCATTCCTGCTCATGGGTCTGTTTCCAGTAGATATGTGCGTTTGGAATTCAAGTGAGCCCTCGCCGTTTTGTGATGTCATTGTGTATGCATAGGGAGGGTGTGGTGACATCGGTTCTGTGGGTGACTGAGACTGACCTCACCGGGCACGGTCCATTTATGGTCATTATCGACAAATGCATAATAGTTTCGCTCAAACCCAAGGCTTTTGGACTACTAATCCAAAGTTGTTGTTTTTTAGGTTTAGAAAAAATTTCCAGAGTTACCCCTTATGAGGGCCCCTTGGGAAAGAAAAGTTTGCACTGGCCATTCAGTGTACTGCAGCCTTTAAGTAGGAAGAATTTGGTCCCTCTTGTGTTGAAGTTTTTACCAGCGTTTGTTTAATCCTCCTGGGAATATGGTGTTGAGTTTTCTAATCCAATGTCTTTCTGTCCTAATAGTTTCACTCAAACCCAAGGCTTTTAGACTACTAATCCAAAGTTGTTGTTTTTTTAGGCCGTAATCCAGTGTAAACCCCAAACTTTAGGACGCGCAGATCGAGTTCAGACGCACACCCTTTGGATTTAAAAAAGGCCCCTAAAGCGTGAGTCTGTGAGTCTGGAGGTGTTTAGTGGGTGTAACACCAGTTCTCTCCCGTTCCCGAGTCCATCAAATTCCTAAAGGGGGACGTTACTCAGAGAAATGTCGCCTTTCTTGGGAAACGCGTCGGGGCGAGCCGCTGAATATTCTGCCCGGGGGAAAAAAAAAGAGAGTCACTGTCAAGGATAACCGTGTTCTTCTTTTTAGTGGATTCCTGTCTCTGGATAAGTGGACTAGTGGGCCCACAGCGGCGACTGAAGACGTGCCTAGTGGTAGTGTATTAAGGAAAATGTAGTGGTAATTAAAAACCTGGGGGAGAGTGAGGACCGCAGATCACTGCATTATACGCAGCGGCTCTGAAGTGGCTTCCGTCATGGATTAAACAGCCTTGTTATAGCCCTTTATGTGAGCTGTAAAAGAGGTCGGATTACAGGCTTTCTGTGAAAGTAGGCCAGTCATTCACACATCATAGAGGCTAGCGCGGGCTCTGCAAAAGGCTTTCATTGACAGGAGCCACACGTAGCAGAATGTTCTGGAATGGTCGCTGGCGAACCTTCGGATGAAGATGGTGAATAGTTTTGCCTTGATCTGTTGGCGAAGCAAAGAACATGCACACACAGACACATGCACACACAAACACATGTGCACAGACACATGTGCACACAAACACATGTGCACACACACATGCACACACAGACACATGTGCACACACACACAGACACATGCGCACACACACACACACACACACACACACACACACACACACACTGAGACTCAAACGCTCAAACTTCCACTCAAAAATGACAGTTTGACACAAGATTGACGTCTGTTAGTCTGCCCCTCTGCATGCGTATAGGTCAGTAATATTGCTCCTGTTCTCTTCAGTCTTGCGTGAAAGCATGTCGGGCAACATTTTTTTGTTTTATAATCCTTCTTTGTCTTCTCATTGCCAGTTGCAGAATTAATTTGCATTTGCATTCATTGCAAGTAATATGCACCTTTCTAACTGTTGCATTGAACACTTCGAAAATGAAAAGGGGGGGTGGGGGCTTGCTCTCCATCCCACATGGTCCATTTTTCACCATCTATTTCCCACGTGTGTCTCCTGGAAGGGAGATGAAAGTTCAAGCAGAAATGCCATTAGAGACCCGCTTAGAAACTTTGTAATGATACCGGAACGCTATACGGCACGAATTGAAACCGACCTGGATGCATTTCACACGGCGGGACCAGAGCGCCTCGGAACGTGTTACCCAGGGGGGGGGGGACTTGTGTCCTTGCCGTCCGGACGGGGGAGACGGCGTACACAATCGCACATTTAGGACGAGGGGAAAAAAACTTTTAAGAGGATTAAGGGCTTAGCGTACTCCTAAGCTATTGGTCGCATGGGCATTGTATGATCTTACAGTGGAAAAGGAGGGGGAAAAAGGGCCGGGAATAATGTAACTTTGAAAGTGCTGACTCGCTGAAGTGTATTTAGGATCCGGGGAGAAAATAAGTCGATAATATTTATCCCATCTACTGACGGTCATGCGTGTGGGTCCCCGTGACCCTTATCCCGGGACACAAGTGACCCATTGTTCCGGCTGCAGTGCCCACATCCCGCCCCCACCACCCTCCCCCGCCCCTGGTTTTTAAATTGTGAAGGTGTCGCGTGTGATTGATGGGGTCTGGGGGTGAGCTGAGCTCCTGAGAAGGGGCTGACAGGAATGTGAGCGTAGCCAGGTAGGTTGTCGCCGGCGGTGCAGCTGACCCACTTTTCAAACGGAAATATCAACCCTCTGTCCGTGATCTGCAAGCACATGTCTGCGCCGGCCAGGGTCAGACCGCGTAGCCGGTCACCTTGACCGTACCGGTCACATGTCCATCGCTGGATACGCCGTGACAGGCAGGCGAATGTTTTCTGATCGGATAATGAAAAGTATTTCGCGTATTTGGAAAGGCGTTGAATGACCGCTCGCCATGCTGTTGAGTTAATGACCGTGCTGTATAAAGGCAATGTAGTCTTCAAATGATTTTTAAAATGGCACTCACAGGGAGTAGTCATCTAATCTTTCTTGGCCTGAGTGGTATTGCGCCAGAATCGCACACTGAGGAAGGCTTGACTGCCGAATCGCACCTGTGCCGAATACATTTTTATATCGCTAGACCTGACTGCAAGTGCTGTCCTTCTCATCAGTATGTACATTCATTAAACTAAGGATCCACCGCCCACCCACCGCCCACGACATACGAGCCTCAAGCCTGATTTATAGTTTGTCACACTGCCCTTTCGACAAGTGTCGAGCGACAAAATTAAGACGTCACATGACGTTTGGCATTTATACTCAGGCAAAAAGTCTTGTGATGAGGGTTTTGTTGTCTCAATGGTAACGAGATGCCAAACACATGACCGTTTGTTTATATTTCTCAAAACATGGCTGCGCTCTGTGAAATTATTGAGATTATGGAGCAGGAAGAAATTTTGAATCTAGGCTACTTTTCCCGTGAGAGGAAAGAAGAAAGTGGTTCTTCTGTCCCATATACCAAACTAGGGAAAACCAGGGTGAATACCTTCTTGTTAAACAGATGCGTGAAATGCTGGATGAAGAAGCACATTTCAAATATTTTCAGCCAACCTATTATGACATTCTCCGTGGCATGACAAAATTCAGAGAGACACATTTTTCGGTTGGAAATACGTAATTTTTGTTGCTCGACACTTGTCGAAAGGGTCAAGGCTTTAGACTTGAGCATGTTTGAACATTTAGTTATACTTTCTTATATTATTATATTGAGCCAGAATCAAGCACATCATCCATGAAGGCGGAGGCAAGTTCAGAGCAGGATCCAGCCACCGGCACAGTCTATGGGCAGAGGCAAGCAAAACGGCCTTGTGGATTCGTAAAAGCTGCGAAATCTACTCAAGGGTAGCGTCTGCGTGCGAGCTCGCTGTAGGAACGTGCTTTCTGCCGTTTGGCTCACGTGATTACACACTGCGCCTGCATTCCACCAGCTCACCCAGGCTGGACCTTCTCTCAGCCCAGCGCGCCTCACGCACAGTCTACGGCACGCTCGCGGCCACGCGCGAGAGCCCGCTTCCTCTTTGAGTGAAAGTAAATTTGTCAAAGGATTTGAATGTGCAGCTTTTTCTCTTTTTTATGAAAATGCATGAAAATAATTGGATAAATTTCAGCTTGGCTTCACCAGAGGTGCGAACAAGCAATTTACACAAGGTCCATTGTGAATGAAGGGAGAGGCTGGCATTTGCAGTAGGTTCATCAAAAAAGAAAAAGAAAAAAGAGTCTCTGGGTCTGCTGAGTGTGCCTTTGTTGAACTGATTCATTAGCAGATTTTTTAAATCTGTCAACCAATAAACATTGGAGGCAGACAGGGCTGGTTCTCCTTTCCCAGCATGCAATAAAATTTCAGTTGGGGCCTGGCGCTGAAAGTATCGGTGGCTTTAATGACAGGACGCGTCAGGTCTGTCGGGCCGACCGGCACTTGAAAGGCAGCGGCATGAGTAATGGTCCAAGGTCTGACCAGGGCCCGCCCCGCCACGCCCTCTCACGACTGGACCCGTCAAAGGCACCCTTTTAAATGCTTGACAGCGGAAGGCCCCCGCCTCCCTCCACCCCCCACATCAAAGCGCGGGGAAACGCGTTTTAACGATCGGCAGGCGAGGGGTTAATCCCGCCCGAGCGTGTCTGGCACTCTTACCTGAGGCCGAAATTGATCGGTGACATAATTACATTTCCTGTCTGCTCCCAGACGCAGTTAAAATTGGAAGTGTGCCGGGTGGCGGCGTGGAGGTAGCGGGCCTTGCCTTCGTCTGCTCGTGCCCCTCCTAGAGTTTCTCTGCAGATTGCCGTTTGAGCCAATCAGGATTCTCCAAGCGAGGCGCGTATAATTTCCCTCCGTGTTTTCATTACTTCGGGGAAAGGGCTCAGCGTTTTTGTAAATATGAGACGCGCCTCTTAGCTCTTTTAACTCTAAGTCTTTTGGTCTGCTCCCATTTTGCAGTAACTGCAGCTCTGTGCTTAGCTTCTGGTACGGAACGCATTAGTTAAGCGAGCAGAATGGATTAATCAGACAATGACACCATTGATTACACTTACATGGCCTTTATGTAGCCCTAGCATTCAGCATAATGTACAGTCAGAATGAAACCAGACACAGGCTTATGAACAAATCAAGAGCTTTATTGTCTGCATTGTCTCATTAAAAGCAACTAATATTATTAATGCGTGCGCAGTCAGTCATATCTGCACGGACATGGTGCATTGGAGTAAATATTCAGTGTTCAAACGGGAGAATTTGATACGGTGTTTGATTGAATATCATGGCGAAAATGCGAAATAGCATTACGCACTCATAATAACTTCTCTCCCCCTCAGTAATTGCTCTGGTAAACAGCTTCAGAAATTTGTTAGAATTTAGGATCACTGCACCATCAAAATGCGATTATTTGGGGGTAATTATCCGTGGCATTCCTATTTGCAACGTTCCACCACATAAATCACGGTTGAAAATGCGGTGGGAATTAATTGAAAACCAGGGGCCCTTTTGAAAACGCCGCTGATTCGAAAATAAAAACGTCAAGTCGTCGGCTCAGATTCGCAAGGGCGCATCGCTCACGCGTGACGGAAATCTGACTGAACTTCCCGCCCTTTTCTCTGTGTTCTGCCTCATAATTTGCTGAGGCAAATCCACTGAAGCCGCGGGACGTCGGATATCCATACGCTTTGTTTTTGTTGGGTTCAAAGGCCATTTTGGAGTGCTTCTCTGAGAACTATAAAAAAAAAAACCTTGAAAGTGCTCGGTTAGACGTGCTGTAGATTTATGGATCTATGATCTTGATTTATAAATGTATAAGGACGGCGCAGTAGCGACCAGATTTACTTGGCTTGGGTTCGGCACCGTTAGCCCATATCACCGTTAAATACACCGTTTCCTTGGCATTCATTTTATGACGTCAAATCTTTTTTTTTTTAAATTGAATACCTAACTCTCATGACCGCAATAACTAATACCTGGCCATTATGAGTTTTGCATGTTAAATCATTACAAAGTTCAGCACCGGTAGTTTATTTCAGGGAACAGCAGAGAGCTTTGTTTTAAAGTGCGGCTTCATGCCGTGTAGTAAGGTCAGATTATTATGGGGTGTAGCAGGTTGTCGCGCGCGCTACGATGGGCCCGCTGCAGCCTTCCTCCTGTAAAGGGTCCTGGCCAGATGGCGGGTCGTCCAGGCCCCTGAGGCTGACCATTAGGGAAGGGGTCAGTTTGCCTGTCTAACTGACATATAACGATTTGGCGCACAGGAAGTGGCTGCGCGCGAATGAGGAAGCGAACGCACGGTGGCCATTTCTGCTCTCCCCTCTGAACAACCCCTCCCGATTCTCTAGAGGTTTTCTGCTTGTCCACTGTGCCACTGGCTATGCAGCAATGAAAGCCCTAAATGCTGCCCCTCTGTCTAATCCACTCTAATGCTTAAAACTCCTGCCAGGAACGTGCCGATGAAAAGGAGGGATTTGTTACTAGGGAGTTTACTTACAGCTGTGGGTGTTGCTTGGCATGTAGCGGTGCGAAGGAGACAGAGAGAGAGATGTTGTGAGTGCGTGTAGACACCCGTCCGTCTTCCCCTTCACATATGAACAGCACAGAGATGGGGGATCCACATTTTCTCCCACCACAGAAGTCTTAGACCTCTGCTGTGTTACAGCTGCACGCTGTTACCGAGACCTGTTTACACACACACACACACATAAATGGACATGCACACACACACAGGGACACACGCACACATGAGCACACACACAGGGTCCAGGCACACACACACGCACACACGCACACACTTTTCTAGTGCCAGAACACACCATCAAATTGTTAAAAGGGTTGCTGTTGCTAAGCACCACAAGGTCACGGGGGTCATGTCAGTGAGGGCAGTATGCTGGAGAGTGCAGAGGGGTGTTGTGTGTGCTCTAACTCTCCTAAACTGCACCCATTTCATTTATGATTTAACGTGCGGCTAAAAGCTGATTCAAGAAATAGATGAGTGGACTCATGGCTGAATAATGACATTTGTAGGATAATGGCGGCTCTCGATAGCCGCTGGGCGGACATGGGGGGTTAAACCACGCACATGCACAGACACCAGGCTTAACGCGGTCGAGTCCATTGCTGGTTCTGCCCGGTTCTCTTCCTGAGAATTAGCCCGACGGCGACGCACCCACAGTGCGGTGCCACAGACACCAGACCCAGCATGCGTGCCAAGCAGAAGATCGTAAAACTGGGGGAGATACACCCCAAATGTCACTGGGCATCGCATCTCCGGGAAAAAAAACTCGTTCCACATCCCTCCGCACGGCTCGAGGCGCTGAAGTGAAACCGACGGCAGAATAAATAAGGGAAATGATTCTAAATAAGGGCAAGCAGCGTAAATGTCACCCGCCATGCCGGCTGTTTGGAAAAGGTCCCGGAATCCCGAGTCAGGAACGCCCCACGCCTCGAGTCTCAGGGCGCACTTAGTTTGGCAGCGCCCGAACGATCGCGTGAAAAGTCGTCGGCTTACTCTCCCGTCCCTGTGATCCTGTGAGCTTCTGAGGCTCCAGGGGATCTGTCGCAAGGTCAGCAGAGGCAGGCACGCATCACACGGGCCCGCCCCTTTAGGGAGGAGCCTCGCCCAGAGTTCCTATTTTTCATCTTCAAGGTCTGCCCATGAATTTAGCCCGCCCTTAAAATGTTTTATAAAAAATAACTTATGGTTTTTCTGGGCTATGATCATAAGTTAAAATCTGCTGCAAGGTATCTTGTGTTTGAAATGGGGGGGGGGGGGGGTGATCCAAAGTTGATTATTATTTGACTATGGTATTGGTATTTCCCTTTTACGACTTCGCCTCATATCTCGCCGATTCAGAATGTTCTTTTGTGCCTCATGGACCTTGGATTACCAAAAAACACAACCAAACAAACTGTGCCGGCCCGGTTTTATTCTTATCCGTTATAGGGCTAGACAGATGCACATGAATGTTGGCTGTTTCCTGTTATTTGGCTGCTCTTGCTGTGGTTCTGACCCAGTTTCTGTGTGGGCAGGATGGAAGAGACAGTGCGGAGTCTGCTGCACAACCAGGGGGCGCTAGAGCACACTGGCGTGGACACTGTGGATCTCATGAAGGCCTACAAGGTGAGATCTTCTCTGGCTGTCAATCACTGTGGGCGTGTGTGTGTGACATGTGTATGTGAGTGTATGCATGTGTGCAAATGTGTGTGTGTGTGTGTGTGTGTGTGTGTGTGTGTGTGTGTTGCCGTAAGTTAATGCTTCACCATCAACCCATTGAATCTTTGAAGCCGATCTTTGTTTGATCATTTGTGAAGTTACCCATCATGAAGTAGTCACAGCAACAACACCTGTTGCCATGGATATGGTCCCTGAGGTGAACAGAAGGTTTTTGCAGTGGATGTGAACTTTTGCATGAAACCTACTGTGGCACAAAAACCAGAACTAATTTCACGGGGAAACTGGAGTGCCTCAGACAGAATACTGTATGTGCTCACAAAGTGTACTTAACTTAAACACTATGTCTAAGTACATACTGCAACAGACGCAACATCAGCACTACATAGCAGTTGCACATAAATAAATAAATCCAGATAGTAGTACTAGGTGTTGTAGTTATAATAATAATTTGGTTTACTCTCATCATTCACAACACACAGCACAGCTTGCAGTCCCCCCAAGCAGAATATTCTAAGAGCGTACACGGAGTGTACACTTGAATATTATGTCACAAATGCCATATAAATCGCCCACAAGAAATCCGCGTCAGAGCTGCCCAGCAATCAGTCAGATATAAATCCTGGGCCGTGTCCGAATCAGGGCCCTATCTACGGCTCTCTGTCTCCTGCACGCAGTGTGCTGGCAGAAGTGTGCTGTTTAACGTGCGCTGTGTCGCACAGCCCTGGTATGTTCTGAGACATTCCTTAAAAAGCTGGATCAGGAGATGTTCCAAAGGAGGAGGACGTGGCGGATCTATCGGCCCGGACACCGAATTGTTTTCCCCAACCGTTTTCTCTGCATGTTAAGCAGCTTCGCACAGCTCAGAGGGACACACCTTCTCTTGCTGCTTGTCCGTTCATTTGTTTGTTTGAAAGTAATTGAGATTGATAAAAAATTTAGTTAAAAAAACGCTCTTCTGAGTGCTTTGTCTAATTAATTTGTGGTTGTTGTTTCCTATGACCATTCCTATTGCAAAGCAGTGTAACACCCCCCCCCCAAGAGTCATGTCCCACAATGTGGTTTTTCACATTCACAGACGCCTTGCGATCGATCCGTCAGTCCGACGTGTCTCTGTCAGAAGATGAGGGAGCAACGAGGAGACATTGCAGGCCGTTAATGAATGATTGGGTGTTGGGCGGGGGGATGTTGTATTACACATGCAAATTAGACTGGAGAGCCCTAATGCATATTTAATTAGCTGAAATATCACAGAGGCTTTTAAAGAGCGCCCGCAGGCCCCACTGGGGCTGTTAGTGTCATCCGGGGACGTGGCTGGAAGACACTGGAGGAGATTTAGGGTGTCTGCCAGCCCTGATTATTTAAATGATGGTTTTAAAAGGGATAGCGGCCAGAGCCTAATCATCCTGAGTGGATTACTAAAGGCGGCAGCTGCAGTCTGAGAGCCGCGGCCAGGTGGAACTACCTCGCCGAGCCCCAACCAGCCTCCACGGCTACAGCGTGACGGAGCCGACGGGCGTAACCCACCGATCACGCGGCTATTCTTCGCTCTTATAAACTCTTATTCAGTCTTATTCACTTACTCTGTCTTTTTCACTCTCATTCACTCTTATTCACTCTTATTCACTCTTATTCACTCTTGTTCACTGATCCTGATCATAAGCTGATTGTACTTTTAAGTACTTTATAAAATGGGCACAGATAAAGTTCAGCCAGGGTAGCCCAAGCACCATCTAGTGGTGGGCTCTCTGGAACATTAAATAAACTTGCCACACTCTAAGGTAGCAAAGCAAATAATTTTTTTTGAAAAACACGCAAATATCTCACCGCAGTAAATTCATAGGTCTGTTACATCCATGATTGAATAGGAAATAGTCGCGTTTGTACCCTCTGTGACCGACACCAAGTTCTACACGCTGCCACACCTTAACTACACGTTTCAGCACGCACAATTGCCCTGTTGCACCCGTAGACGCACGCGCGACTGCAGAACACCCAAATAACGCATGATCTCTGTGCACCTTGAGTGAGGATTGCGACTATACACCTCTTAACAGGTGGCAACTAAACATCTTTTAATGCTATGTAGGCTTACTTCTAATCCATTTGGGTAGCAGGGCCTTCTGCTCAGCTATAAAGGAGCGCTGCTAAACGACCATTCAGGCACTGCTGCATACTTTTACACCTTCTCACTTCTGACTTCCCGGGGCCGGCGTGATTTGCCTGAGCAAAGAAGATCTTTTTAAATTGTACGTATCTGTGAACTCCAGACTCCTGAAAAGATTGCTCAAGGAAGTAGCGTCACAAAACACTCGGGCTCTATCTTGAGCTAATTAGAGCTCATAACCTGAAAGTACTGAAGGCGTGGTGATGAAACGTCGAGCAGCCCGCCAAGGTTAGGAGTCGTCCTCCTCCGGAGAAAGAGGCCTAATAAAAGGACAGTTTTGAAGATTTCTCGCCGCGATTACCGTCAAGTGCGCCACCCTTTAACTGCTTATAGTGAAACAGGTCATAAGTAAGAAGCAAAATGTTTTCTTCCCCCCCCTATCGAGTTTGAGATAAAATGTATAATGCATTTATATGAGGGGCAAGGCTACTTTGGATTCATGAAACACTGCCAGACGGGGCCCGGCTCATCCATCATTGTTGCTAGCCATGAAACCAAACATCGTTTTACAGTGAAAGGCGTAATCACACTTGACAATTAACTGTCGGTGAGAGGGCCGAATGAAAAATGTGGGGAGGTTTGTGGCCATGCATCGGCCGGTGGCCGCCACGGGCGCTCTGCCGCCACGGAGAAATGGGGAAAAACAAGCCCAAAAACCCTCCGGGAGGCCCCACGTGCGCCGTCTTCCACGGGGAGAGGGATTATGGGAGCGGGATTATGTTGTGCCGTTTCTTTTTTTTTCTCGAAAATCTTTAATTGTGTCGGAACTATATTACGGGCACATTTCCATTTTTATATTTTTGAGATATTTTTTTGCTGTACCCCGGTGTGTACGTTTTCATCTAGTTGGTTAATCTAGTTCTGCTCAGTGGGCTTTATCATACCTAATAAATGTTTAACTGGGAGAGTTTTTTTTTCTCTTGTCCGGCAAGGATTTAGTACTTTACTGCCTCTGCTGCTGTAGTTCTAAGTTTTCTCCCCCCAACTAAATCCTTATCTGCACTGTACTTAGAGCCTAGACCCTACTCACCACCATGGCAAGATGGAATTTGCCCTCCTCTTTGTACATTTGTAAGAAGTGTGGGAACTGTGTGCTGGTGCTTCCTTCACAGGATGGAGAATGGACCGGAGCAAGGTTGATAGAAAGGAGCACTCTCACATTCGGGCCAAGAAAAACAATGGTCGGCATGGTGACACACCGGATGAGACGGATGGCGTTGTGCGTCCTCTGTGGTGTTGGTTGGGCTTCGGCAGGTCCGAGGGGGAGGGGGGCTGGCGGGGTGTAGGGGGGGGGGGGGGGTGTACATTGCATCCTTCTTCGTTTCTCACCTGGTTTTCCTGCCCGCAGATTGCGGGCACCCAAGGTCGAAGCAAGACAAACGAGACACAACTAGGGATTAACGGATGCTTTCAATTCAGCAGTGTTTAATCCACCCCCCCCCTCTCTCCCTCTCTCTCTCTTTCTCCCTCTCTCCCTCTCCCTCTCCTGCTATCTCTCTCCCATCCCCCCTCTCTCTCCCTCTCTCTCTCTCTCTCGCTCTCATTCTGTCTTTCTCTCTCTGTCCCTTTCTCCCTCTCCCTCTCCCTCTCCCGCTATCTTTCTCCCACCCCCCCTCTCGCTTTCTCTTTTTCTCTCTCTCTCTCTTTTTCTCTCTCTCTCTCTCTTTCTCTCTCTCTCTTTCTCTCTATTTTTCTCTCTTTCCCACCCCCCTCTTTCTCTTTCTCTCTCTCTTTTTCTCTCTCTTTTTCTCTCTCTCTTTCTCTCCCACCCCCCCCTCTTTCTCTTTCTCTCTCTCTCTTTCTCAGGACAAACTCTCGGAGGAGGTGAAGAAACAGCGGGAGAGCCTGGAGAGGCCAGGGCCGCCGGCCCCGGAGGCGGAGCCGCGGAGTGACCCTGATACCGACGCAGACGGCGACGCCGATGGCTGCGGAGCAGAGGGAGACGGAGATAAAGAGCCCGGGCTCCTCATGCAGAGGCTGCAGGCCCTGGAGGTACGAGAGCCTGCCATCCTCCTCTTTCTTTTCAGCGCTGTTCCTCCCCTTCTTCCGTTCTTCGCTTGTCCCCCGCTCTGCCGTCTCGCGAGCCCGACCCCGCCCGCCCTTTCATGTGGAGAACGGCCGTTGTTCAGAGGGGGAAACCTGGAGTTAATCCCCCGCCGCCTGGAGAACAGGTTCCCGCCTTTCGTCTCTCTCTCCGTCGCCGTCTCTCTCTTCCCCGAGCCTTCGAATCCCGACGGGACACAGGCTCCATTGTCCCCGAGTAAATCATTCCCATATCAGACGCGTATTAAAAGTCATTATTCCTGATGTTTTCCAGCTGCAGCCGTCAGACGCCACTCTTCACATCTCCAGTAGCATTTTAATTCCGTCTCAATCCAATCCAGTTTCAAACTAATTACACCCGGGGCCCCGCTGGTCAATTACCAATTACAAAGCCCAGGTCTGTAATGTCCAAGTCCTCTCAATCAAAACGCGAACGAAAGGAGAAACGATGAAAAGCCGCGTACTCGCAGGCCCGACTCCTCGTAGCCCAGACGGGCCGCGCGGCCTGCCTGGAAGGCGGCGCGCCCCGCGGTGCTTTGTGGGAAGGAAGAGCCCGCCGCCGGACAGGGGGGGGAAGTTGCCGATACACCGGTGTCGAGCCTGTCTCCCACACCTCCCGCACAATATCACTGCCAACAGTCCCAAAATCAATCTTCGCCGACACCCGGGGACATTAACCACAACACTGACACTAATGCCGCCTGGAGGATAATTAGAACAAAGTGCCGGTAATTGCATGTTGCCTCACGTTATCTCGCCGGGAGTAAATCTCTCCCGGCCGCCCGGGGGAATCGGTGAGGTAAGAGGCCGTTATCCGGGCGCTACATATTCGATGACTTTATCAAACGTTATCTGCCGCTCCGGAGTCCACGTGGCGGCTCCGGTGATGAATGGCGTCGGTAGAAAAGCGACGGAAGCGAAGGAGGAGTGATACATCACTGCCTCCGAGCTCATGTATAAACTGCATCCACATTACTTTGGGCTGCCAGCGTCTTCTTCCCTGTCAAACAATGTGATACAATCCCACAAAATATGCATGGCGGCTCCAGGCTAATAGATGGCAAAAAACCTGAAGTGTATTAAACCTAAAACTTACTCATTCAACTGTATTTTATTTATTAATTTATACTAAAATAAGTTGCATAACTTTTTGATGGCCTCAATGGAGAACGTAAACACGGTTTTAAAAGAAGCTGGGCCGATTGATCGATGGCGAGAGGCTCCAAGTGCATTCCGCCCCCCAGAGAAAGCAATCCAGGATTCTGTTTGGTGAGCCCTAATTATAACCCCCCAGCCATTATCTGATAAAAAGCTGAAACTGATCCCAGTTCAGTGCTTGCAGGCAGTCTGCAAAAAGAGAGGAAGAGAGCCATACTCAAGTACTGATCTTGAGTCTGTAAAGTGACTTAGTTTATAGTGTAAGACGCGGGGCCGGAGGAGCTTGGTTATCAGCATGGTTGTCTGAGCTTGTTGGAATGTGCTACCTCATAGAGCAATGCATCGCCTGTCTGGGTTCAAATACTTTTGTATCCAATTTCAAATCGCTGTTGTAGGTGTCTTTCAAAGTCAAAACCAAACAAGTTTTCTAATTTGTTCTATTCGTGACTGAGAGAAGACCTTGAAGAGGACGCCAGGCTCCACCGTCTGAGCATTCAGTTCCTCCCCACAGAGCGCTGTTTATAAGGGTTTGAACGCATTTGAACCAGGACCACGTGCTGAGCGTTGCTGCGGAGGTCAGCCTTCCCAATAGCGTCCAAGCTTGTACACTAGCTCTTGCACAAACATCCTGCCCAAAGAGAATGGCTGCTTTTTTTATCTGTCAATGTTTTTGCTCCATATTTGGAATGTCCATTTGTATTCAGAGTTCCATTGCTAAAATGTCTTTGGTCAGTTTGGGAGAGAGCAGGCAAGCGAAGGCTCTTCCAAAGTCAGCACTGGGGGAGCCAGGACTCCATAGCAGCCCTCGGGTGCAATCCTGCCAGCAGCCCCGTAGTCAGTGTAACAGTGCTGAAAGAGGCTGGGCTCCATGCCCCTGGAGAAAGTGTGGGTTGGCATCGTGGTAGACGCAGAGCTCTCTCCCTTGGGCAGAATGGGGGGTTTAGGGGGGGGGGGGGGGGGTGCACCGTGCTCTTGCCCAGAGCTTGGGGGGAGGCACCAGCAGGGCTCCGGTCGGCCGAGGCATGTTTCACTGCGTCAAAATGTCACACCGAGTGAAACGTTTAATCTCAAGGTGGTGATATTGGATGATTTACGGCTGATGAACCGTTTCATTTGGTGAGCTGGCTCATAATACAGTTCAGGTGAGGTGGTTTTTGTAGTTCACTGAGCTCAGGTGAGGTTTTTTTTTTTTTTGTAGTTCACTGGGCTCAGATACATTGGCTCTTATAGTTGATATATATCTTATAGCTCTTAAAGTCAAGTCAGCTGGCTTATGTACCTACACTTCGGTACCTAGTTCTTCAGACCTGAATATGTTGCTTCATAAAATTCATAAACTTTGATGAGTGTGCTTTTGCAACTCTTGCACTGAAATAGGAGCTGTAGCCGTTGATATTTAAAGACGTTACCAATTTTGTCTTTTGACTAAAGACAGTGAGATTCACAGTGAGTGAATTTGTTTTCACTGTACTTTTCTGTTGGCAGTAGGATTTAGAATGATGTAACTATAACTATTTAATTAAGTGCTGATTAAAAAATGTGCTGATTAAATTGTTATTTTTGGATAACTTACACGGATGTCACTGCTCTCATCTAAGTCAGAAGCTACGGATCTCGTTCTTTTGAGAAATTGACACAATGATTGACAGTGAATGGAGTCTTGCTTTATCTATGGGACGACTGCCGATTCGCGGTCAGGGAACCTTTAACAGGCGTGCGAATATCCTGTTTGTCCACCTTAATGAGCGGGCCATTTGACGGAACTGAACAGAACCTCATTTACGGAGGCAGTGAACAATGAATTCTCCGCTGGCCCTTTGATATTTGAAGGCGGAAACGTCGCCGGAGGTACAGTGACATGTCGGCGCGAACGCTCAAAAACATTTTCACCCCCTTCAGTTCATAAAATGTCAGCATGTCGAGGAGTGCCGCTGAAGAGCAGTCGGAGAGCAGAGGACCTTGCGATATATTTTTCTGGTGATTGGCACCCCGAACGAAGCCTTAATTAACTCTTCCGCTTCCCCTGAGGTTTCTTTCCCAGTTGCTCCTCTTTCACAATTAATCAATCGCCAATTGTTGGGAATTTTTTATGCTAATGGGCTGTGAAAACAAAAGTTTCTCTGTCTTCGCCGAATGCAATTTGTGTGCAAACAAAAAAAGAAAGGAACCCTTCGGGCCTCAGATCTTGGACCGCCGCTAGGCTAAGATAGCCTACCCGGGCATCAAAGGCCTGCCGGTTTGGAGGCACCATCTATATGGGGAGTCCTGGCCAATTGCACCCTCTCAGGCACAAATAGCTTGAAACGTTTACGCGCTCGCCTCTCTTTAGTTAACGATGCTTTTCCTCATTAGTACGGCAGTGACATCAACTCAAAGTTCAGTGGGGTGACCCGTATCGCTACAATCGCTAATCACGTGCCTGTTTATCCAGCGGCCCCTTTAGGCTCGTTACTCAGAAACCGCGCGAATTCTCGCGGGTATCGGACGCGGGTTATCGCCGTCCTTTTGCTTGAGGGGCCGTGCAGGTGTTTTAATGGAAGCACACAGATTAAGAAGCGATTGAGAGGTAGAGCTCGCTTGCCCTAAAATAATTTACAGTGTGAAATATGAATGTATTAAAGGGGGCGCTTTGGTCTGGCAGGCAGTCGGGCGGACGTCTGCAGCATCTCTGTCTTTCTGTCACATCCACTCTTTTTCTGCCTGAGTGCGGTAAGGAGCCCCAACCCCACGGTGGAGATATCAAGTACTGGCAGGCCTCCTATTTATGGGTCTCCATCGAAGTGTTGATCCACGGCTTGATGCATAATAATCTACTTCTGCCCATCACCAGAGGATACTCCCCAAGTGAAAATGGATTTAATTTAGCTGTCGGAAATAATGGAGCCCGGCCTTCTGCATTTACTAAGCCGTTAATGACACCCTTAGCCGGGGGAGTAGCCCGAAATTAAGTTTGAGACAATATTTTCCTTTAGATCAGCGATCCCCAACCTTTTTTGGGCCACGGACCGGTTTCACGTAAGACAATATTTTCACGGACCGGCCTTCAAGGTGTGGGGGGATAAATATGACGAAATAAAATGATACGACTGGCATAAAAAATACAACTCACTATCTCAAGAGACACAGACACACAGATGGATGGTTCCGGTCATTTTTCAAAATAAAACATCTTTCAAATTCTGAATAAAAAAATATTTTATTGATTATCAGTCTTTCTGTGCGGCCCGGTACCAAATGACAGACGGACCGGTGGTTGGGGACCGGTGCTTTAGAGCACTTATTCAGGCCTAGATGCGGCCAGAGATTGTACGTTGTTATCGGCGGAAATGCGTAATTTCTTGTAATAAAAAAAAAAACAGAAGCATGGGGCTGCTAGGTGGGTCATCCTCATAAGGTGCTGGTCTAGTTTGTGGACAGGCCCTATAGGTTGATGTCATATCCTGGCTGCAGTCGGCAGCCCCTCATAGCGGGACACAATAGGCCACTCGATGTGGCGCTACTCACTGTAGAGCACATGTTTGTCTGCACTCTAATTAACAGAGGAGGTAGGAACGGTGAACGTAAACATACACAAATTCAGCAGTTCCAAGTTTTGCCAAAATAGGGGTGAAATTATCAATAGATTAAACTGCACTTTTAGTCAGAAATGTACAGTAACGTACCATGATAAGATGGAATCATACGAATAAAATGATTGGCTCTCGGCATGAGCCACTAGGATTCGCAGTTTCACTGCGTCTTCCCTTCGGTTGGATCAGCTTCTGTCTGTTACTTAGACCCAGCATCTGAAAAGTGAGAATAAATTTTTTGCCAAATAATCAACAGTGTTATGCGTTATAAAAAGGTTCACTGATTCTAAGCGAGGCTATGAGCTTGAGAAAAAAGAAAAGAAATTGAAATTAATTTGTTGGGGATTAAAGGTGGATAATGAGGAAGTTGTGTTATTCATGTTTAAATCAAGAGCGGACGGATTGGCGAAAGGGTTGGAGGTGAAACGACACCGGCGATTGGGATGAGTCTGGCAGGCGCTAATGCGCCGTGCTCCTGCTGACAAACGATGCCTGCTGTAAATCGATAGGCCGCACCCTTAAAGGTGAAGTAATACCGCACCAATAACGAGGAAATATTCACATCCGTCTGTCTTCCAAGAAGCTGGCCCTGCCTTAAAGTTCAGCCTCATAACTTGGATCTCCTTGACCTTTTACGGGGAGACGTTTTCGGGAGATTCTGATTGGGCTGCGCCCGCGTGCTGACACGTGGCCTTTTCGAAGACCGAAACTTCACCTTTTTCGTTGCCGGCGCCGCCGAATGCCCTCACTAACTCTTCTTCATCGCGTTAGACATTCATGGCATTTGCCTCCGGGGTCGATTTCATCCCAACGCCCCGCAAACCAGCTTTACCGGCTCTGGAAACGAGGGGTATCTTTACATTTTCAGCACAGATCGAAGAGAGCTAAACTTCACGGACCCATGTGATATGAAGGATTGTCTCTATCGCCCGTCATCAATGTCTGACTTCAAATAATCACAGACTGGGTGGGATTCAAGGAGCCGGTTTTTGATTGGTTCCCAGGAGCTAACGATGGACAGCGCGCAGAAGGCTTATTGGTCCACGCTGTGACATCTGGCAGAAGCTCTGTTTCCATAGTCAGCAGGGGATACAGTATCGCCAGTGAAGCCCAGAACATGGGCGGCCCCAGGGGTAATGTTTTTGTTGCCGGGGGCTGTGTGTCTGTGCCAGCCCGTGCCAGCCCGTGCCGGATGGGCGCGGGTCGCTGCGGGCTCGTCACACTCGCCAGGGATTGGAACAAGCGCAGATGTTTACACAGACAACGATTTGAACATTCACTGAGAAATTAGTGCGAACCATGTCACTTTTAGCCAATCCCACGCATCATTGTGTCCTTTTCTAATAACGACTGCACTCATAGGTAATGAGGCCTATAATGTAAAATGACCTGATCATAATTATCACTTGATAGTATTACTGATCTACCCCCCCACCCCCCCCCCCCAACCCTTCAAGTGATCCATCCATATCTACTGCATATCTGGCAGCAGAGTGATGGTTTCCGGCTCGTTTGATACTGTAGACCCTTTATGACTTACAGCCATTTAGCCAACCATGGGTTCTATACTATTCCCATGTAATTTACAGCTTAATTTAGTTCCACCCCCCAATTCTCATAGAGATCCATTCAAATGCAGAGAGGTTATAGTATCGCTTGTAAGAGTACCTGAAAATAAAATATAAAGAGTGTTTTGATATCCTTTTCTACCCAGTCATGATAGCATCACCGGTTTACCTGTGGAATGTTCCAAACAGGTGTTTTTTGAACCTCCCAGTTTTTTTTTTTTGCCTCTGTCCCATCTTTTTTGGAGCGTGTTGCAGGCATCAAATTTGTCATTTGCGTCTATTTACAAAAATCTATAAAGTTGATAAAACATTAATGATATTTTCTTTGTACTGTTTTCAATTAAATATATGTAAAAATAATTTACAAATGTGGGTAGGTACGTATTGTAATACCAGAAAGGACAGGGTACATCAAAAGCAATGTGAATTGTGGAGGTTCTGGATAATCAGGTTTCATATGCACTAGCCTCTTATAAAGATGTTAATATGAACCCTGCAGGGGTATGTAAATAAAGACCCATGTCTTTAGTGAATTTACAATGCGTGCCATTGTAGCTGATAGTTTCTGGTGTAAAATGGGCATGCTACTCATCACACGTGCACACTCATCACAAAACTGCACACGGTCCATATGACCGTTATTAACGTGTCAATGCTGTTTGGTGCAGTGTCTGCCGCGGGTCAGCTGTGACCGGGCCTCCTCGTTTAAAAAAAATATCCGTTTTCCTCTCACAGCTGTGACCTGAAAACATAAATATTTTCTTTTCCAAGCGAAGTTTGTTGCATCATCCATTTCAGACCCGGCAATGTTACTGTACTCTCTGAATTGCCGGCCCTGATTGATTTAGCCTGGGGACACCATCTCCGCAAATATCAAACGCTGGCCGGGCCCTGAGCCGCAATGGGGGAGAAATCGAAAAGGTGTTTTTTTTTAACAAGCGCAGCCATTGATAGCGCCGGCTGGCTCCTGAGACAGGTTGAGTCTCGCTCCACTGAAGTTCTCACAGCGTAGGGCCGCACCGCTCCCCGTCGAAAAGGCAATTTAACATTCACATTGTAGCACTTTGTCTCCATCGGACATCTACGGGAGCACATAAGAAAGATGCAAGACTGGATATCTTAAGAACCAGGTTAAGATTTAAACACTTTAAAGTCAATTTCATTTTTTTTATACTATAATTTTTTTTTTTTCCAATTTATTATTTCTGGTCTTAAGGTCGAGAACACATATGAAACAAGTGCTTTTCTGCTTTTGTACAGCTGCCTACGCTGGCAAACGAAAAAAAACAACTTTCTATTGGTGTCTTTAACACCTGATAATAACTGCAAATTGTGTGCAAATATCAAAACTTAATTTCCTCTCAATTTAGCAGCGTGATATTAATCATCAAAATAGATTACACACATTCACTCTACATTTATAACTTGCTTCCTACTTGAAGACAGAAGTGAATTTGATTAATTGATGGATGGATGGAAAGATTGATTGATTGATTGATTGATTGATCGGTTGGTTGGTTGGTTGGTTGATTGATTGGTTGATGAGCCTGACTGTGCTGTATCTCCTCAAACAGGCGGAAAACTCAGCCCTGGCGACGGAGAATGAGAGCCAGAGAGAGCAGTACGAGCGCTGTCTGGATGAGGTGAGCTGGTCTTTCTCTCCCATTTTATCCGCGGCTGCGCCGTCGCCCGCAGCTTCCTTTTTTTTACCGGCGCCTCGCTCAAGGGTATCGTGGCGACATTCGCCCACACACGATGCGAACATCAAACCTGTTACATCCCACACTGTAAAACAGCCACCCGCCAGACTTTTAACAGCGTGATTCACTGCCCTTTGTAAACCCCGGGGAATCCAGTGCGCGAATATGGTCCTCAGAAATGCATCTTATTCCCGCCTGACCCGCTGTTGCATCCTGGGCCTTGAGAGCCGCAGGGTCTGCTGGTTATTATGCAGCCAATTAGACTGAGGAAACTCGGTGAGTAAGTTGTAAACAGTTGCTTAATTGGTTGATTAAAGGCAGAGTAAAAACCAAAACCAGCAACAGTTACAACTCTCCACAACCTGGGTTTCACCAGCAACAGTTACAACTCTCCACAACCTGGGTTTCACCAGCAACGGTTACAACTCTCCACAACCTGGGTTTCACGCCCCATCATTTCTGGCGGAAACCTTCATGTTTAACCTTAATTTATCCAGGTTAGTCTCTTGAGATAAAGTATCTAATTTTAAGTGAGACTCATGTAAAAAAAACTAAGTTAATATCAGTTTACAAACATAAGTAAAACAAATCTTAAAATATTCAAATCAAGCAAAAATAGGCTAACAATAAGAGATGGGTAATAACATTCCAGGTAGAGCGCACCCAGAAAAGATCTCGGCATCACTTCCAAGCCCTCAGATTAAAGCTTCCCTGAGACATCGCCATGTTATATGGTAAGATTGTGATGAAAGGAAAATTAGAAAGAAGACGAAAGAGCCTTGTTTCACATCTCTCCAAGAGGCAAGAAAACAATCGGCTGAGCTGAATCTGAAACGGTAGCGTTAGCGTCAGAGCAGATGAGGGTATAGATTTATTTATTTTTCTTAAATAGAGCTTGTTTTTTTGTGACCTACTTCAGGACTTTTCATTCACTCAACAGCTGGGAGCCTTCTAACCACCTTCGCAATTTGCTTTCTTTCTGCTTGAGAGAGCACCTCAGCGTATCGGCTGCAGCGCTAGCGAGCGCCGCTTAATCTCGGCGCGAATCGCAGTGCACTTTCGGTCACGTCTCACGTTCTGCTTGTTTATTTCTGCGGAGGGCATGACACACAATGAGCTGTCTGAACAAACAAATTAAATCTCCTGTTTCTTTTTTAAAAAGATAAATAAATAAAAAACGACCTGCTTTCGTAAACTGTTGCCGGCTGATTTGCACTGTGTTGGAACTAGTTTAGTTTCCCACATAATGTAAACCTTTATGTATTTTAATTTTAATTAAATATGTAGGAAATTGTTAAAGTGGGCTGGCCTGTATGCTTTACGGATTCACCAATATGAAGAATCGAATTGGTGTATTCGTAAATGTGGTTTCTTTATGAAAGATGAGAGAAATGTAAAATGAGCCCATAAAAAAGCCTGCCCCCAATGGTCAGGATGTTCTGCTGTTTGCTCAGTCTTTTAACAGGAAGAAGGTGTGGATGATATTGATTAAACAGAAACGGGGGTAGCTGAGGTACGGTGGTGAATGGTGACAGAAGGATTGATTCGCAGAGGGGAGAGGAACAGCCTCCGTTAACGAAACTCTTCCCGGGCTGCTGTTTGCTCAGTCTTTCCGTTAAAGATGCCTTCCACAGGACCCTGGCTGCTCCATTTAGACTGAATTCTGCGGCCGTTATTCCCGGCCTATCAGCGCCTGCGGCAGCCTGCGCTTCGTTAGCACTCACGGCGACGCAAGCTCAAATCCCGCTTAAGCTCGGCGGATGGCGGCTGCTGTCTGCTGCCTGGTGCCACGTGGATCCGTGTGTCTCATAGAGGAGCAGGCCTCTTGCCCTCTGTGGCCTGTGCCTTTCACCACTGAGCAGATCCAGCAAACAGTCGCCCTTCATTACTACCATTCCACTATCTCACAGAATACAAATATCCGTTAAGATTTAATGATACATGTGTATGGCAAATGAAAAAGGCAGACAAGTGCTCGGGACAGTTAGTCTTGGGCGAAGCCAATTTGAAACGTGCCCACACACACACACACACACACGCACACACACACAGTCGAACGCAAATGAGGTCTCAATGACCACAGGGAAGTGGTTGCTGCTACCTGATAGCGGAGAAGGCTTTATTCAAAATGGGCCTAATTGCTTGACCGCAGTCCTTCGAAAGGGGATACGAGTGGCACGCAGTCGGTTTCCGCTAAGCGCTAATGCCTCGTATTAAACAAATGAATATCACATTTACACCCTGACGACTCGCCCCCCTCTCCCTGTGTGTCTGTGGCCAGTGCAAGCTTACAGTGTATAAATGACTAATCAATGCACTGTAACCCGATCGCCAGTCAATTATGCTCCGCGGCCTAAACTGCGCCGCGAAACATCACAGAGACCATCGCCCAGACACAACAGAGGTTCATCACCACGCCACCCAACCCCCCCCCCCCCCCCACCCCCTCTCCCCGATACCCTTACAAGATCCAACACTTTGTCAATAGTGGATCAGAAAACAATTAAACACCCCCTCCCCATCCTCCAGCCTCCTCTGCCGTCCCGAGGGGGAGGGGTATTATCATCGCACCCATTAGAAAGCAGCTCCACACCTCCCCGCTGAAGTGATGCATTGTCCCGTCCTATTGACAAAGCCTGTAATGTGTTTGTCAGCAAAGGCCCTTGGGTTAGTTTAAACCCGGGAATCCAGGGAGAGGAGGCGTTGGGGGGAGGCGTTGGGGGGAGGCGGAGGAGGGGGTGGGTGAGCAGGCGGTGGGGAGTGGGGGGGGGTAACGGCTGCATCAGCTAAGGAATCTGAGAGGCCATTTTGGTGAACCAAACTAACACGAAACTTCACCCCAGTTGAGGCCTTTCGGGATTTGCTTATGGCAGCCATTTTAGTTACACTGGTATATCTGTGATGTCTCCCTGTGCGTTTTACAGTAGCCCACAGTGTTATCTTTTTGTTTGTCTCATAATGGGCTGTGTGTGAGAATGACTGTGAACTGAAATTGAAAATGCATTTTTTTTCTCTCTCTTGCAGGTAGCCAATCAGGTTGTACAGGCCCTGCTCACTCAAAAGGTTTGTTTTTTAACCACTCTGCAATACCAGTTTTCACCACATGGCAGTGACAATTTTGCATGAGACCTAATGGAGATTGTGCGCACATATTATGCCACGTACCTTCCCTGTTTTTCCTCTACTTTTGCTTTATGCCTTTTTTGAGTCACACTGTAACTGCTCTGTGTATTTATAACTAGAGTTAGAATTAAGTGTGACTTAACAAACGGTTAAAAGAGTTTGTCATAATGAATCTCAGTGAACAGAAGCTGACCTGACCTCTACAAGGTACAGATTTAAATGTGACTTTCTGCATATTAATGCTTCCAAACTATAAAACAAAACAAAATAATTGAGAACATTAAACTAAAGAGAACATGCGCAAACGTTTGTGCACCCTGTCAGTTAGTACTTAGTAACACTGCCCTTGGCAGATACTGTATATCACAGCTTCCAAACGTTTCCTGTAGCCATCTTTGTCTTGCTATTCTTGCTTTAAAAATTTTTCCCACTCTTTCTTGCAGAACTTTCCTAGCTCAGAAATATTGTGTCCCTTGCATGCACTGCACGTTTGAGATCATTCCCCTGATTTGCAATAATATTCAAGTCTGGGAACTGTGAAAGCCATTCCTAAACCTTCATCTTTATTTCCTCTAAGTACTTCAAGGTTTTTGTCTTGTCTTGGAGTTCATGATTCCACTGACCCTAATATGACCAGTAACAACCCCATAACATCAACTTTTCAACATAAGGGCCTTTCTTCTGATGCCAACAGTCGGCTTCTGTTCACTAAGAGACTCGTTGTAGCATACACATCAACCATACAACTGTACATTATAGCCTCACGTTAATACAAGCGAACAAGTCGAATGTACAGCAGGGACACGCTTTCCCCACTGGTTGTACCTTACCTTGGAGTCACCTTTTGTACCACCATGTACCATCACATCACCCCACTACACCGCCTGCGTAGACAGGGCCGATGAACCCGCCCATCGGCCTTAAGAGTCTATTTTGTACACAGTGAGTAGTTGCTGCATTGCTCACCACTGGCAACAGGTCACCTTTAACCTCCCGATGGGAGGTCAGGGTGTGCTAACGCAGGGGTAACCCAAAGACTCCTGGTGCACACCACCGGGGCAGCATTGAGCCAACGGGGTCCTGCAGCTGGTCACGGCAGGCTAATGAAATAGCTTAGACACTGCAGGCTGAAAGGCTCAATCTGTGCTCGTGGCAAGAACCTTTACTGGCTGAGCTGAGAGGCACAGTAAAACAAAGATTTATTAGCCATTATTTTTCTACCTGGTTACCACCTATTTGCAGCTGCCTAATAAGATACGTAATGTTTAATATATATTTTAATAGGCAATCATAGGCATGTATTAATCGTAAGGTTTTTTGTCCATTGCTATAAAGTGTGACCCTGATTTTTTTTGATTGTCCGAAAGAGGTCATGTTAAAAAAAATATTTAAAAAAACGACCCGTTTTGAGGATGTTTTATGTAAACGTTTTGTATCAGGTACAAATTACATGTTTCTGGAGTGAGTCTGGATACCTGGATTGAATTTAAAAAAAAAAAAAAATAATATATATATATATATACACAATACTCAAAAGAAGTTAAGGGTCAAAAATATTTGTGCATATAAATATAAGCTAACGAGCTGAAATGGTGACGACTAATGACAAAATAATTATTTCATGGCTCAAGAACAGAAAACACAAAACAAAAAACTTTTGATTAGACACTAGTTTATTACCCTGATGAAAAAAAGTCATGCACCCCCCAAAATGATGATGTGATGATGAATGGAAAATGCTCAGCCATTTTATTGCTAAAATTGGCATGCATGGAATGACACTCATGCAAAACACATGCAAATGGTGCATGAGGTGTCACAATGGGTGTTTCGAGGCAATTTGTCAGTTTAGTCTGACTAAGTTCATGCTTCAAATCCATGAAAAGGAAATCTGGGTTAACTTAAAAAGTTTCTAAAGATAAGTACAATGAATGCATGTCCCATAATAACGTAATGTCTATAGTTCAAATGACAACCCAAAGGGGGATATTCTAACTCTATCTGGCTTAAAAAGACATACTTACAAAATTGATCAAAAAATGTATTTTGACCCTTAAATTCTTTTGAGTAGTATATATATATATATAAGTCAGTGGAAAGGTGTTTTTTAAGTCTAAGAAATTGGCTTTTAGGTAATTGGCTTTTGTGTTTTATCCCACTTTTCTAAAAACTTAAAATGAAGGGCTGAAAGGGTATGTAAGGTAATGTGTAATGTATTTTCACGCTTTACGAACCATTTTTCTAAAGATATTAACCCACTCCGTATCACACTTTAGAGCACTTTTCAGAGCACAATTCACTTCATTAGGAAGCATTGTTGCCTTCTGCCCTCCTCATTGCCAGCTGTATAAAAAAAAAAATCTTAGAATGAAAAAAAAAAGAAAAAAAAGCTTTGCTTAACTTGTCATCAAGAAAAACAGATTTGTTTATACAGGTGCACATGTAGCCTTCTCACCTGCTGTAGAATTTTATTTTTAATAAAAATTGTTCTCAAAACTGAGGTAAACATAGGAGATACTTAGTACGTCAATAAAGCCGTTTTACATAAACATATATTATTATTTGAACTATGCTTTCAGGAATGACTTGAAAGCTAAAAGTGAAGTCTTTAAAATGTCTCCGTAATTTATTTTTTGTGGAGAGTACATCGCTCCATTCTCCTTTTATGTATGACCTTGACAGCTCCTTTCATGTAAATTGCTTTGAGCAGCATGTGGGAAAAAACATTTTATACATCTGTTTAAGTTATTATTCGTGTTCATTGTTATTTATGGTTCCATTCGTACGCTTACATGTTGAACCCTGGAATTGGTGTATGCTAAGTATGTGATCCAGCTGAGGGATTAGCTGGACTGCCATAGCTATTCTGTATTAATAGTTAAATTGTGTTATGGGCCTCCTTCTCAAATAACCGCAATGACCCTGAGACCGTATACTTATACCCCACCTGACCTCATTACAACAAAGGGATAATGTGAATACAACCTCACAAGCCCTCACAATAAACGGTCACACCTTGAACCGCTGCGCGCCAGTTTCTCCCTTATCTTAATATTCATTGTCGTCGTTCCGTGTTAACACTGCCAATTACACAACCCACTGCCCGGTATGTGTTAGGAAGGCCACAATGTGCCACCTGTGTTTCCTCAGGTGGATATCCAAAATATAAAAGACAAAATATATTTATATATTCTTTATATAACAAATAATATTTTCATTACAAAAACAGAATCAGTATAATTTTTATTAAATAACAGTTAACAATCCGGAAAATGGTTACCCCAGAAAACATAAATGGTAAAATATATGGTAAAACACTTCAGTTATATTTCTAATGTTTATTCAAATGGATGAAACTGGGTAGAGCACCATACAACAAAGAATTGTCCCTGCAGTACCTCATGTTGAGGCACTATTCCACACAGTTGCTTCCCTTTGTACCCACTGTCCCTTAATGCACTTTTACTTGGCTCTGTTTCCCCATTTCCCATTTGAACACTGTTCTCTTAGAAAATGCACGTCCTCTGCAAGGCCTTCAGTACGCAAAATGTCCAGGGAGCGGGGTCAGTTTTCACTGAATATAATACGGGAGAATATGTGATTTGTATATGAGAGTAACTTTCCATTTGTATTTGCTGAAAGTGGATGTTATTGCGACATCGAACACTTGAGGGAGAACGCCTTGAAAAAAGGACGTGAAATAAAATAAAAAACACTTTCAGGAAATGTAGCATAAAATCAGCTATGTAAGTAACATCTGTATAGCCGTTTCCCTTGACTAAATACGGGGGATTTTAGGAGGCAAAAAACACACAGGCATATAAACATTAGCAACTAGCGCCTTTATATTCCACTGAAAGCCAGGGAAATAGACTTAAGCCAATTACACGCCGCACAGGTTTTGCTTTGGCGTGATTTCCCAATGGTTCCAAGATGGATTTTGTCATAACACCCTAGCGCCATGCACACCGTGCAACATTTAGATGAAGGTAAAAACACCAGAAATTACACAACCGCAAACACTGCGCGCCATGCAATCCATTTGAACGTCGTCTTTTTTTTTTTTCACCGGAAGCTGCTGGCTGTGGTCGCCAGGGTCTTATCCATCTAAACTGGCAACCTCCTCTGAGTTCACCTGAACACAAAAGCTCCGATTTGGTTGGGGTTCGGGATGGGATTTGGGTAAGAGTTGGGGTTCGTGTAAGGCAGGGGTCCCAAACCCTGATCCTTGAGAGCCAATGGGTCTACTGGCTTTTTTCCCTCTTAAAATCAGCATCCAGAGTTATTGTACTCCCAACCAAGTGAGGCACAATCAACTGATTTAATTGATGTAATAATAGGTACAATCAACTGCTTTAATTGATGCTTTAGATATGTCTGCCTTCAGCCACGCCATTCTTGCGCTCACAATGATTGCGATTGTTGGTTTAGTTTTGTTTTGGTGACGTTGGCCCGAAGCGCACGTCGCCTCACCGCTCGTTCCCCCGTCTCTCGCCCAGGACCTGAGGGAAGAGTGCCTGAAGCTGCGGACACGCGTGTTCGACCTGGAGCAGCAGAACCGCACCCTGAGCGTCCTGTTTCAGCAGAGGGTCCGGCCCGCCTCCGACCTGCTTCTCCAGGTGAGTCCTCCGCACGGCCCACCCGCTGTCCGGCCGCCTTCATCTATTAAATGTTTTTTGACAGCCTTGTACTCTGCGGACAGACTGTTCGTTTACAGTGGACATGCAGTCCTTTAAACAGGAAGGACGAAAAAAGGGAACACACACTGCCTTAGGTGCTGCATAATTCATGGTTCCCCGTCCTGAAAAAAAAAAAGGAAAAATAATAAACCTGGTACCCGCGACCCCATAAACAGATGTGTGTCTGACCCACAGGTCAAAATGCAGCGTTTACTCAACCCGATCAATCAGCGCGGTGAGGTGTATGCGCGAGCGTCGCGGCTTGCCGAAAGAGCCGCGACAGATGCGCTTCCGACGCGGTAACGGCCTTACCGCCGCCGAAGAAGTGACTCAGCGAACTCCCGGCTCGAGCTAATGGAGAAACTATTTACTGCAGGGCCTGGAAATCCATTCCGATGGACGCGCTCGGCGTTATTTCCGGAACGTGCAGTGCAGAGGTTGCACCCGGGAATTTGTGTGACAGCGTGTTGCGCTGCCGCTAAACGTCAGCCTGGTTTTATTGCTCTTTAAAAATGACTAGGGGTTAGGCATTGCTTCACTGCACCAATTCACCACAGACTGCTGATTGTCTAATGCCCCGCTCTTCTGCTGGAGAGCAGAAATCAGGCCGGCGCACACAACCATTGCAGTGCCCACAGCAACCGGAGCTGAAGCTTGTAGCATCAAATTTCAATTCAATTCAATTCAATTCAATTTTATTTGTATAGCGCTTTTTACAGAGAACTGTCACAAAGACGCTGTAATTCCTCTCTTTGTATCCATGTTACTCGTATCTGCAGTACATCTGGTTGCTTGCTGTTAGCCATCGGTGACACTGTGCTGCTGTCTCTAAAATAACTCTGATGAACACACAGGAGAATTAGATAATGAAAGTCAAATGTTTGTCTCCTCAGTTTGTGTGACCTTCCAATAGGTCCATTCAGACTCTCCCCACAGCACTGTGGAGCAGAGACTTTTGATTGTTTAATACAAGTCGTGGGTTGACGTGGGTCTACGGTAGACCCACCCGTTTTTGGGTTTGTGGAGTCTCTATCTCTCCTGTTGCTGCCGTCACACGGTTTGGTCCCAGAGGAGCCATGGAGCTACGCCTGTGAGTCGTGAGTTTGAAAACCTTTCATAATCGGGCCCAGTCCTGATGAGACGGAGCCCCATTCGACCGGGTCGTGCCCTCGATTTGAATTAAGAAATTGATGGCGGTTATTCATTAGGCAGTGTTTGTTTAGGAAGTAGAACAGTGCATCTGTAACCATAGGGATTATCAGGGCTGTTTGAGGGAAACCAGGCACTTCAATAACCCAACGGGAACCAAATACAAAGCTGTCCCAAGGACAACCTTACACTAGGTTTGTCTAAAAGCTGCAATTCCCTTGAAAGGGATAGTTCGCTTTCAGTTTTTTTTTTTTCTATTATTTGAGTTTTAGTGGATATTTTGGATTGGCTCAGACATTTTTTATGTGCAGTGGGGAATATTCTAGATGTGATTTTCAGACAACCAGCCAGCTTTACAATGACCTCACCTCACAGGCAGACAGGTTGTAATTTGGAGGGAAAAGAGCCAGACTGAGCTGCATTATTGACATCTGAAAGATTAATTTACTGTATAGCATAGTAATGGCCTCTGCAAACATGTTAAACAATGAGGGAATAATTGGTAGCGACATTGTGTGTGTTGGAGAAAATTGCGCCTTTTTTCTTCTTTGGTTTTTGTTGTTTTCAGTGCTACAATAGCAACACCAGAGTGAGAATAAATATGTGGTTCCTTTGCAGCGTCATTAATTCAACTGATAGCTCATAATGCGGTTTCACACTATGCGATTTCAACAACGTCGGCTGCAGAGGCTGTTCCTCCTGATGGAGTTTCTCCGTGGAGGTCAAACGAGGTTCACAGCACAAACAGTTCAGGTGTTTGACTCACTCACAATTGGGTTTTGCGCACCCGCTGCTCGTAACTGGCTTGATACCAGTGAATTATTCGCGTGCCCTCACACTGTTACGGGGATACTGTGCGTGATACTCGCGTAACCCGTTTTCCCCTCGATATCCTCTATGCTAACGGACTGGCCTGTCCTATCAGAACTGTGTTCCTCGCAGTCACTCAAAAGGGACATCATGCTCCTATGGAATGGGATAAAAACATGCGATCAGATACAGCGTGTGCTTGTTACTGTTAGTCTTCCCAGACTGTCCTCTTTTCCCTGGACTTGGTCCAGGCGGAATTTCTCAATTCCTAAGAATGTCCGGTTCGGTTTGTTCATTCCATAGACCGTATATAAATAAACAAATCACCCGATATTATGTTCATAACATCCATACACACCTGTCCTCTGTTTTGAAAGCCAAAATATGATGGCAAGCATACCTAATTTCACCCGCCTTCCGGTGAGATAGCCTACTTGTGAAACCTTATTAATTACATGTATTTGTTGTGATTTTTCCGTAGCGTGACTGCTGAAGTTAGCAGCGCCGGCGGCCTGCTGGTGCATTTGCGGCAGGTCCTGCGTGTCCGTTTTGGGGAGCTGAATTAGCCCAGGTGTTCGTGAAAGTGCCTATCGCCGAGTCGCTTTACGCCAGCTCATTAAAACCACAGCTGCTTGGTGAATGCTGGTGTCAGTTGGCAGGAAATGTGGGCACGAGTCCACGCGTTTTTTTTCTGTTCTTTTTCAGCTGAGATTTCTTCTTCGTACTTTTGTTGGTTTTGGTTTATATTCAACGGCTTAATTCAATTTCCGCTGCTTGTTTTCTCACTTTTCTTAAAATAATAAAAAATAATTTCCAGCACTGAAGAAACGTATCGCTTTGTCTCATATCGTACGGGAGTGGCAGCAGTTGGGACATCGGCAAGCCCAGGGCTTTGACGCTGTTTGAAGCTGTTGTCCGTGGATAGAATATAATGTCCTGTTTTGAGCGTTAACCGTGAGTGGTCCCGAGGGCCGAGTGTCACGCCCTACCTCCTACCCTCCACCCCCCCCCAAAGGCCCCCGTGGCACTATTGACTAAATCATTGATGACTGTGCTGAGACGGTGAAATGCTGCACCCCATGATAAGATCGCCCTCCCTGTGACCGCGCGGTCCATTAGCGCATTAACCGTGGCGACCGCTGCCTCAGAAAGGCTAAAGGACACCCGCATCGCAGAATGGGAATCTCATTCGGACGCAGGGTGACTCGCAGTCATGCAAGGACCTCTCGCGACTATTTATTATTTCTACAAACGGCCTGAACAAAATATGCGCTCTGGTTTTACATCCCAAGGAGGTTATCACTAGTGACGGCGTACTCTAGAGCAGGCTTGCGAGTCGAGCCGCGGCGATAGGCGCGGCGTCTTCCTCGTCTGGGAGCGTCTGTCGTTTGGCGTCGACGGTGCTGGCGTCAGCGAGGCGAGCCTCTCTCTGAAGGCCTACGTGTGCACGCAAGCTGCTCATTTAGATGAGAACGGGCACGGCGGTTATTTACAGCTACCACTGGGGGCGAATTAGCTGAAATAAAAGGAGAGCATTACCTGCATGTTTACCCCGAGGCAGAACCATTCCGTTTTAATGACCCTCTTTTTTTTCTTAAGACACAGCAGAGCAAACGCAAAAATAGGGGTACGCCAGGGGGGTCCCCGACACACACACATCGATGGGGGGGTTCATATCTCAGAAGAAACGCCCGTGGACATCATCAGGCAAAACATAAACGGCTCTCGTTCACTCTTTGAAACAGATGCTTATTCATTAAAGGAGAATGATATCAGAGCAGTTTGTGTTCTGGAGAGTCGAACTGAAGGGAACAAATGGAAAGCCCCGAGGCTTTTACATAAAAAGAAATCAAACAAACTGAATTAGAGAATACAAATATGTATCAAGTAATATGTAACGTTTTATTATGTGTCCATTAAGACTACATATATTCAAGAAATATATGAGCATCACTTGCACCTTTTTGTTTTTTTTTGCTCCTGCTTACTGGAATGTTTGAGAAAGTATTGTGTGTTGTAAGATACGTCCTATATTACACACGTGAAACTGCCGATTTGAATAATTTATGGTCTTATTATTATATTGTTTGGGGGGGTATATTTTAAGCATTGAATATGTCTTTCCTGGTGTGATGCAATATCTTCCCATACAATAAAACATCGTCCTTTTCAGGAGGAATTGGAGCTCAGAGAATATGTCAGTGCGCCCGTGGTGATAAAGGAGCAGGTCATAGGGTGAAGGTATCACTGTGGAAATCTGACCCATTAAGAGTCCACAAGGCTGCTACAGTGACCTGGCCGGGCTCCTAGTTTCCCTGGCGACTGTCTGAGCCTGCGGTTGGCTTTTTCATGTCACATGGGCTTTTCCCCTGTTCTTGAGAGCGGTGAATTGTAGTCGTCAGTCCTGTTTTCCAGCAGTGCTGTTGCTAATAGTGTGAGTTCTATTACTGTCTGTGTATATAACAATTAAATGTTCCTTTTCTGTTTCACTGCAGGATCGTCAGAACAATTTTCTACTGTTTTACAACTAATTCATTACTTTATTTATTTATCCATTAACGACATAGAACATACAGCATACAGTATATACAGGTATATACATGTGTGTGTGTCGCTGGACTGCGGGAAATTAATACACAAACAAAATTATATTATCACTTGATGAAAATGTGGAATGCTATCCCAGGATACATTTACAATTTACAATTTAGTCATTTGACAGATGCTTTTAGCTGAAACGGCTTACAGACGTTAATTTCACATGATAAGCAAACACCACTGAAGATGGGCATAATTATTATCTTTATTTATTATATTATTGTATAGGTGTATATTATTATTATTATTATTATTATTATTATTATTATTATTATTATAAGTTACAGTCATATAAGTGCCATAAGATGCATGCCTGGAGGACTGCGAGTTTAAGGGAGGGAAAGATTCTGTTTTTTTAAGAAGAGCATCACAGTCTGTCTCCCTGGCCTATGTTGGCTGTATTCAGACAGGGAGAAAGCAAAGAGGGCGACACAGAGAGGTCACCACAGCTGAGAGAGTGCTATAGCAGGGGGATTTAATGCTCACCCACGCCGTGCGGGGAGACGGGCATGTGGGTCGAGGCCGCCCTATGGACTGCGCCACTCATCTCGGCAAGGGTTTAGTTAAAAAAAAATAAAAAATAAAAACTAACATTAAGGTGTAGTCTGAAAAGGTTTTTAAACACCCAGTGAATCTGCCCTCCTGAGTGATAGGGGAAGGTCATTCCGCCGTTTGGAGACGAGCACAGAGAAGAACTGCGGAGACTGCGCGGAGCGTCTGAAAGAGAGGGACTTGCGGTGCCCTGCTGCAGTTCAGCCAGGTGCATTTCAGCCTGTAAATTTCACATTGAATATCTGTTATGGTCGCAAGTACATTAGCAGAGGAGGCGGGGCCAGCCTTTCTCTTCATCTCCCTCATCGACCGGCAGCAGAGAATCGACTGAAACGCGGGTTCCTTTACAAGCGTGACCCCGCCGGTCTCCCAACTTCCCGAAATAGCGAAAAGCGCCCGTCTCATCCGAAGCGCATCGACGCGAACCTCCGTCTCTTTTTTCCGCTCCGCTTTCACCCCGGGGCAGAAGGGGCGGAGCATAACCGCGCCGTTTATTCGACTCGGAAACCCGAAAACCTTTTATGAGCGCCGGGAAAAGCTCTGGAGGGATATTTACCGCACACGACAGCCTTCAGCTGGAGGGGATGACTTATGACTGCAGCAGGGCGAGACGGCTTTAGAGTGCGGTCAGCAATAAAGCTGAGGACGCTTTTTAATCGCAGAACGAATGGGCCGTGCTCTCATCATATTTCAAATTACAAGAAAATATAGCAGCATGGCATCAAGCATATCAATTATTAATTTTGAAAAGTAAAAAAGGCTTGATTTGTTTCCCCCCCAGAATAAAACTGCTTTTTGAATAATTGAATACTAGCCCAGACCAGAGAGAAACCACTTAAGCAGGATACATTTGTAACTATGCATCATTAGTGATGCAATATAGCCATGGAATGTCAAATAACAATTCAATTTTTCACCCCTGCAAACTGGGTGTATTAATTATAAACGGTAACATTTCAGAGGAGACATTGTGGGTTTTTTGGTGAATTCTAAGATATTGTTATTTTTGCATACTGTATTTTCGCTGTTTTGATGAATAAGTAGAGATGGTGAGCTGTCACAGTCTTGTGTGAAATGTTAAAAAGACAGCTACGGTGAAACTATGACACCGTGTGTGTGTGTGTGTGTGTGTGTGTGTTTGTGTGAGGGGTGTGGGAACTGAGAGGTAACATAGAGAATTATTATTATTATTATTATTACTTCAGAGGGCAGCCCTGGGGGCCATTATATCTTTATTGTAGAATAAAATTAAACATATATTTGATGCTGCATGCGTGCACATGTGTGTGTGTATGCGCAATGTGCATGCACACGTTTTATCTATTACAGCATCCTACTTCACCTCTCTTTGCTTTTTTATGACCTCAGTGAAGGACACATTTTTTCACTGAATTTGTGAAATTGCCGTTGCATAAGAGTGTGTAACATCTTTGCCTAGTAACCTACAAATCTGTCAATTGGTACACATTTTGATTCAATACCATTTCTTGAAATAGATTTTCCAGAGTGGAAATATATATATATATTCATGGAGTTGGAAAAATAAGAAAAGTTAAGATGATATGATTTTATGAATTGATTTGCATTACATGTGTAGAGTTATTAGGCATACTATGCATACAAATTAAGAAATCACTTATTTAAATTTTTTGAAGCGGGAGTGGGGGGGGGGGTTATGTGAGCATTAGACGTGAGCAGTGGTGTCCGACTGGCAGTAACGCGATCAGGCAGCCTCTGATAGCAGCAGGCTATGTGATGGAATGATCATGGCAGGGGTGAGAACAGAGCTAATCGTGAAAATTGATCCACCGCCTCCAATTCTGTTACGGCCTGCATCAATCAGCGTTTCAGTCAATAGGCACAGTGTGATTATTGAAGTGCTATCATGCATTCACTGAATTCTGGTTCCCCCCATGACATCAGTCAGAAGAGCTGAGACAGCGACATTTCATGAATATAATAATAATAATAGCAATAATAATAATAATAATAATAATAATAGTAGTAGTAATAATAATAGTAATAATAATAATAATAATAATAATAATAATAGTAGTATTTCTCCCTGACAAATAAACAAATACATAAATGATAATAATAATAATAATAATAATAATAATAATAATAATAATAATAGTTTTTGTTGTTGGTGGTGTTGTTGTTATTTCTCTTGTATTCTTGAGCTGAGCTGATACGATATTCCCTCCAGGATTTCAACCCACAGCCTCCGTTTCCAGAGCCTTAAAGGACCTCCCTGGCTGGGATTTGGAGTGCAGGGATAAAGGCTGGGATTTGGAGTGCAGGGATAAAGGCTGGGATTTGGAGTGCAGGGATAAAGGCTGGGATTTGGAGTGCAGGGATAAAGGCTGGGATTTGGAGTGCAGGGGGTCCAAACTGTGTCTTTTTAACGATGGAACAGGAGGCACTGCCTCTCTCCTCCATTGGTCCTCCTGGCGTTCCCTGTTTCAGGTTGTGCCCTCAGGGTGGGGGGGGTATATGACTGTGGCTGAGGGTGGTACGTGGGAGAATAGGCATTTCTTAACCTGAATGTGACTTAATTTACCCCTCTTCATCTCTTTGCCTCACGCCAGCTAAGGACCAAGTTGCAGCAGTTATATTCAGTTACAGATAAAGAATAAGAGGGAGAGAGACATCGCTGTAGAAGAGTGATGCACCTGTGTCTTTTTAACATACCAGATGGGAAGGATCAAAAACACTGTAGAGACAGCAAGCTTGTACAGGCACGAACTGCTCTCTCATGGGTGCGTTTATAACACATTTAAGATGTAGCATACAACCTTACTTGTGCACCTACGCACACACACACACACAAACACACACACACACACACACACACACACGCACGGATGTACGCACACACACACACACACACACACACACACACACAAACATACGGTACATACGGTACATACGGTTACCATTTATATTATACGTGTGTGGGTGTGTGTGTGTATACATGCATAGCATAACATGAATGATCATGGCTTAATTGAATTAGAGATAAATGTACCACTGTCCATTGAACAACTGTACCATTAGCATGTTTTTTTTTCCAACATCCATCTGCTCAAATTTAAAATAGATTCAGTGTTTACATCTGTACCAGCTGTGACTTTTGGAGCTCTCAGTCAGAACATCGAGCGCAAAGGCACACGGCGGGGGTCGACCCCGCTCTGAAACTTCTCCGAATCGGACCTCTCTCGAAGGGAGTTGCGCGGAACACAGGAAGAATCATTTATTGATTTATTCTATCCGTCCAGGAGAGAGCCCGATTAAGAGATTGGGGAATTCAGAATATTCAGGTGTGTGACGGCTAATTCCAGCACGGATCCCTTGTATAACGGAACTGCGTTCGGCCTGAGCGATGGCATCATTTAATTACTCTAAGGTTGGCATTGCCACGGTGCAAAGAGGAGGTATTGAAACCAACTACGGTTTAATTCAAAATGTCAGAAAAATTCAGGTGGTGGGGAGAAAATGTGCCCGTGATGGTATGAGGAGAATGAAGAAGGACAGTTGTGTACTTTAGAATGTGCACAAATACGGTGAGTCGCGCTGTTCACAGAATGTGTGTTAACTGAAGATAACCATTCAGTAAAGCTCCAAAGTACTTCATACAGTAAGCCTTGGCCACTAGCAGCGTGTATGCTCTCACATAGTACTCTGTCCGGTTTGTACTAGCATATTTCACTATTCCTGTTAAAATATGAGGCTCTTGATATTTTTGTTAAAGAACCACACACGCACATCTGCGTTGCAGAGACGGCCTTGTCATTACAAAGATGTCAAGGAGAGATTGTTTTGAGCGTGTGAAACTACTCATAATCAAAAAGCAGGTGTTAAATGATGAAGGCAGTCTGCCATGATTAGTAAGCGACATTTGTTTTTTTCCATCTTGGAGGCTGTCTACCTGTGTGTGTGTGTGTGTGTGTGTGTGTGTGTTTACATGCATACATATGTCTGTGTGTGAGTGTATGTGCACGCGTGAGCAGCCTATGTCTGTATGCGTATCTGTGTGCGTATGTGTATATCTGCATATGCAGGTGTATTTAAATGCATGCGTTTGCAGGGTCTGTCTGGCATGTGTGCGCAAAATGTCTTCGTTGTGGAAACGCGCTGAAATGTGTAGCGTTTGGCGTAGGCCTAATGAACTATAAGATTCACTGTTGACTCTGCTTTAACGGCCGGGTCTGACGTGTTCATTCTGAACGCCCTCAGGGGGCCATGGCTGTCTCCTCAGGCCCAAATCACATCATTCTCCTGCCTGTCAAGCCTTGTCATCGGCGACCAACCAACCGCAGCGCGTTCCCTCCCGATAGGGCGCTACCTAAGGACGGCTTCCCGAACCGCTGGCGGATTCGCCTCGTTAACCGGCTCGTTCGCTGCGCCCACCTCCGGACGACGTTCCCGACGATCGGATCCTTTCAGAGCGCCTCGAAGGAACCGTGTCTGAGGAAGCCGCTCGGAGCCGGAATTTTTCTTCGGAGCCGGAATTTTTCTTCGGAGCCGGAATTTTTCTTCGGAGCCGACTGTGTTTATCAACCGGGGCATCATTGGAGGCCCAGCTGTGCCTCTGTGGTTTTGGGGCGGGGCCATGTTCCGCTTCACTGGAACGTGTTTAAGGGGAACTCACCACAGGGAAAGGCCCAGCAGCGACGCGCAGTGTGTGAGACTGCAGTACAGTAATCGCTCTGTCCCGCGTGAGGGCGGTAAGGGTAGTTAAGCAAATGACTAATCTTTTTAATGGCCCGTTTAGGCGGTGCACGGAGCCGAGGAGCCGGGTCCGCAGCGTCAGACATTTTAGGCCCCCCCTCCTCCACACACACAGGGTCCATCGGTTATATGAATGTCTGAAACCCCGCAGATATCTTACCGTGGTCTTTCCCCCCTTCCAGGAGTAAGTCAGTGCCCTGGAGTATAGTGAATGTTCTTGCTATAACTCAGTGTGTTATGCTATGTTAAAAACACCCTGGGCAATAAGGCCTGATGAATTTGCCGAGCGCCGCTAGCTCTTAACTAGCTTTTATGAGAATGCTAGCAGGAAATAAATATTTGAGCGGAGTCCAGGAGAGTAGGTGAAAGGTATGTGTTAGTTACAGGATCCGTAAGCAGTCGCGTGGGCCCCACCACCAGCCGATGTCGCTCCGCCAGCGGATTTTAACAGCAGCGGCGCAGTCACTCAAGGTGACATTCGTTTATGTCTTCCCCCGCAATATAACTTGCGTCGTATCAGTAATTCATTTCTTTGGCCTGCAAAACTCAAGCGAAAAAAAAAGATTTAAAACACGAATAGGGCAGACATGTACCGGGGGGTTATATTGTGTTTTGAAGATCTTTCGGAGCGCGTTAGAGAACGCGGTCCCCGAGCCAGCATTAAAGTTGCCCTCTGTGGCGATTGGTGTCATAAATCAAGTTTCTTATTGTAGCACATTTGTAGAGATCCAAGAAGACCACTCGGAGAAACGCAGAGGTAATTAGCTCACAGAAAGAGGTAATTAGCTCACAGATTAATAGGGGGAAATGCATGCGGTTAAGCATTCGTCTCCAGCGCGCTAAAAAATAAAGAACAGAACGGAGCATAAAGTCATGGGTGAATATTAATGACCAAGGATAAAAAAATCTGAGTCCCCAGCTCCCCAATGAAATTATTTTCCATTCACATTAATTATTCCTAACAGATGACATTAATGACCTTGAGTCTTGAGTCTTTAAGCTATGGAGGAAGACTTGTATCGGGCCTCAATTCGCAGCTCTGTTTAAAAAAAGGTCCCTTTTAAACTGGCTTTTTGAGTTTTTCAGGAGTCTCTCGGTATCAATTTGCGTAGACTGTATAATGAGTTTGTTTTTACAAACGCCGCGACTGTAGTTAGCATTTTTTTAAAGGTATACACTACAACAGTGAATGAAAGGTGAGTACATAATGTAAAACATACTTTTTTTTGTTGTTTACGCTTAATATATTTTAATGATTCTCCTGAGCCGTTTTGTAAAATTCTTCATATCCAACCATTTGTCCACAATTTGTCTCCTAATTTCAAATACCCAGACTGTAGACCTTTCCCAGTCGTGGGAGAGCATAGGAAACGTATGTTCCCCTCCAAAGCACATTCTGTCAGCTCCAGCTGCTGCCTACTCTCCACTCCATTGGCTGAGCTGCGATGTGATTGTTTGTTCACGGCCAGTGTCCAGGCAGGGAATCCTGATTGAAACTTTCCCTCCCTGGGTGATGTCACAGTCAGATATGCATCGCCCTGCAGGTTGCCGGGTGATGTCACAGTCAGATATGCATCGCCCTGCAGGTTGCCGGGTGATGTCACAGTCAGATATGCATCGCCCTGCAGATTGCCGGCCTCGATCTCCACTGGCTTGGTCAGGACATTCGCTGTCTCTCTTGGGACTATACTCTCCCCCTCTAGGGAATTTACCACACTTCGATGCTTTACACTTCTTTCTTTAAGAGCGTCTGCTAAATGCTAAATGTAAAGGGTTCGATGCCTATATGTGTGCCCCACCCGACCTCTGGCTTTTGAAGTTTCTGAGAGAAACGTCAATGTGAATCATTTGGCTTGGGCTCCACGCGGGGTGAATCGCTCTCGTTTGCACGGCTGAATCCCTCCTGTTTGCACGGCTGACTCCCACGGTTTGCATATCTCCTCTCTTTCAGAAACTCCACTCGAAGATCATGGGCCTGTCTATGGGGGACCTGACCCTGGAGCCGGAGAGGAGCAGAAACGTCCTGCTGCCTCTAAACGCAGACTCACCCCCACACGTGAGAATTCACCTCAGAGAGGGATAAATAAATACGAAAATACGCTACATTAGCACATTAAAAATATCTTTTGCTGCGCTCTGTCTAAACACGATCTTGGTTAGTTTATCATAGCAGAAGAAGTGCACCAAAAAAAAACGATGTACTGAAATTCAATCCCATTCTGAATTGCTTAGGGGCAAGAAACGGGACAAAAGATCAGTCTGTCATATTCCTGCAACAGGAGGGTGACTATTGATTACGGCTCATCTTTAAGAAGATGGAGGAGAGGATATTGTAGCTTTTTACTCATTGGACATGATATATTATGCATGAACTTTTGAAAAATGAATGCACACTTTAAACCCAATAGGGAGAGTGAGTCGGGTCATGCATATTATGTTGAGGTGGTAGCAAGAGAGTTCATACGCGAATTTGAGAAGCCAATGCACAATGGCTAAAGGCGGACTGAATTTTCCGTTACTGCATCAGACTTCTAATTCAGTCATGTTGCCAATTCTTCTTTTGGTACAGGTTTTGAAACGACACAATCAAGGTGCACACTGTCCACCACTGAGCCAGTACATAAGGGAACGTAGAAAATATATAAAATGAAATGCCCTCAGTAATGAATTGTAAAAGAGTGGCTCAGTCTAATTGAATTAATCAGTCTAGAATTAGGTATTGCATTTCTATCCCTGTGGAAGGGAAAAATACAGACCATACATTCCGATGTAATTGTTTTCACTTTTGGCCGACCGTCTCCTGAAATAGTTTTGGCCAATAAAAACGCAAAGCCCGTCTTTTCCCCCCGTAGTCAGGTTTAAAAGGCAGAACTGTACAGTCCTGAATATGGAGGGTTTAATGGAATCTGGACTCTCTGACTGGCTTAACTGAGAGTACAATGTCAAGTCCAGCCCTGTAAAGATCCCTTACATCTGAGCGCTGAGCGAGCCGCATTTTCCCCACATCCGTTTCCCTGAGTGTAATTATCGTGCTTCCAGGGGCTAGCGCAGTGTGTCAATAAGCCGCAGTAAACTCAGCCATCCGGCACTGACGGCTGGAGGAATCGAGCTTCATCTGAACAATCTTTATATAAAGAAGAGTCTCGGGGAGGGGGCCAGAGGTTGGGCTGCCATTACGTCGTCTCCCTGTGTGGGCCTCGACCGAGGTTCTGAGTTAATCTACCTTGACTGGCCTGCAGCATCCCGCTTGTCACAAATGTGCTGAAAAACAAGTGTACATCGCTGTTGTGAATCCAGTCAGAAAAGATCAGGGCAGAGAGTACCAAGAGATGCCACAATAGCAGCAGCAGCCATATTGCCGTATCTCACGCACGCAAAATCAAAAAGGTCACCTTCAGTTTTACTTTTAAACCGGAACACTGCCCGTTCCCTATCATTTTAGTCTTTCTTTAAATCATTAGATTGCAACGAGAAGTTCTATTCCTCAAGAAATGAAAAGACTGCAGCGGTTGTTGCTTTATAGGAGTGTGCAAGCGCTGTAACTTCCATATCGATTCCTATGCAGTGGTAGGGTGTTCCGCTGCTCTGGGCTCTGACGGAGTGCTGTTCATTTGTTTCTTTCTCAAAAAAAAAAAAAAATGCCTGGCTTTTTCTCAGCTGCGACAGGGTGGAATTAATGTTTAAATTTTTTATTTTTTTTAAAACCTCTGGACTCTTAGTAGACCGCGACAAGCAGTTTTTCATCTTGTGTTTCTTGCGTTGAAGATTACTCGCGCACTCGCCTAGCCTGGCTCCGCATGACTTGTCGTGCTTTAGGGTTTTTAATATGGAAATAACTGTGGGGTTTATGCTGAGGACTCTAATGTAGTATGTAATCACACTTGCAGTGCTACATTGATACGTGACACGTACATGGTACTACATCTGTCTAAGTTGATATTCACTTTCTTTCAGCTGTCTTGACTGAATTACCAGCAATATGTCTGTTGTAATTTTGCATTTTTTCCCTACCGCTGTTTGTGTTAAATCCCCCTCCACACACACACACACACACACACACACACACACACACACACACACACACACTTATAGCCCGTACCTTGTACTCCTTCTTGTTGTTTCGATTATCAACCTTTGGTCGGATATCTGTGTTGTATTCATAAATCTACAGAAAGGTGCAAGTACATGTGCAAGATTTGGAAGAGGCCCTTATCCAGTTTAGCTTGTATAATTCATAGTTATATTTACATTAATTAATTTGCCAGATGTTTTGACCTAAGCTAGAATCACAACAATTAGAACCAAATGCAAAGGTGATCGGGATAGAGCAGACTATTGCAGTTAAGGACAAAGCCACTACATGAGTGAACAAAATTCAAGCGTGCAACGCTTGTTTGTATGATTACTTAATATTACAGTAAAACAGAGGAGGTTTAAATCAACATACATAAATAAAGTAATTACTTATATGTAGTTGTAATCGCAAACTTGCCTTTTGAAAGCTCTATGGGCTTAGGAACTGTCTGAAGATATAGCACTTTGGTACGAGGCACTGCTGAAGATATAGCACTTTGGTACGAGGCACTGCTGAAGATATAGCACTTTGGTACTAGGCACTGCTGAAGATATAGCACTTTGGTACTAGGCACTGCTGAAGATATAGCACTTTGGTACTAGGCACTGCTGAAGATATAGCACTTTGGTACTAGGCACTGCTGAAGATATAGCACTTTGGTACTAGGCACTGCTAAAGCATTTTTGAAATGTGTACCTTGCTGAAGTTTACAACAGCAGTGCCCCAAACAGGATTCAATCTGGCAACCTACTGTTACGGCGCAGATTGAAGAATATGCTATATTCTCCCGTGACTGGCAGGAAAATCATTAAAGATTACAGTTAGCAGTCTCCTCGCTCCATTCTCCATTCCCGCGGTCAAGGATGTGAGGTGCTGTATACAAAGATGATGCGTTGCTCCAACAAGTGACTCCCTGGAGTATGACCTGTTCATCATCCATCCAGCAGTGAACATTTTGGCGGCATTCCCGCTCTAAGTACACACCTGTTCGCTTTTTGCAAAGGACCCGAAACAATGGCGCATGTCGTAGGTGCGTGATCCCGCTCTGCGGAAAAACACGAGCGGAACGGCGAGAGAGGAGTGTTTTTAGCCGCGGCGCGTTTGGCTAAATGTGCGGAACGGTTAGCGAATCAGCTGTAAGACCATGCTGGAAACAAACAGGGTGTTTAGCGATGGTGTCACTCACCCCCAGTGACCTCACACACGACCCTAATCTGGCTGATCTCCTCCCACCAGCTGTCCAATCGCAGCTCCTTCTCTACTGGCGGGGCCTATTTTGATGAGTCTCCCCTCCTGCTGGCTCCACTCTAAAGGCTAACGGGTATAAACGCAGATATGAGACTGTATAGCCTTCTGGAGCAGGGCATTAGAGCACAAACACTCTCGCCCCGTGAGCCATCTGCCTCCGCCGTCCCGGGGTCTGCTCCTTCCACCCACACACCCAGCGCCATGGTGGTTTTCCCAAAGACCGCAACACCACTGCCGTTAATGTCGCCCCCTCTGCATTAGAGTCCGTCTGCTGCCTGGCATCCGTCCCACCCTATTCCCTATTTGACATTGCTAAAAACGCTCCCTCGACATCTCCACCAATTAGCCTTGAAGGGCTGGCTGTTATTACAGGCTGTTTTTTCCCCTCTGCCTTAAGACTTCCTAAAGGAAGGAAGGAAAGGTCAAAAAAATACTGAACAATTTGAGGTGCCAAATCAGACAAAAAAAGGTATGAAATTAGATGACATATAATAGAGGGTAAAAATATAAAATTAGGTAGAGGGGTTGAATATTAACTGCAGTGCGTATGAATGTACCTCAGACAGAGCTAAAATTCTCAGGGAGAAATGTCGGTAACACTTTATTTTAGGGTATTTGTAAATCATTAGTAAATTATCTATTAACCATTTATAAAGTGATTTCAAAAAATTAACTCATATTTGAAAGCATTAGTTAATAGTTAATATGTGTGAAATCATGTACAAAACTCAATTCCAAAAAAGTTGGGACAGTATGTAAAAGCAGAAAGCAGTCATTTGTAAATTTTATTTTACATATATTTAATTGAAAACAGTACAAATAAAATATTTAATGTTTTACCTTATCAACTTTATTGATTTTTGTAAATATACGCTCATTTTGAATTTGATGCCTGCAACACATTCCAAAAAAGTTGGGAAAGAGGCAAAAATAGACTGGGAAGTTAAAAAAACACCCGTTTGCAACATTCCACAGGTAAAGGTGGCGCTATCATGACTGGGTATAAAAGGATATCAAAAGACTCTTGATATCTTATTTGCATTTGAATGGATCTCTATGGGAATTGGGGGGTGGGATTAGATTAATCTTATTTTTCAATAGGTTCAATATGAAAATGAGTTGGGAGAAACAACCCTTAAAGTGATCCATCCACATCTACTGCATATCTGGCAGCAGAGTGATGGTTTGAGGTTCGTTTGATACCTCAGACCCTTGATGACTTACAGCTATTTTACCAACCATGGGTTTCATACTATTCCTGTGTTATTCACAGCTTAATCTAGTCCCACCCCCCAATTCTTATAGATTCAATCTATAGCGTCCATTCAAATGCAGAGAGGTTATAGTATCGCTTGTAGGAGTACCTGAAAATAAAATATCAAGGGTTTGATATCTTTTTATACCCAGTCATGATAGCATCACCTGTTAACCTGTTGAATATTCCAAGCAGGTGTTTTTTGAACTTCCCAATCTCTTTTTGCCCCTGTCCCAACTTGTTGCAGGCATCAAATTCGGAATTAGCATATGTTTACAAAAATCAATAAATTTGATAAGGCAAAACATTAAATATCTTTTTTTTATACTGTTTTCAATTAAATATATGTAAAAGCGAATTTACAAATCACTGCTTTCTGCTTGTATGTGCATTTTATATACTGTCCCAACTTTTTTGTAATTTGGGTTTGTAAAAGAGAATTTATGTGCTTTTATGTGCCTTTTACATACTGTCCCAACTTTTTAGGAATTTGGGGTTTGTATATGACGCATTCATAAATTGAACTGCACCACTAAACTAAAGTGACCACAGTTTATTAGGTATTCATATGAATTAAGTACAGATAAGTTAGTAAGACATAATAACTCATGTTTGTAAAACAATAGTTTGGTTCACATATTCTTTATAACGGAACCTTAAAATAAAGTGTTACCGACACGTCAGTAATTCCCGTTATGCAAAAATGTCTGCGTTTCCATAACAGACTTGAACCATGTCCTTCATCCTGTAAGAGGCATATGGAAAGATGACAGTGACCAGACTGTAATCGTAATAGACTGTAATAGCTTAAGCACATACGGAGTGAGGGGAACATGTAGTGGCCGGGGGTTAGCTTTTAGGTTAATGTTGGGGTTGAAGTTGGCGTTTTGTATTGGGGTCAGTGTTTCTGTTCGTATTGAGGGGTTGAAGGTTGCCCAGTCAACCATTGAGATTAAGAGCATTGCGGTCAGTACAGATGTAAGAACTGCATGCTACAAGGGTGTAGTCCAGTGGGAACGGACAACCCCCCCCCGCTAGATTTAATAGCGTGCGTCTGTCTCCGCGTTTTTGGCAGGACTCCCAGTTGAACGGGAAGGCGGGACTTCCTGCGGGGAAGTGCCCGGGCCAGCTGAGCGTCACGGCGCCGGTGGCGGCCTACCCCAGGAGCAGCTGCAGCAGCAGCGAGCTGTCCATCTCCAGTGCCTGCAGCGACTTCTCCAACAGCTCGTACACCTGGAACGAGGGCAAGCCGGTAACCATGCCGACGGCTCGCCCGCCGTCCCCCCCGTCCACCGCTTCTGCTCCTCTGCTTTTTTCCCCGTCTTCCTCTCTTTCTTTCATTTCACTTAGTTTTAAAAAAAATTCCTTTTATCTTTTTCCTCTTCTTTCACACGCTGGTGTCTGCTTCCTGCTTCTAGGTGCTGCTTTGTTACTGCCTTGCATTGTGCCCGTCACCGAGCCTCCTCTCCACCCTTTTCTGTTACTTAGTTTTTCAAATATCTCTTTCTTTCTTTTCTTCTCTTTCTTTTGCTGCTCCTTTTTCTGCGCGTCTCTTTCGTGCTCAGGCTTTTATTTATTTATTATTCAATCTCCTCTGCGTCTCTCCCTCCATCTCATTCAGTCTCACGCTGTTACTCTTCCTTACTGCTTATCCCTCCTTCTTACGAACACCCCCTCTGCAAAAATCTGACCTGTTTGTTTAACCGTCTGTTCGGACTCCCCTGGGATATAAACCAAGGATTTATCTGTGTCCACTAATTGATGGAAAGCAGTTCCAGTGAATTCAATTAACAGACAACCGCACAACCGTGGGTTTGCATTACGTGCTGAAGCATCTGCAATGTAATGCCATGGCAAAATGCCGGAGGCGGTTGATATTCACTCCCCTTACTTAGGGTTATGTATGCTGTTGAATGAACTATGTAGCTTCATATGTAGGTCACAGTATGTTGTCATTAGCTTCAAAACTTCACAGGCATTTTCATTGTCACAAATATCACATTTTCCATTAGCTTTACCTGAACACAGCGCTGCTGGTAAATGGCTCTTCTGTGTGAAGAAGCTTGTCCTTCTGTATGAATGGGAGGGGGCTACTGTGTGAGAGGGAGGGGACTACTGTATGAATGGGAGGGGTCTACTGTGTGAGAGGGAGGGGCCTACTGTATGAATGGGAGGGGTCTACTGTGTGAGAGGGAGGGGCCTACTGTGTGTATGGGAGGGGGCTACTGTGGGAAAGGGAGGGTCTTTCTGTGTGAAGGGGAGGGCCCTTCTGTATCTGATACGACTGCATCAGAGCCTTGTGCAGTCCTGCAGAAGAGATGTAGCTGGAGTCACTAAGTAATGAGAGGGTATGATACCACCTCCCAGTAAACTACCTTTCATAATAAAATGTTTTTGTTTTTTTTAAGTAAGTAATAGTCTTTCCTCCTTTAGTTTTTCTTCTTTATTCAGACAGAGAGAAAGCAGAGAGGGTTATAGAAAATGCCATGGCAGGGGATTGAATCCCCAACCGCAACTGGGCTTGAGAGTTGGCCGCCCTACGGGACTGCGCCACACGTCTGGCCTGAAATAATTCCATGAACCAATTTTAAATCAATGCATAATTTATTATAAAAATCAATTTTGATAACTTAATAAAATCATAATTATTGAAATAAAAATTACATGTAAACGGCTACATGGTGCATAAGCGCAGTGACCCATGAATCGAACCTGCAACCATGGGGTTATGAACCCTTTTTCTTATTCACTGCACCACACCTGTCACTGCGCACTCCACCACACACATCCCTTTCCCTCCCCTCATCCCCTGATACTTTATTACTTTTTTAGCTCAAGATTAATTGGCGGATTTCCGAGGTGCCCACCCTGATGTGTGTGGAGAGACAATTTGAAAAAATACAACATTACTGTTAAGCATTGTGCAGTTCATGTTACCATAGGTTCTCTTTCTCTCTCTCTTTCTCTCTTTTTTTCTCTCTAACGCACATGTAGACACACATAACACACACACACACACACACACACACACACGCACACATTGAGAAACGGCCTGTAAAATAAATTATCACAATCTTAAAAAGCAGCTCTGCAATTATAGGCAATACAGTTGGAAACAGTAGGGCGGGGGAATGGGATTGGGAATGGGCCAGGACGCCATTCTGGCTCACCACAGCTGCACCACAGTCTGTTTCCCAACTATTGTTGAGCTCATCAGAGGGTAATCAGGTTGTCATTTAGGATTACATTACATGCTGCAGTTTTTAGTAACTGTGTTTCTCTCTCTCTCTTTCTGCTCCGCAGTCTTCCCTGACCTGGGAGAAGAGGGTGACCCTGGGGTCCTCTACCCCCGGCAATATCTGTGCCCCGCCCGAGGAGCAGCCCCCCACCCGGCGGAAGGAGTGCCACATCCTGGAGGGGCTAAAGAGACTGCAGAGGCGCCAGCCTAAGGAGTCGCCCCCCTTAATCTCCAAGACGGGGTACAAGGACTGTATGAACTCCAATGAGGGCATCTATTCCCTGGGCCTCAAGTGCAGAGGCCGGGGGGCCCCCAAAACCCCGGCCATGCCCCTTGGGGCAGGTGCGGGCTCGGGCGGTGGCAGGAAGTTAGCCTATGACTCGGACGACGCAGACGATGAGTCATCACGTGCCCCCCCGGGAGGGGAACACTGGGGGTACTCCAGGAGGCTGACCCACAGCCTGTCTGACAGCCTGTGCAGCTGGGAGGGGGGTCCGGGGGTTGGAGATGGGGCACGGAACCCCCAAACCACCGCTTACAACTCCAAGGAGCAGCCCGAGAAGCTCATTCCCACTGCCGTAGGCGGCTTCCTCTACGACGGGAGAACTCGGGTCGGCCCTGGCCCCTTCCCGCAGCCCTTGGAGGTGTGCCCCGTGGAAGCCGAGTGCGCCTCACTCCGCCTCTCCGACACAGACGAAGCGGGGAGCCGGGGAGATGGCAGGGAGCGGCCGGAGAGGGACAGCAGGTGCCCGCTAAATGCCAGCTGTGAGAGGCGGAGCTATGGCAGGACGCAGTCAGCTGACGGCAGGTCCCGGCCACTCAGCCTGCTCTGGCAGCAGGAGGCTATCAAGGGCGCGCAGTCAGAGGAGTCCATCACCGCCATTTTCGACGCGGACGGGGAACCCATAGAGCTCAGCTCACAGGGTGCCCCCCAAGACGTCGTCCCTGGAAGCCAACCTCCCACCGTAGAGTACACAGAGCTGGTGCCTCAGGGGGGGCCCAGCTCACAGGTCAGCACCAGGAACTATTCTGTCTTGGAGTCCCCCAAAAATCCAGCCGAGCTCCAACTTCGGGACACGGTGAGGAAAGGCGATGGTGGGGAAATGTCTGCCAGCAGCTCACAGCATCTGCAGGCTCCCGTGCCCCCCCAGCAGAAGCTGATAAAGCCCCCCCACAGCCGCGCCCACAAAGTACACTCTGTCCCACCCATGCACAGCATCTATAGCCCTAAGGCTAACCTCAGCAAGATTCCAGGCCGGGGCAGGGGCTCGCCAGTGAAGGTGGCGATGGGCCCAGTGGCAGAAACCCCTCCACTCCCCTCGGCCCAGGAGCCCTCCCCCTCCTCCCCTCCAGTGAAACTGTCCCGGTTCATCAAAGCTCCAGGGGGTGGCGGCAGTGGCGGGTGCTCCCAGAGCTCCAAGGCTCCTCAAGTCGGCTGCCGGCTACCCAGCAAGACTGACTGGGCCAAAAGCCCTTCCTCCAACAACCCAGGATCTCCACTCTTATCCAGGAGGAACCTGGAGCACATGGACATTGAGGAGCAGCCGACTCGGGACAGATCGCAACCAGAGGTGAGGTCCCCCTCCCCACCTCCTCCTCCTGGGCGCACCACCTCCCTGCTCATCAGGCCAAACTATGACAGCTCAATTCAGGCACCCAAGCCTGGGGTCCACCCCCCAGCAGCCAGCACTGTGAGGGGACACACCCTTGTTTCCCAGACACAACCCCACCCCCACCATCCACCAACCGCACTTAAGAGCCAGGACTCCGCTGACCCAAACCCGGGCCACAGCCCGGAGCCCGCTCCCCAGAAACAGACGGACAGCTCTGGACACCACCAGCAGAAGTTTTCTGCCGCCTTACCTCAGACCCCCACACGAGGGTCCCCGAAACGGGGTCCCATCAAACTCTTCCACCCCTCCCCATCCACAGATCATGCCCCAGACCCCCTTGAGTCCGGGGCCAAAGGTTCAAAAAACTTCCTGCAGAAGGGCTCGTCTCTGCAGAGCACGCTTGGCGGTAAGAAGGTGGTGCTGGAGCGGGAGGGCGGCTACCCGATGCTGTATAAGACCTCAGGCAGCTTGCCTGCAACCCTGCAGGGCCAGGCTCCAGGTGCCATGGAACCGCATGTGCAGACGTCACAAGCCACCCCCAGCCCGCAAAACTCTGCAGAGAGAGCTGCTAAGATCACCCGTATCCCCATGGGGTTTAAGGCCCTGGTCAAGTCTCCACCAACCCATAAGGAGAGCACTTTGGCACCGGTGAAGCCAGAGAAAGAATACGGCACCATAGCCTGCAAGGTGACGTCTACACCCGGCGCTCCTGACCCACATGGCAATCTGCTAACACCCTGTGGTCTCGAGGCAGCAGCAGGGTGTTGCAAACCTGAGGGGAAGCCCAAAACCCATTCTGGCTCCATTGACCAGGTGCCATCAGAGGTGCTCAATGAACCTGACGCGGCCTTCGAGCGAGTGGATGGCGGGAGCAGGCTGTTTAAGCGATCCATTTCTGTCACGACTAAGCCCCACTTAAAGCCTGCCCTGGGAATGAACGGGGCTAAAGCACGCAGCCAGAGCTTCAGTACCAACTACATAGAGAGGCCCAACATCGGGGTGTCGGATGGGCCAGGGAAGATCCGGACACAGATCATCACTAACACGGGCGAGAGGGGGAACTCCCTCACCAGACAGAGCTCGCTAGGCGACGGCTTCCAGCTCAAACCGGCTGCCAGATTGGAGGAAACCCTTCCACTTTGCGCCTTAAGCCGCACAGGTCCGCCTGGGGCCTCCAGCAGCTACAGCAGCCCGCCTGGCGTAGCGGGCAAAGCCGCCCCCAAAGTCAACCCCAAAGGTGATGCAGCCCGGGCCGCACCCAGAGTGGAAGCCGGCGGTCCGGCACCTAGGAAGGAGACCAGGAGCCTGTCCCTCACCGACAGGTTGGGCCTGAAGAGCTCTCGTCACCCTCAGCCAAATTCGCCGTCCTCTCCAGCCTGCAGCCCCAGCTCGCTGGCGGAGGGCACGGGGTGCAAGTCGCCTATCAAGAACGCTCTCAGACAAGTCCAGGCGAAGGGGCCGGAGAAACTAGCCAGCCCCTCCGCCTGTACCATTGAGGAGAAAGTGATGATGGGAATTCAGGAGAACGTGCAGAAGGGCCAGGTGCAGGACAGGACCCAGCCGCCCGAGGCTAAGCAGAAGTCCGGCCCGTCTCTAGCCAACTGGTTCGGCTTCCGCAAGAGCAAGCTGCCGGCGCTGGGCAGCAAGAAGGTGGACGGAGCCAAAGGAAAAGAGGAAAAGAAGGAGTCGAAGGTGGGGTCGATGCTGGGAGGCGGCAAGCAGCCCAAGCCTGACAAAAAGAAAGAAAAGAAAAAAAACGAGACGCAGCAGGAGCAAGCCACGGCGGAGAGCGGCGATAAGCTTGGCTTAATAATGGATCACTGCAGCATCCAGGTGGGACAGCTGACGAATCAGATCCAGCGTTCGACATCCTGCGTCGGGAAGGATCTATTTATGAAGGAGCTTCTGAACAGGTGAGCATTATTTTCCCGTTCTGTAATGTTGACGGATATGACCGGCTAACACGATTGTTGGTTGTCATATGCATTCAATTAGATAAAAAAATTACCTTCTATGTGAATAACAGTATTAAACCATTTACAGAAATTCTGTACTCATATCATGTTCACTGCCTTCTTGCAGTTCTTTATTGATGTTTTTCCTTGCTGAATAGATATTACTAAACACTATATACTGTAAAAGGCAGGTTGTGACCTCTTAAAATGGAAATATTGAATGTTGCAGGGTAGATCTTTCAACTGGTAGATGTTTACCCCTGATGCTCACCTTTCTATTTGTTGCTACGTCCAGATCCTTCCCCGTGTCACCAATGTTAACTAAAACATGGTTCTGAGAGGAACTCTAAATATGATGCATTTCTTTTGAAATCCTTCCAAAGGGGAAGAAAACAACAACGGCAGCCTGTTTGTGATGCTGTTAAGATTAAGCGATCTAACTCTTTGGCTTGAGCAGCCAAAAGCTACCGAGCCGGTCGGCCAGACTTGATCCATGTCTCACAGCTGTAGTCTTGAGCTTCCCCATATCATTACCTCTCCTCCAATAAATTGATATACCAGCGCAAATTGTAACCGGCAGATTTTTATCAAGACTAGTTGGAAACATTTATCACTTTAAGGCATCCTGAGACAGAGAGATAGCGAGAGGTTATTTCGGCAGTTATGTTGGAGTGAGAAGCGGGGAGGATCGAAGAAGGACAAAGTAATTTATCAGCTCAATCGCGCTCTACCTGCAGAGTTGATATGGACGTGATGCGACAGACAGAAAACCGATCAGATCGTGTTTCCTACAGGAGCGCGGTGAAGGGCGATTCCCATGGTGCACCTCTTCCCGGCATTCCTACTGGTGCCCAAGGCGCCCCCAGGAATAACGGCGGAATGACGGGAGATTCGGAGGCCTGCGTCGATACCGCAGTAAGTGAGGTGGTACCCATTATAAAAGTAACTGCCTCAGGGTTTTTTTTCTTTTTTTCTCTTCCATACACTGGTGCATTTAATTTCCACAGTGTGCTCTGGATGTATGGATTGAGTAGTATGCTGTACAGAAGGTGTTATCTGGCTCAATTTTCCTGTTTCCTACATCTTGTTTGTGTCTTTTTTTTAATCTGCATGGCCTTTTAGAATTAGGTTTGGATTACGCCCTTTGCCCCTGACCTTTTTTCTGTCACGTGTTTGCTTCTTTCCATAAAACCTGCATGCACATTACTTGTCAGAATTTGGAGGCTTGCCCTCGATGCATAAAAAAGGTATACTCCTCAGTCCAACATACTTAGTAACTCAGAAACTGGTAGTCATTAACGTGGCATTTATGGGGTCTTAAAATGGCTGTATATATTCACTATGGGGGGTTTGAAATGAGAGGGGTCTCGAGGTATGGGCCATTGCTGTTTTTAAATGGTATTTTTTGCTTGGGATTGGCTATGTAGGAGATGAACATGTCCCATTTGCCTTTTTTTGCGCCTTGACACTCTGCCTTTCTCCCTCGGCTGTAATGCGATGGACCCTGGTGTTTCTCACCGAGAAAGACTCCCTCAGTAACACCTATTTCGTCCGCCTCGGTTACCGATTTCTTCGGTAACAATGTCTCTTGGTTTTGACGTTTCTCAAGGTCATGGTAAACCCTTTTCGTTTCGCTGCTCGTCGGCGGCGGCGCTGGCTTTGTGCTTTGCGTGTGGCTCCCGGGGAAGGGGGTGGGAGGAAGGAAGGCTCTTTGTCCACTCAAAGACCCTGTTCTGTGCCGGCTGGAGAAGGTGCCTGCCGCGAAACCCGCAATCTCAAGACTGACCTTGCAGGTTCTCAAAAGAAGATGTAGAGCTTATGAATAAGGGAGAGGGAGGAAGAGGGAGAAAGAAGTGGGGGGCTGTGAGAGAGAGAACTAGCGCACAAAAGAGAGACGGAGAGAGAGAAGCTCGAAAGTGTACAACTGCAATATGCAGGAAATTCAATCCGGGCTGATGTGGAACTTCGATAGTGAAGCGCGGGGCCCTTATCAGAAACACTCAATTCAACAAAGACCCCCATTTTATACAGCCCTGACAGGCCCTTCCTGTATCTCTCCCTTACAGGGACACAACAATAGAAGAGCGCCTTCGCCATTTACTCTTTCCTCTTGTACCTGCAGGGGCAATCATTTATGAGGCTCCAGTCTCTCACGTTGGGGGAGGGAAAAAAACTTGTATATTGGATCTATTACCACACCCCAGTATTTTTCGTGTTTAAAGGTGGAGTTGGCATTTAATGCGCAACCAGATGTTTGCTGTTGCTTTGGTTTATTTTTTCTGAAAAAGCCTTTGCTTGCGAGCGTTGGTTGTCTTCTGAGGCAATTTTGACGCATTTTTATTTTTTCGATTCTCAGGCCATTTTGATTCACCTTTTTTTGTTGTTGTTGTCATGACAGATTTATTCTGTCTTAAACGGCAACCGTGAGGCAGGGGCACAAGAGGTTGTTTATTCCTGGTCTGAATTGCTAGCATGAATCACGTCGGGCGGGGGGGGGGGTTAGGGGGGCTGAGGGAGACACGCAGTAAATCTATTCGGCGAATCTCCCATCGCACCGTGTTTTCGCAGGACTCTCTCATGCAAGGGTTATTTCTTTCTCTTTCTCCTCTGTACACCCTGTTGAAGCACAGTGCTCAGTTTGCCTAAGAATATCACACATGATTTGGAGACCTTGTGCTGAATGTATCCACAAGGGAAAGTACAAGATCCATGCAGCAGAAATAAACGCCAATTTGCTACACGGAGAGGGAGAGAGAGACTTGAGAGTGCGGCGGCTGTCGGCTTGTTGCCAAATATCACGTTGCCGTTTTTCAATGCGCTCGTTAAATTTAAAGGATGTTTTTCAGAGTGAATTTAAAACAAAGAAGCGCAGCAGACTGGAACATATTATGAAAAATAATTATAATAATTTATACGGTTCAATATGGACTAAATAAGAAGACTAAATACGAAGGCTAAAACGAGTAAACATATGTGGCATGCATTAGTGGTGAAGTCACTGACAAATGAAACGTCCATTCATGTACTGTAGTTTGGGATTATATAAAGTATGGATATGATATGTCTGTGTGCGCATGAATATTTTCTTCCCTGAAAGTCATTGTTATGTTCTGAAGTGAAAGCACACGCCCATGTAAAAAGAAGCTGAAGCGAGATTGAAATGAAGCCCTCTGGCTGTGGACACTTTAAGCAGAACGGTCCCCCGATCACGTTTTAATTTAATTCCAGCGAATATTGTTTACTCGACACGCCCATAAATCAGCCACGTTTCCACGCGCTGAAAAGGTCAATCGAATTAAGCCTCATTGGCCCTGCCGTGAAACCACCGATCTGAAACTCCAGCAATAACCCAAACGTCCTAAATGTTGCCCTCTGAAAATAATTAACAGTGAAAAGCATCAACCTTATTCGTTTGTTCCAAAGTTTAAAAAAAATAAAGTACAAAGGAATTAACTATTTTTGTTGCTGTTTTCAGTGGTTGGAAGAAAAAAACACTTCAAATGTTTCTGAGAAAATTAAAATCTAATGAAGTATATGTGAACTTTCCCTTGGCAATCGGCAGCCGCCATCTCCTACTCTGTGTTCAGTGTAGATTTTTTCTGTGTGGGGTTTATAACTTTTTTTTATTTTTATTACCATTCTTGTCAGGACAAAAAGAAAAAAACATTGGAAATTGAAGCATAACCAACACTCAAAAAAAAAATGTAACAGTTCTGTTGGTGTTTATTGTGCAAATCAGCAGATAGATTTTTCTATAAAAAGGGATATGGATTGAATTTCCAATGAGGTCATCACTTTTGTGCATTATGCTCATTAGATTTAATGACTGAAACTCCATTTTCTCGGTGTTTAACTTTTAGCTGAAATCCTGCATGGAAACCAGATCACCTATACGGTTCTCACCCACCATTTTGACTCACACTGTAATTGCACAGGTGCAAGAGTTGTTCTAGTAATCAACCTTTTTTTGCCACTCAAATAGACCAAGATCACCGAGAAAATCAACCTCAAGGCCGAGAATGAAGACGACACCGTCCCAGAGGCCATCTGTCAAGATCACATGATCGGTAAGAGGTTTTAGCATGGGACGCACATCCTGCCCGCTCTAAAGTCAACCTACCATCACCATCCAGCCAACTCATTGTCACTATTCACAAATTCCATCTCGCCCGATTTGATCTCAGCGCCAGCCTTCGCGGTGTGGAGCGATAAAGAACAGACGTGTGAAATTAAATGACTTTTGGAACGAAGGTTTGAGAGACGCTTTTCTGCATTGCGCTGGTTTTCGTGTGACATTGCCTTTCAAAGTTAACCCCCTTCCCTCGTTGAGGGATGTAATTAGTCTGAGAGCTAATTTGGCGGGGCGGCGGCGGCCGCGCGTTCTCTCAAACCAAAGGATTATTTAGATGTTATCGAAGCCGTACCGAGCGTGGAGAAATGAAGTGTCCCTATTGAAGGCGTTTCCGAGGAGTCGTGAAAAAGTTCTTCAATTTAAAAGCGATTACTATGTGAAAGCGAATCTATCGGCCCCCTAATGAGACGGAACTCTTTTTCCGCCCGTCGCCCGTTTGAAGGGAGCGTGCTCGTCGCCCGTTTGAAGGGAGCGTGCTCGTCGCCCGTTTGAAGGGAGCGTGCTCGTCGCCCGTTTGAAGGGAGCGTGCTCGTCGCCCGTTTGAAGGGAGCGTGCTCGTCGCCCGTTTGAAGGGAGCGTGCTCGTCGCCCGTTTGAAGGGAGCGTGCTCGTCGCCCGTTTGAAGGGAGCGTGCTCGTCGCCCGTTTGAAGGGAGCGTGCTCGTCGCCCGTTTAAAAGGAGCGTGCTCGTCGCCGGTTTGAAGGGAGCGTGCTCGTCGCCCGTTTGAAGGGAGCGTGCTCGTCGCCCGTTTGAAGGGAGCGTGCTCGTCGCCCGTTTGAAGGGAGCGTGCTCGTCGCTCGTCCGAAGGGAGCGTGCTCGTCACCTCCTCACAGATAGGGCCGCTTCACGAGCCGCTTGTTCATGATGCAACAATGTTCCGCCGTCCCAATAGCAGCCCTACATAGAGGGCTACTCCAGGGCAGAGAAAATAGCCAGCGACTAAACAAGAAAGTGGATCCCATGCCCTTCTTCACGCGTTCCACCTCTTTTTGCTGTTTTTAAATCTTTAATTAATTCTATTTATTTATAATTATAATTTAACCCAAGTGTAAATATTTCTGCTCACTGGTTAGGAGGTAAGTTGTCCTTAACAATGAGAAAGGCACTTTTTCAATGGCACTGCTACTTTGGAAGTATGTTTTAAATGTTTTAATTAATTTTTTGTTGTTTATCTAGCCTTTTTATTTTTTATGCCAAGTGATCCAATCACCATATTGACAAATTGCCGCTTGTGGCCCGCTAATTAAAGTGTTAAATATTTCTGCACGGGTCGGGAGGCCAGCATCCCGCTCAGTAGCTGCTTACTCCTCATTTTGCCGTAATTGAACGGCCTTGTCTGTGGCCCCTGTTCCCAGTCTTTAATGACTCCAGTGGATTAATGAATCAACAGATTAGTCAAGCGCGAAGGAGCCTGGTGTGCTTTTTTTATTTGTCGAGGCCTTGGTTAGGAACTATTTATTTTATTGTCACGGATGTTTTTACATATTTATATATATATATATATTTTGGAATGTTGGCAACTGAGATGATGCCCTGAATGCAGCAGCCTTACCTTCAAAAAAGCTCTTCATTGCAAATTTAAAAAATAACATAATTAAATATTTAATGTTCAGACAAGTGGGATTTCCTGCTAGGAATTGAGGGGCATCCTATGAGGCCAGGGTTTGATTGGATGTGCCTGTAGCATGTATAAACCTGTTTTATAAACTCTGCTGTAAACGCTATCTTATTTATTCTTTTTACAAGTTCACTTTTTTCAGAAAACCTTCATTTCGTCGTTAATTTCCACCCTCGGAAGAAGACGTGAAACGATAGGCTTATATGGTGATCTACTGGTAAATGCCTTCGATTAGATCTCTATGCGGTTTAGTATCATGGGGGTTGAGATCAGCTGCCCTTGCTCTTTACTGCCACCAACCATGTCAGGTGGTTCATAGGTACTGCCTCCTGACGGCCTTGGTGAGTACCAAGAGCCTTGTCCAACTAAAATGTCTGATGCCAATAAAAGATCTAAAAGTGTGATGCCCCGTCCTTACAGAAGTGAAATAGTTTTGACTGCAGTTTTCCCAGGCCGTATATAAATGAGTTGAGAGCTACATACAATGAAGAGAAGCATGAAATAAGACTTGTAATTGTTTCTGTATTTTAATAACCTTGATGGGATTTTTAATTCTGCCAGCTAATCACATTCATCCCACTCTATTCTGCATTAAATGGATGATGTCTCATAAAGATTTAAAACAGTCTAGTTTTAGCTCCTAGGATCGTTCCTCTTTGCACGGGTTGCGCACAGTGAGTTATGCTCTCCCGTACGTCATTGCAGTCACCCGTAGGTTTAACTTTTTTTTTTTTGCTCAAAAAGCCATTCCTGGACAACAGGAATAATGGTGAAGTCCAAATTAGGTATCCTTATCCAGGCAAAAAAAAATAATGAATAAAAATAAAACTTTTAGGCGAGAAAGAAAAACTTCCACTGTGTTTGAACTTCCGTCTTACGCCTGTAGTCAAGGGGGTTCAAGAACAGTCACCTTTTTTATTTTCGGGCTTGTGTTCACGATTTGTGGGAGCGCATTTGTGAGCACAAATGTTGACTGAATATAGGTCTTGCCTGATGGCGTCTCACGAACTGTGTGGGAACAGCGCTCTGAGCCACAGCATCAGAGATTCTGCCGCTTTACCCCGGTAATAAAAAAACACACTTGTAGCAGTTGGCAGACACTATTTTCAAGCTATCTCCGCTAAAATAACAGCCCCAAGTTAGCTGCTGCGACTCAGTGACAGTGTTTTTTCTTTTGAAAATCTGTTGCGCTATCATCTAATAAACGGCTGCCTGGGCGCTCCACTTCTTTCCACACCTGATTGGATTAAGGGGTTACATCACCTCTCAGAGGTTTTCATCAGCCACAAAGACTTCCACGCCCCGAAGGGTCGGTCTAAAACAGACGGCGGATAAGAATAACAGCCGGCACAGAGAACCGTGGAGCAAAATCAATGTTCAATCTCTCCCGCTCTCCCTGGAACCGACTTCTCCCCATCGCCGTGAGGTAGCTTTACCCTGGACCTAATTATGCTCAGGACACAAAGACAGGCACTCCAAAACGACAGCCCAGGAGTGATAAATGGAAAGCCCTCGCCGGCCAGCTCTGTTCTCTTAGTTCCTTTTCACACATTCGCGGTTTTCCAGACGGGACTGAGATTTCGCCGTTTTATCAGCGTCTACTAATGGAGTCTTCCGCAGGGGATTGCCACACGTTTGAAACGGCGGAGAAAGACCAAAGGGAGGCAGAGCAGAAAACAAAACCAGAGACAAAGAATTTCCCCGGTCTGGGCCTCTAATCAGATCTTCCCGCCGTTTCAGTTAAGTGGCTGGAAATGTCACCACAAAGCAACAGCGTGTGTGACTTTTAGATGAGAAGGCCAACGTCGCTTGAGGGGGTGGGGTGGCAATCTTCCAACTCCCCCTGTGCAACCGAAGGAAGAGTCTTGCATGAACAATGCGACCAGAGACCAGAAACACAAAATTGCGCTTCGCGTATACGAGCTAATATCCAACGGATAAGGATTCCTCAGAAACACCGACAGATCGTTCCCGGGTTCGTCTGTCGAGCTGAGGCGGGTTCGTCTGTCGAGTTGCCCGCGTCCCGCATGCGAGGCCGCGCGTCGCTCACGCAACATGACAACGCCGTGGGAGGCAAGAGGTATCAGCCATTTCTGACCGAACCCGTGACATGGAGGCGGGCTGAACGTAGCCGAGCGCCAACGAATGCCAGCCATCTTACAGCACTGCATATCCGTCATATTCTATTGAAATCATGGGGGTGGGTGCGTGGACCCCCAACTGCACCTCCAACCCGAGCCATAAACTTGGATAATGTGTAAATTCACGTAAAAATATGAACCTGCATTCTTCCTGTAAACGCAAGATCCGGAACACACGCTACTTTGGAAGCTGTCTTGCGGCTGCAATGCAATGTTTAAAAGCTCACGCTTTATCGGCTTACGTTGGCCAGTGTGCGCATGGCCTCACGTGTATCTGTCTTAGCTATTTTGCCACAACTCCTGATGTTGTTTAGCAGACATATGAGTTTATATAACGTGAGAGAGGGACATGAGCAGGCCAGAGTCAGTAAACATGAGTGAATAGTACCCTCAGGCTTCTTGGCACACACGCCAGCACATTTCCCATGGCGAGGTATCGTGGCCAGTAGAGATTAAAGGAAACTCTTGAGAGGTTACAGCCAAAGGCAGACATAAACACAGGAGATTCTGACAGAATGCGATTAAAAGCCCAGTGTTCACATTTTGATCTTGCTGTGGATCTGTCCACACTACACTATAACCTTTCCTGAAGTAAAGTGATCTGAGCAAAGCTCCTCGATGGCGAAGCCCTCCCCAATTATACCTGCCTGCTTCCGGACACAGGCCTATTGTTCTGTGCTTTCCAAAAGACTAAGGAAATGTACAAGATTTCTGTCAGTGTAATAGTGCTCCGTTAGCGTTGTTCCGTACTAGCGAGCTTGCTGGCAGTGCCGTGTGTATTCTTTTGTTCGACATAAATTAGGAGGGAGATTAGTGTAGTAGAACTGACTCATTATTTCTGAAGGGTTCTAGTTTGAGCTGCAGCTGCTCAAGGCTGATAATTTAATCATAAGATATATCACCGTCACCCTTTCACTGCGTCTCTTCACTGCACCGTTGCAGTTATATATTTTGTACATAATTATGAACAATATCAATATTTAAAAGAAAAGGTTTTTGAATGGCAGTTTCTTCATTGGGCATGAGGTGATTTTCACAAACTGCTCTTGACAAACTGCAAGGAATGTTTCCTAAGACAGTAAAGAGCCCATCTGTGTCTAATGGAAAATTTCTTGTGAGGGAATAGTAAAAATAGTGAACTTCTTTGATTTATGTTTACATGCTTGAAATATAAGTGGAATGAAGTCCGGGGCTGTGTCCGAAATCGCTCTATAAGTGGAATGAAGTCCGGGGCCGTGTCCGAAATCGCTCTATAAGTGGAATGAAGTCCGGGGCCGTGTCCGAAATCGCTCTATAAGTGGAATGAAGTCCGGGGCTGTGTCCGAAATCGCTCCCTATTCACTCTATAGTGCACTATTTAGGGTATCGGCCATTTTGTAGGGTGTCCTAATTCAAATTGTCAAAATTGACACCCTAAATAGTTCACACAATATCCCCCACAATGCACCACAAAATGTCGGGTACAAACGATGTACAGCCTATATTAAATCAGTTTAGTCTGCTTTATAACCGAAATATAAATTAACGCGGTAGATTAAATATGTTACAAAGTGTTAACAATTTTTTTTAATTTAACAATTATTACTGTTTAATGGAAAATGCTATTTAATTAGCTAGCTAGCGACCTAGTTACCTAACTTACCTACAACGAGACAACAAAATTCTTGTTCAAAATACCGTTTCTTGCATGTTTTCTCACCAAGCCAGTGACCGCTGCCAGCAAGCGCCGCGGGTTGCTAAGTAACCTGCTCAGAAACGGTAGTGTCCGAAATCGTCTCCTCCTTTCGCCAGTCAATCCCTATCTAGTGCTCTATGTAGATTTTTCTAAGTAGTGTATAGGGAGGGAGTGAATGGGTGAGTCATTCCGAACACAGCCCTTGAAACTTTGGGGAAGCATCTCTTCCACCAATATGCAACTTTTCAAATATGTGGAGTAGCTCTAGTGGCTAAACTTAAAAATCTATTTCGTAAGTGTTTCAGTTTGGACTGGTAGGTACTCGCCAAACCAATATTTCAGTGTGAAGAACAATGCTACATCAATATGGGCTATAATGTAGATTCCAGTGGATGTACTGGGAGACCATATAAATTATAGGCTCTATTTTTATTTCCATTTAGTTTTGCGCTGAATGAGCTCTTCACTGAACTTTGCATGTGATGTGGATTATTGGAAATATAGATCTGACCACTTTTTTTCTGTATAAAACTGAACTTTGATTCAATATTTTTATGATGAGGAACTTTATTTCCATTTAGGCTTGCGCTGAATGAGCTCTTCACTGGACTTTGCGTGTGATGTGGATTATTGGAAATATAGATCTGACCACTTTTTTTCTGTATAAAACTGAACTTTGATTCAACATTTTTATTATGAGGAACTTTATTTACATTTAGGTTTGCGCTGAATGAGCTCTTCACTGGACTTTGCGTGTGATGTGGATTATTGGAAATATAGATCTGACCACTTTTTTTCTGTATAAAACTGAACTTTGATTCAACATGGAACAACTTCAATCTTAAGTGGCTGCTTAAGTGTGCAGAATATAAAGTAACGGCTGTGCTATTGTTGGGCGAGATTGTGTTAATATTACCTGCTTTGTACTGCAATTTTAGACTTGAGGATTTTGGCAGAATATAGAGGCTCTTCATCAGCGCTGCAGAAGATATAGGGACCCCCAGCTGACCCCTGTAGGGATAATTATATTGGGAGGTATTTTAGCATGAAGACTCTTGTTACAAAATAAATCTTGTATAGAAAATGCTGAATGTAAAAACGATCCATTCTCAGTTCTGTTTAAAGTGTATGGCATTCTGCTTTCCGCAATGGTTTACAAGTAGTTAATTTAAAATGTTTCATTATATTTTGGTTAATGTACGTATTTTAATATTTTTGTAGTTCATTTATTCTCCAGTCAATTCAGTGCAATTAATGTCTTACCTTTTCTGTCACGGTTGTGCGACTGGTGTACATACCACCGTGGAAATTAATGAGAATGTGATGCTGACTTAATAGCATTATCTCTTTTGTATTTTCCATCCGGCCTCTTATTCATTGTCATTCACTCCCACTTGCTCACTGTTCTTTTTTAATGTCTTTTTTTTTTTTGCCTTGTGGACATGAGGCGTTACCAATATATGTGGTGTTTTCTTTCTCAATTCTGGCTATTATGCAGCAATTAGCGAGGAATCGTTAGCCAGCATCATTCACGGTTACAAATAATTGGATCATAGCGAACGGCAATCCATCTGTTTCGCTGTGAGAAGAACCCTTCAGAAAGAGCAGAATGAATAAATAAGGAAAAAGGGAAACCATCTGTTGCGTCGATGTCCTTAAATTGCCACACGGCACGGAACATTTTTGAGTGCAAAATCTGTTTGTCTCCCCTGTGTAACATAATGACAATGTGGGAGGGAAAGGGAAAGTCAGGGACAAATTGACATTCATGACCATGATGAGGACTAAATGAGGGAGATGAGATTAGGATCTACTCTGAAGGAGATGAAACAAGGATCTCTGTGTGATTCAAATCAAAATCATCATTTCTGAGTTAATGAAGTTAAATAATTCTGGAGGTTCCAAGTGTATATACAGTGCCCTCTACTCTTATTGGCACTCCTGGTAAAGATGACTTAAAAGGGTTATAAAACAAATTCCGTTTGGTGAATTAGCTTAATGTCACACTGAAAAAATGAGAAAAATGTAACCTTTAATTGAAGTAAATTTATTATGGACTCTATGGAAAAATAAGTCAGGAGAAGAAACACTTCAAGTTATTCATCTATATCTATTGTATTTCTGGCAGCAGAGTGATGGTTTAAGGCTTGTTTGATATGTCAGACCCTTGATGACTTAGAGACATTTTACCAACCATGTATTCCATACTGTTCCATCATAATTTACAGCTAAATCTAGTCCTACCCCCCAATTCCCATAGAGATCTATTCAAATGCAGAGACGTTATAGTATCGCTTGTAAGAGTACCAGAAAATAAGATATCAAGAGTCTTGACATCAGGAAGTCATGGCATGCAAAGGATATGTGACCAAATATTAACAATTATTACTTTATTTTATATATAAATGCAGGGGTGCCAATAATTGTGGCACATGTGGTTTTGTTAAAAATATATTTTTTCTTCTCATAATACATTTACTTCAATTAAAGGTTGGATTTTTCTCATTTTTTCTGTGTATATATATATATATATATATACAAAATATCTGAAACACCTACAAAAACGGAATATCTGGTAAGCCCACCCTTTGGCTTCAAAACAGTTTTAAGTCATACAATTTCTGAACTGTGTGTAGTGGGATATTGGCCCATTGTTCGCGAAGGACAGTCTCCAGGTTTTTGAGGGATGAAGGAGGTGGAAATCTAGTTTGCACTCTGCGCTCCAGAACTTCCCATAAAGGTTCAATTATATTTAGATCTGGTGAGTGTGCAGGCTATGGAAGGCATTTGACGTCATCCTTGTGTTCTTGGAACCATTCTTTAGTGCTTTTAGCAGTGTGTATGGGGGCGTTATCATGTCGGAATATGGGGACATCATGAGGGAACAGTGTTTGCACCATAGGGTGCACCTGGTCTTGTAAAATGGTTTCATATAGTTTGCCTGTTACACGTTCATGGACAGCAATCATTGGACCCAATGAGTCCTATGAAATGGCTGCCCATACCATTACATTACATTACATTACATTACATTACATTCATTTAGCAGACGCTTTTATCCAAAGCGACGTACAGTAAGTGCATACAGAAAGGTCATCAAAGTAACTACAGAACAGATAAGAAAGCAAATTTTTCACATACAGTAGCAGCTATCCCTAGTAATGAACACAATGCAGTTCACAGTGAACTGGGTAAATCAGCTCTAATACAATTCTATTCTAATCATTATAAACTTGACTATCCTGAGTACATAGTTCAACAAGAACACAAACCATGAGGTCCTAGCTAAGTATTAGTCCAGGTGGAGTCTGAAAAGGTGCGTTTTCAGGCCACGACGGAAAGTAGGCAGGGTTGGCATGGAACGTAGGGGAATGGGAAGTTCGTTCCACCACTGGGGAGCTAGGGTGGAAAAGCTCCGCAGTCGGGACGAGCGAGTACCATTAACACGGAGGGGGGGAAGTGCAAGTCGCCCTGCAGTAGATGAGCGAAGCGGTCGAGCAGGAACATCGTTCTGGATCAAGTCCTGCAGGTAGACAGGGCCTGTCCTATTGGCTGCAGTGTAGGCCAGGGTCAGAACTTTGAACCTGATCCTGGCTGCAACTGGCAGCCAGTGGAGTGACCTCAACAGGGGGGTGACATGTGAAAATTTCGGGAGGTTGAACACAAGCCGGGCAGCTGCGTTCTGAATCAGTTGAAGAGGCAGGATGGCGCAGGCCGGTAGGCTTGCGAGCAGGGAGTTACAGTAGTCAAGGCGTGAGGTGACCATGGTCTGGACCAAAAGCTGGGTGGAATAGGTGGTCAGGTACGGTCGAATCCTCCTGATGTTGTACAGGAGGAACCTGCAGGACCGTGCCGTCGCCCTGATCTGGTCTTTGAAGTTCAGCTGGTCGTCCAGGACCACCCCCAGGTTCTTTGCAGAGCGGGAGGCAGCCACCACGGTCCCGTCAACGGTGATGGAGAGGTCAAGTAGCGGGGAGGTTTTGTGTGGCATGAAGAGGAGCTCTGTCTTGTCCAGGTTGAGTTTCAGGTGATGGGTAGTCATCCACTCAGAGATGTCAGCCAGACAAGCAGATATCCTCTCCTTCACCTGTTGGGTAGAGGGAGGGAAAGAGAGGGAGAGTTGAGTATCGTCAGCATAACTATGGTATGAGAAGCCATGTGAATTGATTACTGAACCAAGAGACTTAGTATAGATGGAGAACAGCAGAGGACCCAATACAGATCCCTGCGGGACTCCTGTAAACAGGGGATGGGGTGCAGACACAGACCCCTTCCAAGAGACTTGGTAGGATCGATCAGTGAGGTACGATACAAACCAGGAGAGGGCAGTCCCAGAAATGCCCATCTCAGAAAGTGTGGAAATCAGGAGTTTGTGGTTGACCGTGTCGAACGCTGCAGACAGGTCAAGTAGAATCAGGACAGAGGAGAGGGATGAGGCTCTGGCAGCGGAGAGCGCCTCAGTCACGGCCAGGAGAGCAGTTTCTGTGGAATGTCCGGTTCTGAAGCCGGACTGATGGGGGTCAAGCAGGTTGTTCTGGTGGAGAAAAACAGATAGTTGGTTATGGACAGCTCGTTCCAGAGTTTTGGACAGGAAGGGCAGAAGAGATACAGGACGGTAGTTCCTGACATCAGAGGGGTCTAAGCTAGGTTTTTTTAGGAGTGGGGATACACGGGCAGTCTTAAAAACAGCAGGGACATGGCCACAGGTTAGGGAGGTGTTGATAATAGAGGACAGATATGGAACGAGCTCAGCAGATATTGACTGGAGGACTGCTGACGGGATGGGGTCCAGCGGACAGGTGGTCGCGCGATGGTGCGTCACCAGTTGGAGCACATCTGCGTCCTCCAGAGTCTTGAAGGACGACAGCGTGGCGATAGGTTCGGTACTGGGGATGTGGGGTGTCACCTGAGGTGTGAAGGAGTTGCGAATCATGGCCACCTTTCCCTCAAAGTGGGTCAGGAAGTCATCTGCAGAGAGGGAGAACCACCATTGAGAGGGAGAACCACCACCATACTTAACAGTATTAGACATTGTGGATTGAATGCCTCCTTAGGCATTCTCCAAACATAAACCCGTCCAGATGTATTAAAAAGAGTAAAAGATGACTCATCAGACAATCATTGCTCAGGGGTCCAGGTTTTGTGTTCCTTACACCATGTTATGTGTTTTTTGTGCATCAGCCTTGGATACAAATGGTTTCCTAATGGCGGCCCTGCCATAAATACCAGCTTTGTGAAGCTCATGGTGTACTGTTTTTGTTGAGACTGGTTCAGATATGGATTGATTAAATTCTGCTGTGATTTTTAGAGCTGTAGTTTTGTGGTTATTAGCAACTATCCTACCAAGTGTCCGTCTGTCCCTGTCAGAAAGCTTTGACTTGTGGCCACAGTTCTTTTTTGCTGATGCTGTTTTTTGGTGTTGGGCACATGTTGTCATAATTTCTGACACTGTTCCCCTTGCCATCTTGAATCATTTTGCCGTTTTTTATGGCTAACGCACCTGCAATTCGGGCATAAACTACTTGGCCCATTTGGAACTCTATTAGTATCCTCATCTTGCTTTGGAGACTTACCTAGCAAAGTGCTGCTGGTTAGACCTCTTTTAAGCAGACACATGCTGCTAATTAGCATTCAAATTAATAGGAATCACCTGTGTAGATGCTTTTGTAATTGTGGTTTAGATGCTTCAAAGTTAAAGCCGTTTTTTCCGATATTTTGTCCACCCCCTGTATATACAGTGTATGTGTATGTATATATATATATGCATCACTCCGCAGCACTTTGTTCCAAAACGTGTCTGGCTCATGTAAGTATTCTCTTGCATACTTCAGGAGTTGACTTTTGTGATGAGATCACAGAAAAGGTTTCTTTCTGACAGCTGCGCAGTGGACCGGCGCGCTGCTACTCCGATGTCACTAAACCTTTCTGCAGGTCCTTTGCAGTGTTACGCGTGCTTTGCTCTGCATGCCTGACCAGTCCTTGAGCAGTTCTGTGAGCAGCATTTAGATATCTTATTTTAGTATTGCTCTGCTATACAAAAGTCAATTATCTTTATTTTCAAGTCCTCAGTTTGCTGCTTAGTGGAGCCCATAGTTGTAGTAGTACTAGAAGTAGTAGTAGTAGTAGTATTAGTAGTATTAAGCCCAACACCCTGAGAGGTTAGAAGGGTCAGGGTATTTACTAAGCTCTGGAATTGTCTTCAAGTGGCTTAATTTAAGGCCTAACGATTGAATCAAATTTTGAGACCTTAAAAAAAAAATTAAGTATTAATTGACTTAGTGGACGTAGTGCCACAGTAAGGTCTGCTGCCCTGGGTCTTATCATGCTGAGAAATGTTGTAATTGCCTGCATGTATCATCTCAACAACATTTAGGCCTATATTCATTTTTTAAAAAAAAGTTTTGTCCATCCATGTGAGCATTCACCGTCATAGCTAATAAGCTAGATCTTAACCACGGGTAAACGTTTTGAATTATTGTTCATAAATGAGTGAAATGCTTTCTTCAAAAATCGGCTACCATGAACTTAGATAGGATATAGGCTAAATAGAGGACTTCGTATGAAGGAAGCGCAGTTATATATCTGTTTAAATTAATGGTAAGTCTGTCTGCCGTTTTTGACAGAAGCAAAACTAAATTTACACCTGCTAAGGACCATCAGTTTCTTAATGTAGCGGCTCATTTCCAGTGAGCAAAAACCAGAATCTAGACGTCTAGAGGGGTGGAAATCTAGGTTGAGAGACGTTTTGACACATTTTATACATTAAACGTGTCAGTTTAGCCCTACTTTAGCTGAGGTTTTACCCAGATATAGCCTGGCTACATCCTAGCCTCCTGGTATTCAAATCACGGTCCTCGAGGTCAGAGAACTGCTGGCTTTCCACCCTCCCTTTACCTGTGAAGACAGGTGTGAAGACAGTCTGGCCAATCACTCGCACTAATTGTTCAGTTAATTACCTGGAAGAAAGAAAACCAAGGCCTGATTTGGATATCCATGCCGGTTAAAAAAAAAAAAACTTTCACATTACAATAAAAATTTAGGCGGTTTTTCACCTGAACACGAGATGGCATTTCACTGACTTTTCAACGCAAAAATAGTATGGAAGGGTTGCCAATTAGACTATGAATTCCTTTCTGTTATATTCACAAGACTAAATGCCTTTGAAATGCACAATTAAAGTTCAATAAATTGCTTTTTATTGTAAGTTGGCTACAGGCAATGCAGTTTTCTGATAAGGGACAGGCAGGCTAGGCTGCCAAATTTCATTACATTACATTAATTTGGCAGAAGGTTTTAGTGCATACCAAAGTTCATTGAAGCAGCTACAAAACAGATGAGACAAAGCACATCTTTCTCATAACGTAGCAGCTATCCCTAGTAATGAACATTGAATATAGTAACGTTACAAATGGCAAGCTATACATTCTAAACTATAAAATCAAACAAGAGATAAACAGGAAACTAGCAAAAAAATTGTCTTCGATTGAGGGACGCCAGTGTAGTATAATGGTCAAGGAACTGGACTTGTAACCGAAAGGTTGCAAGTTCAATTCCCAGGTAGGACACTGTCGTTGTACCCATGAGCAAGCTACTTAACCTGACTTGCTTCAGTATATATCCATCTGTATAAATGGATAAATGTAATACGATGTAATAAGAAATTGTGTAAGTCGCTCTGGATAAGAGCGTCTGCTAAATGCCTGTAATGTAATGTAGATTGGGAGGTAAACAATTTTTTTCTTGAACAGTTTGTGTGACAGCAATACGACGTGATTAAAAGTCTTCCTGTATAACATTAAATGATCACATGGTATCCTACACAGAAAGAAAACAAATCTTAAAATTAATAAAAACCCCGCACACTTTGTCGCTTACGTGCAATAATATTTAATCGGCTATTCGATAGTATTTGTATGTTGGGAATGTATTCATCACAAACAGTTATATTTATGTGGCTTATTGTTTATTTTTGATGGTGGGGGCTACCTAACGACGGTGGGGGGGTACCTAACGACGGTGGGGGGGTACCTAACGACGGCACTTTTGCACATGTCGCATTTACTGTTTATTTCTTTGTAAAACTGTTACATTCAGCAAATAAATAGTAATTGAGATTTTCAGAAATGTGTCATGTTTAAGTTTATACCCACCCTGCAGACGTTCAGTTAAATCCCTTCTAATGGAGACATAGAGATTCAACAAAACATGCATATGTATACATTCTTTTAATGATCTATTGTCAGAGGCACCCTACATGAGATGCCTGGATTAAGTGTTAAGGGAAAAGCCAGACCACGTGCTTGTGTGCTCGACTACTTCACTATGCAAAGTAATGCTCTTTCTTTTCTTTTTTGTTTTTTTTCCCCCATGTAATTTGAACCTTCCCAAGATGCCCTGTTTTCTCACAATCCCTTTCGTTGCTTGTGACTCCAGTGGTTCCTTGTTGCTCCGCCCCTCCTCCTCCATCACATGCCTTCTCCTCTGCCTCAGGCTCCAGCTGTCAGACGCGAACCTTGGACAGCGGCATCGGGACCTTCCCCCTCCCAGATTCCGTTGCCAGGGCAACCGGGCGGCACCTCACCAAATCCGCGTCCAACCCCGAGCGGGCACTGGCCACGCCCGCCGATGCCCCTCAGGATCCTCCCCCTACCCTCCTGCCCAGGTGGAAAGTGCCTTCTCGTCCCGAAACGTGTCCGCGCCCCCGCGGTGGTGTTGGCGCGTCTCTCTCCGACCCCACCATGGCCGGGAGCAAGGACGGGCCCGACCCACAGAGCAGGCTGCCGAAACCCACCACCTCAGGTAAGCACTAACCTGGCAACTGCTGTGTGCACATGGGAGCCAGCAGGTGAAGTCTTATTGGCTGAAGGAAGAAATGTGGGAGTGTCCGTTGAGTTAAACATCCACTTGAACTATATGCAAAAAATTTTAATTAGTTCTTTAAATCTGTCTTGAAAAATGATATTAACCTATTATGGCAGTTGTTGAAGGCTGTAACACACTGGCATGACTGGTTATGACATGCTATGTCAGGCTTATGATAGCATTAGGTAGGCTTAATAGCATATAATCCAAGTGGTATGAAAACATTGTTGCTGCAAAGTAAAGAGTATGGCACAGGTGAAATTGAAGGTCTTTCAATGTGCTCTGGTTTGATTCAGATTTGAGTTCTTTTAGAGAGATTTGAAACCCATAAATAACTCCTGAAACGTGTTGGTTAGGCCTAGCCAGAGATCAGGACTTTTTAGTCACATACAGGTTCCCAGGAATAGCCTGCTTTTGTTCAAGCAAAAAAACAAAAGAAATCTCTGACTATAATATGCCATCCTAATTGATTCCCCATTTTCTTCCCCAGCTGGGTGAGAAACATTGTGTATAGAGGCCAGCGTTTCTGATCTGAGTCCAAAGCTAAAAATATGCGTTTGACAAAAAGCTGAAAAACAAGTCCTCTTGTTGCTCTCAAAGTGTTTTCCCCCCATGTCTGCCAAGCTGCGTTTGTATTTAACGTGCTCTGCAAAGGGTTCGAGCAGCGGGGGCTTGACATGCCCCTTTTTACATCTTGGCAGACTCCCCACCGCCACAGACTGCTCGCTCATTGTCAGACCCCCCCACCAACCGCCACATCCTGTGTGGAATTGGCGAACGGTGGCCTTTTTATAGCTCGCCTGATTTAATCAGAAAACAACTAATCAACCACTACCCCTCCCCCCGCCCCCCTCCTTAAAAAAAACAAAAAACAAGCATAGCATCTGAGGCAGGGGGGATGAGATCAGCCCCCGCCTTGCAAAGCGCGACAAACCCTTTCGTCGTTTTGAAGAGGGACACGGCGCGATTCCAATCGCAGAACCCCCGGCGCGCGGCGTTTTCCGCGGCTAGCGGCCGCTCTTCGGGAGAGCGCGCGAACAACGACGAGGGGGGCGGAGGATGACCAGCCGGGTAATTACGCCTCGCCAAAGGGACTGATTGCAGTCGGACAGGATGCGGCCCCCGCGCGCGGCTAACGCCTCCTTCCCTGACCTCAATTCCGCCGTTCGCCACAGACGTGATTAGGAGCTGTCATTATAACAAATCGGGGCGAAACATTACAGCAACAGATCACCTAATAAGTGCGGGAAGAGATGAAAAAGACCCCCCCCCCCCTGCTGCCAAGAAAGACGCAGTTAATTATACTGTCAGAGAACGCAGGTTTTTTTTCCGGTGAAGGAAAAAAAATAATAATAAATGGATAATCATTGAAATTCTTGCCTGTGTTTTGTCAATCAAGGTGACAGTGTGCTACTGTGTGTTTGTTTTGCTTAAGTTTTTTTTCTCTCTTATCCTGTTGCTTGCCAAGCTGGTATGAGCGATGGATAAATAGATTCCTAGCAACAGGTCATAAGCGGATGCCGTAGGTTGAGACATAAATGAACGCCAGCATTGCTTTCCTGATCGAAGCCTCCGTCCGTGCCACTTGCTACGTTTTCCCACTGCTTTTTCTGTATGGGTCAACGTTAGGATCTCCTGTCCTGATCTCCAGGAAAATCATCTTTCAATGGCATTTGAATGGTCTCTTCTCTCGAAAATGATTGCTTGGTGAATTTATTGTCCAGCGGTGGTCAGTGTCTGCTGTTTTTCTGTTCACAATAAAATCAGTTAACTTAACTGTAATCGGCTGCGTAATCGATCGTTTACGTGTTGCGTAACCGTGAAAACCAGCATGACCTGGGGACCATGGTTACATTGACTTAACATGCATGTCTAATTTGGGCTTTTCTGGAATGAGCCTAAACGTATTTGAAATTGGACCCCGGGGACAGTGTTTAGTTGGCCACCCTACACCAAGAACACATCAGGCAGGCAGTTCTTACAAGACTGATTCATGAATACTTGATACGTTAAGCCAAACACTTTCCCTGAGGTGCTTTTCAGCATCTGAACGGATTACGCGCTGGTGTTGCTGATCCAGCGTTTTAGCAGGTTTGGGTTGCTTGCTCTTGAAATTAACCCAGGTGATTCATTTTTTACCGACACAACAGGTGTAATGAACCCGAAGAGGCGGACCCAGAGCGAATCGCAATCAAGCCCCGCCCGGACCCCTGGAAACCAGGACAACCAGACAGACAAAGGAAAGAGCGGCAGAGACCACGCCTTGTCCTCCGTAAGAGCCAATCCTGTCCTTTGGGTGTGTCCCACAGTCCCGCCTGCTCCTCTGCAACTGCCTTTCTGCCCTCAGCGAGAGTGTTGGGTGCCACGATCGCCGTGGTTAGCGTGTTCAAAATCCGTTATCGTGCATTGTGTAAAATACACTAGCCAGGGCACGGCACAACTTGTGTGCACGAAATAAATTTATCTAAATCGAACCGTATGCTGATTACAATACTGTGAATGAAAATGTATGTTTCTCAACAGGCATGAAGCACCTTTTGGCTATCTGGCTTTAGATGGAGGTCTTGCAATATCTACTTCCGAATTACGATACTATTGCATGTCGGGTACATATTTATTTTAATGTACAATGGATATGTATAAATACATATACGTATAAATGAAATGTAAATATATTGGAATGATTTTCCTCGCCTTCCTTTGAGAAGATAAATTGAAGTCTGGAAGAGTTCTCATTGCACATTCCGAAGTGCACACTTTATGACATATGGAGTCTGCATGATTTAGATTATAGCTTTATCAGTAATGTGTGTGTCTTGCATTTTTATTGCATGGCATAAACTAAGAACTTGAATAGGAACTTCTAACACTAAAAGAGATTTGCATTCGCCATCAAGAACACTCCCTCCCTCACTGTATATATGTTCCTGAAAATGTTTTTGCCCATTTATTCTTGCAATTATTTTTATTATGCATGTGACACATTATGGATATTTATGATTTTTAAGTGGAATGATTGCTGACGTTTTTCTTTTTTTTTAACAAATTGGTTAAATTATTGAAAGGAACTCTTAAAACACACAGCAATAAGGTTCTGTGTGTGTGTGTGTGTGTGTGTGTGTGTTTGGTAGGAGAGGGGGTCAGAGCTGGATTCAGTGTGAGTGTGCTTGGTAGGAGAGGGGGTCAGAGCTGGATTCAGTGTGTGTGTGCTTGGTAGTAGAGGGGGTCAGAGCTGGATTCAGTGTGAGTGTGCTTGGTAGGAGAGGGGGTCAGAGCTGGATTCAGTGTGTGTGTGCTTGGTAGTAGAGGGGGTCATAGCAGGTTTCATTGTGAGTGTGTGTTTGGTAGGAGAGTGGGTCAGAGCTGGATTCAGTGTGTGTGTGCTTGGTAGTAGAGGGGGTCATAGCAGGTTTCATTGTGTGTGTGTGTTTGGTAGGAGAGGGGGTCATAACAGGTTTCATTGTGTGTGTGTGTTTGGTAAGAGAGTTAATTTCTGTTGAACGCATGAAATTTAACAGGGCAAGAGAGTGTTCATCAGTTCTGAAGCCGGTGTCTCTCCAATGGGTCGGTATACTGTATGTGAGTTGATCTTACAGCTCCTTGTCTGCTCTGGTCTGCGGAACAGGACCGGGCGCTCCGCGTGTGCACATACTCCGGCAGCAGCGGTAGTGAGGCGGAAACCGCGCCCGAGGACGACGCCTCCGTGACACACCCCTCCCGTGAGACTCCACCCCCTAAACCCAAGAGCAACAAACCAGGTGGGTCAGGGTTATGATATCGCCTAATGCTTGTTTGTGTGTTTGAGTCTGTGAGGTTTTTTTATGTTCCCCCATGGTTATATAAGCCTCTTTCTCATGAAAATTGCTATAATTGAGATGTTTTCGCTCCCATTTTGTCCCTTAAATAAAAGCAGCATCATTTTCGATTGATTACGGCTGCTCAGGATAAGACGATTGTGCAGAATGGAAAGACAGTCGACGACCCAAATATTGCATCTGTCTTACTGCCTTCAGGCAGCTGAATGCATTCAAAGATTTATCGAACACACCTTCAGGTTAAGGTCTGAAGTCTTAGTGGCACATCCTCTTAAGGCACTGGTCTAGTGCGTGGATGGGCCCCACGGTCTGGTATCGAATCCGGACCGCAGAGAGACACACAGTTGACGCCCGGCGATGGTAATGTCCCACTGGTCAATTGCAACTCGGAACTTCTTTTCTCAAACTAAACATGGTGTCTTTCTCTGACTCACCTGCGAGAGCCTGACTGTGCTGTGAGAAGAAGTGGCGGCCTATGTCTCAGGCTTTGTAGGAGAGCACGTGTGTGTCTGCGCTCTCCTGAATCGACCAGCTTGATTTGAGAGGGGGGGGGAGAAACGTTTTCAAAAATATACATTATACAAACGTAGTATTATATTATGATGAGCTGTAATGTTAAGTTCCTGTCACCATGAGCATTCTATTTCAGCCCGTCACTGTTATTGCAATCTATTCTTCCTTTTGTTTCAGTAAACTGACAACTTGGGAGTTTTTTTTTTCCACAAGATATCTTTGCTTTTTTCATTTTTAATCAAACATTTTAATGAATTCCACTGTTAATACTGTGTACCAAACAGATGACAAAGCACAGCTTTTGCATACATTTGTTTCTTGCGAGTCAAGACCTAGATTCTTGCAGTGAAGCTGGCTCGAATGTTAGGCTCTTAAACTGGGCGGAGCGCTGACTCTGGCAATCCATTCTCCGCAGTTGACCAGGAGGGGACGAAGCGGAGCAGCGTGGGAAACCGGCTGTCAATCATGGACTATTACCAACAGGAAGTGTTCTCGCACTACGAGAAGGAGGAGCAAAGAGCCGTCCCACAGTACAAGTCGCCGGGAACAGAGGGAAACACTGGAGACCCCCAAAGCGTGAGTCCTGTGTCCTACTGTCATACGATGTCATGAGCGACCCCACCGACACGCAAAGGCATCTGGTCCAGTCAGATTTGCTTTGCCATGAATCTCATTTTTAAGGTCCACAAGTTAGTGAATGTTTGAATCCCTGGAGAGGGTCCCTGGCCAGACTTGTTATGCAATGACGATATATAAATTTGGAAAAATATTTCTAAATATAAATATAACCATTTTTAACTTATTATGGGGGTCTCTGGATGCGAAAAACCCCTGACTGAATCTTCTCCTGCAGTGTGGGGGCAGCCGTGTGGGGGCAGCTGTGTTGTGGCAGGCGTATCAGAGCAGAACTGAGGATCACGTTGTATGTTAATCGAATGGATGACACGTGTCATTATTAGGAAATGCCAGAAAGGAACAGTAGCATTTTCAGTGGAACGCATTTAAAGCCGGAGAAGGTCTAATCTAATGGGGTCCACCGTTCACCTCACGAATAGACTCGCTCAGAGCTCAGAAATACTGAAAAGGGCCCATCCAAAGTCTCTATTAAACTTTGTTTATATTATCAACATGTATGCACACGTACTGCGCATCGCATAAATAATTACCACGTGCTCGCGTCCGATTCAATCTGTGGAGCTCGATTAGCGAGAGACCTCTACGACTTCTAGACGAAATCTCCTTATAGTTGAGAGCATTTCCCTCTTTTATCGATGTATTATTTATTTTACGTATACGTATTTGTCTACGTAACTGCGAGCGGGCCCAATTGGGCCGTGTCAGGGCTCTGGTGTTTATTTGCTTTCCAGTGAAGCGGAGGGCAGTTGGTTTGTGTACAGGCAGCGGATCCGGTCACTCCAGAACACAGTGGCAGCTGCTTGATTTATGGCCTTCTCTTGGAATGCTGGGGGAAGATGTCTCCACAAAACCACTTACTTTCGAATACATATCTGCAAATAGCCTGCGTGACTACCGGGCCGCAGTAAATCTCTCAGTGAATGTCGAGTGAACACAAACAGCTCTCTCTTTTTGACGTGTTAAAAAGGGGAAAAAAATACTTCTCTAATTAGACAATTAACTATATGACAGTAGAAACTGTATATTTACTATGAGATAGTTACCATGATGGAATATTAAGGTATTAGGGAAGTTTACATAATTCCAAGTGTCATTTGAATAACTCCAGCACTTCCCTGAACCGAGCCTTAACCTTTTTGTGTAATCTCATTAGGTACGCAGCAATTGCTTCTTGCAAACAGTGCTACTATTTGCTTACAGTTGCAGAACCAATATTTTCTACGTCTTATTATAGAGCGCTGCACTGTAATTACTGTAGGTCATTTTACCCGCACTTTACGGGAAGTGCGATGATCCCGGGAACTGACAGCCTTTCTAAACAGTGGCTATGAGAGCAATTTCCGGTTTTCTAGCTGCGGAGCGGCTCTGTTTGCAGTGCGGAGGCGAATTGTCCAGGGTGAAAGCCACCTAATTGCATTCGATCCGCTGGCCCCGCCATGTCAGGGGATATTTGCCTGCCTGTAGTTAACTTTCCGGTAGCGGCACGCGAGCACGAAGCGTCCCTCCGGCCAGGACCGGAGATTTTCACTCTAAAATTACTAATACTAATAATAATATTAATACTAATACTAATTAGCCAATCATATCAGTGTTTTCAGGGGGAACTGAATCATGTATCCAAAAAAACAGTTTTATGCAATTAAGTAGAAATGCTCATTTAAATTATTTTAAAATCAGAGCCACTAGCAACTGATTTCATTTTTTATTTAATTGTATCTAATTCATTTTTATTCATGATATTTGTGCATCACAGTCAATTTTTTAATGAAATAAACACTTGGCTTTATGATTTATCAAAACCCACCAGCAATGGCGCATTGTGCATGACGTGCACAGAGCAAGTTCTGTCAGGAAACTGCGCCCGATCATTACAAATAGTCCAAACCAAAACCAAACCAAAACCAAACCAAACTAAAATAATGATATATTCATTCTTATATTCAATACGTGAGTCGTCCTGACAGAAGTGTCTTTGATGTAGTCAGGTTTACCGATCTGATTTATTCATTAAAATATAAAATGACTGAATGTGGAATGCACCGATATTGTACATGTGTTATTGTACATTTGTAAAGGAAAATGGGCAGATCCATATTCAAATTGACAAGCTTATTAAACAGTCACATACAGGTTTATGATGGCGATCAGTTCGTCAGAAACTTCTCTGGCTTCTGTACTTGTATCTTGCTGCTACTTGTTAACCAGATTGGAGAGAAGGGTGACCGGGTAAGAGGCGGAGTATCCCGTCTCTGCTAACTCAGTCATTAGCAGAGACTTGTAGTATGCAGCCTGTACAGCCCGTTTTTGGAGCTGAATTTAAATGCAAGGCCATGTTGGAGGATTCCCGGTGGGTAATCGCCCAGGGCTCTGTGTATCTCTCCAGCACTCAGTCTCTGTGCTGTGTGTGTGTGTGTGTGTGTGTGTGTGTGTGTGTTTCTGTGTGTGTGTGTGTGTTTGTTTGTGTGTGTGTGTGTGTGTGTGTTTGTGCGTGTGGGTGTGTGTCTGTGAGTGCGTGCATGTGTGTGCGTGTACGTGTGTGAGTGTGTGTTTGTGCATGTGTGTGTGCACGTTTTTTGTGTGTGTGTATGGGTGTGTGTGTGCACGTGTGTGGGTGTGGGTGTGTGTGTGTGTCTGCATGTACGTGTGTGTGTATGGGTGTGTGTGTGCACGTGTGTGGGTGTATGGATGTGTGTGTGTGCGCATGTGTGGGTGTGTGTATGGGTGTGTGTGTGCACGGGTGTGGGAGTGTGTCTGCATGTGTGTGTGTGGGTATACGGCCCAGGAAGAGTCATCCCCAGAAACAAGGAGAGTGACCCCCTTAACACACATGCATAAATGCATCCACACACATACACACACACACACTTACACACACACACACACACACACACACACACACACACACACACACACACACACTTACACACACACACACACACACACACACACACACACACACACACACACATAAATATGCTGTCTGTCTTTGGTGTTTATGGTAGGATGTGTTCCCATAGTAGGCTAACTATGTTCACAATGCTCCTGTCCCTTATCAGGCCAGCCTGGTCACAGCAGAATAATCACATTACATCTACCGTCAGTGCAATGGGCTGCCATATTTCCGACCCTTTCCGTTTTCTCAGGGGAAAAAAATGAGTATAGCAACAGTCACAGGTTTAAAAATTGCACAGGCAAAATCAATGAGCCTGTTGCAGACAAAACTACAAGAGTTTACAACCTGTCCTGCAAGAAAGGCAAAGGAAGAAGTTGTGTGTGTGCATGTATTCGTGTACACTTCCGTGTGTGTGTGTGTGTGTGTGTGTGTGCTTGCATGCATGCACAGTGCATGTGTATGTGTCTTTGTGTGTCTGTATTTGAGGGAAGGGGAAATTGATGTGAGGTTAAAGGTGTGTAAAATAAGCTGCTTATTTGAGGTGGAAGATTAGAGAGATCACACCTACATCAAACCAAAGCCCTAGAAGAAGACAGGGAAGAATGACAGCATGGCTAGCCATCAGAACAATGATGTTTAATGATGGGAACGTTGCCTTGTAAGGTCTTAAAAGATGACCGGAGTGATTTTAACCGTGGATGAACATTTCCAAGATTGTTATTTTTAGCCGGATATATATTAAAACTACCATTTTGTCTTCAGCAGGTTGATATTAAATTGATGAATCTGCCTGAAATGATCTTTGCAAGCAAATCTGCAAGGCTCCACAGTACGCCCTGAACAGTTATGAATAATAAACGCTTGTCGCACACGGTAATTAAGTAACTGCATCAATGCTTAATGCAGATTATTAATATCTCACGATTTAAAGAAAAACTGTCTTCCATCGGCACCGTGAAGCATCACCGGTTACCGACATGCCTTCCCATATTCATCCCACCACAAGCTTTACCAGGAAACGACCTTGTGAGTGAGTGAGTGAGTGAGTGAGTGAGTGAGTGAGTGAGTGAGTGAGTGAGTCAGTCAGTCAGTCAGTCAGTGAGTGAGCGAGCGAGCGAGCGAGTGAGTGAGTGAGTGAGCGAGTGAGCGAGTCAGTGAGTGAGTGAGTGAGCGAGCGAGTGAGCGAGCGAGTCAGTGAGTGAGCGTTTGAGTGAGCATGTGAGTGAGTGAGTGACCGAGCGTGTGAGTGAGTGACCGAGCAAGTGAGTGAGGGAGCGTGTGAGTGAGTGAGCGAGTGTGTGAGTGAGCGTGTGAGCGAGTGAGTGAGCGAGTGAGCACGTGAGTGAGCGTGTGAGTGAGCGTGTGAGTGAGCGTGTGAGTGAGCGAGCGTGTGAGTGAGCGAGCGTGTGAGTGAGCGAGCGTGTGAGCGAGTGAGTGAGCTAGTGATTGAGCGAGTGAGTGAGCGAGTGAGTGAGCGAGTGTACAAATGTATGAGAGGCAGTATGCGAGTGGTGTGTGTGTGTGTTTGGTGGGGTATTGAGTGCTTATCAGTGATGCTGTTGGCTGGTTCAGGCAGTTTGGGAAGGGGCCTGCAGTGTGATTTAAGTGCCTTTAATAACCTTTCACAAGCATTCAGGAGAGTGATGTGAACTTTGGCGGTTCCCATCAGCGGTCCCCTTGGCCCAGGCTGGCCCCCATTCATCATCCCGACGCCTCCTGACAGCTCCGCCAGCGGTCGTCCTCCTCTTCCTCACCCCAAGCCCCCCTTCCCCCGTCTCCCCCTTGTCTCGTGCCTGATTCGTAATAGAGATTGACCCCGCCCCAGAAACGACAGGGGGATACAGCGTAGCTCCGCCCTTTTTGTGGCAGGGATGAAAAAGGGGAGAAAAGAGATGTGTCCCTCCAACTGCTCCTTCCTCCTAACTAGGGCATCTGGTTTTCCTGTGATCGGAGGAAGCAGGACCCCAAGAGAATCGCATGCCTGACTGTCTGACTAACGGACTGACTGACTCGAACGCTTTCTGACCGACTGACCCATTGACCCCACTGGCTGTATCACTTGCTGGTCAAGTGATCGGCTGCCGCAGTATCGGCATTCCACCACTAGAGCCCGGCAAATTGCTCGCATCAGGATTTAGCGTTGGCTCTGTTCTATCTCATGCACACGTGACCCAGTTGATCGGAAAGTTCCATTGCCTTCCGCTGGACCTATATTCATTCATAAATAGTCTTTAACATGAACTCGCAAGTGCTTTTTTTGTTTTGGTTCCCCACAAATGCAGTATAGTGTGGTCAGCAATCACCAACGCTGACTCAAATGAACCCTAAACCTAACGTAATTATGTCCAGAAGTTTCTGCCATTCCTTGTGTACCAGATCTTGCCAGCTTTTTCTTTAACTAAAAAAAAGTACATACTATTTTAAATGCGATGTAGATGTGTTATGCACATCATTTCCTGACTACTTCAAAACCATTGCGCTGTAATCCACTCTGCGTTCATTTAAACATTGTTCCTGATTGGTGCGTTTTTTGATTTTATTCATGGGTAGCGAGGTGCCAGACCGATGGTGCTCTTCGGCTACACCCTCACTGTCAGTGAATGGTGGCTGGCACTCTCCCCTTCCTGGAGAGCAGAGCTGGGCTGAAGAGAATGCCGCCGTGATGGAGTGATGGAGCGAATGGCGAATGCAGCCAGTTGGCTCGCAGCCTCCTCCTCTTCCGCTGCCTATTATCTGGCCCCCTTGCACCCGCGCGCCCCCTCTCTCCAAACCGCGGCAACAGCGGCGCACAGAAAAGCACGCGCTGCGATAACGCGCTGTCGTAACTACTGGGTAAACCGGGCGCGTGGCCGAAAACTGTGCCACTAATAGAGATTTCAGGCTTGTTTTAACAGCGGATGAGCGAGCTGAGCATGCTACCGTACCGCTCAATGTGTTGGGAGTGAATTTTTACCCTGTGTTCTGCTTTTCTTTTTCTGTGGAGAATATACGCCTCTTCCTAATAGCTTCTTCATTCATTAGCATAAAGTACAATTCCATTGGCTGATGTGCCTGTGACACAGTTTTGATGATAAGAGTCTACAAAGACAGGCAAAGGGCTTGTGTTTAAACCTTTCCGCCCGGAATATGCCAGAGATGATAGAGATAACAGTATTTATGTTGTTTGTTTCGTTATATAAAATGATATGATCGCCTTCTCCTTCCCTGTAGATATTCTATCCATTGTTTGGAAGGGAGATGGGCCAAAAATTGCATGTCTGTTGGCAGTTAGAGTGCTTCAAAATGGTCGTACATTTCTTTTCTTTTTTAGATTGTCATTGCCCACCTTAATCCAGTCTTTATTCTCATGTATTGAATTTAGTTCAATAGTCTACAATTTTTTGTCAAATTTTTTTTTTTCTTTACAATTTTCTATCCTTCTCTTTCTCACAATACGCATATGTACATTGTGAGCACCAGGTGTGCGCATGTTCACATAAATACAGTATATTGTATATTTACTGTATGTATAAATGGTATTTATATTTGCACACAAACCAGCACTTTGTGTCATGCGGCAATGGTGGCTTGCTCCTTGGTTCCTGAGCTCGTTGTGAAGAACACTTTAGAATCACTGTGGTTCCTGCGTTCATATGCCGCCTTTTTTACGGTGTCCCTCGTCTTCACGGCGTTCCATGGAACGAATCGTTCATTGGAAATATTCTCAGATTACCCCCCTGCGCCTCCCCTGCCCCTCCCCTCACCCAAGACTAGAGACAGTAATTGTGTTTTGCAGAATCAAGCCCAATCAGAGATAAGGACCTCTCTCCCACCGTAAGAGAATAGATCCCTGTGCCGTTCAGGAAGCAGGAGGGCCAGCGATTGTCATTCCTCACCGTCACTGGCTCCACACACTAATCACTGATCACAATCGCACACAACAACCTGCTGCTGCTCCCACATTCACCACGGCAACGCATATCTGGCCGCCTAGCAAATCACCGCATTAAAGAAAACCAAGCAAAACTCACAAATCAGCGTTTGCCCTGTCGGCACAACATAACGGAAGCTGCATACCTTCAAATTTACTGTCATTATGTTTCTTTTTGTCTTTCGTTTTGTCTTTTAATAAAATACAGGCTCCATCTTACATTTTTACTTGTAGGTGTGGCAGTCTGTGGTAAAAACCCACATTCAAAACAGTTTGAAATCATAACACCCCTTGGCCCTGCCCACTGAGAAAGACACATGCAGACCTCCTTGTGAAAGCGCATCTAGGTTTCTACCATAGACGTTCTACAAACAATTGCAGGATTACTGACTGGTATAGCTAACGTTACAGAAAAAATGTCAGCTACAAGAGTTCTGGCAAAACAACGGAATCCCTTTCTGTTGTTGCAGAGTTTAACAATAGCATAATGAAACATTGTCATTTACCATTTAGTCACCAAGCCTGCTAGATGAAGCAGTGGTTTTGCTACGTTCTAAGTCTAAAGTTCACTACCCAGTGAACATTATTACATTAACAATTTGAGCCCAATTAATCTTGGCATTGTCGTCCTGGAATATGCCCATTGATGGGATAACCTGGTCATTCAGTACATTCAGGTACTCAGCTTATTTCATTTTATTGCTGCATAATGTGAGGCTAGACCTGACCAATTGAAGCAACCCCAGATCATAACATTGCCTCCAGAGGCTTGTACAGTGGGCACTATTCACGACGGGTGCAACGGCGACTTTTCTTTTGGCCCGGCAGTGCTATTTGATGCTTTTGCAGTTGTTTATTCTCTACATTTGTCTTCAGTGTTTTGATCTTCATGATTAATTGATTCCCATTCTGTGCTCATTATGATGGGATTGATGCATTGTGCATATGTTTAGCAGTCAGCACACAGGGGGGAAACGCACTGGGATGCAGGTTTTCATGCTGGCATGGGTTCTATGTGTTTTGTACTCCCGAGTTGAATTAAACGCGAACTCTGGCGGTGCCAGACTTTATCCGTCCCGGCGGATCAGCAGGCAATCACTCAATTAGCCAGCACCACACAAAACACCTCAACTGTGAGCGCCGCACGTCAACTGTGAGCACCGCACGTCAACTGTGAGCACCGCACGTCAACTGACAACCTATTCTGTGACCTGGGAAACGGAAAGGAGCACAGCAACAAAAGAGAAGCAAAACTGAGGGCGCGCTCAAGGTCAAATTTTAGCCAATGTCGGACCGCGAAAGCCCACAATCCACAAAGACACGAGGAGCCGAGAAAGAGAGAGTCCGTTTGATATTAATCTCAGTATTACTTCAGGCTAGCATTGCCTCCACTAATGTGCCGGGAAGGCTGTAAATATGCGGTTTGTTCCTCATTTCAGCCTTTGACCTCCTGCGATCCCCTTCGTAAGCATTTGGAGGTGCCTATTTCTCTGGTAGAATAAGCTCCCGCCTCAAGGTATTGACTTTTTGAGATGGATATCAGATCAGACCAAGATGAGTTCACCACTGTTTAGCCACCTCCACAACCACCACCAACTCAGCACATTACTGACCGTCTCACTCGCTCCGCTCAGTGGTGCGACTTTAGAAGGAAAAAGAACGCATGCATGTCTGACAGCTGTTAAATGAGAAATGTACCAGGTCGAGGACGGGCTTGAGGTTCTCTCTCAAAACCTGCGTTTTACACATTTAGCATCATTTGTTGAGCAAGTGCAGTCGAAGCTGAGATTCCGGACAGGTAGTTTCGCTTGGAGGTGTTTTTCTCCCTTCTCCCCTAATGAGTGGCCACTGAAAGTGCTTCTCTGACCTTACGCATAAGAGCCCTCTGGAGCTGTGCATTGGTTTGTGCAACATTTTTTGGAATGGTATATTTTAAGGGGTATCTTGGCTCTGTCATAAAAATTTGAATATTCTGTAATTGTTGGCTGTGAATTCAGAAGCCCCTCAATGTCATATCAGATGGCTTGAAAGAGGTTATCAACTGAAGCCAAGCCATTGCAATGGATGGACTTTGTTTGTAAGCTAATGGGGGAGGTGAGGTCTTTTTTTTTCCCTGAAGCAACTGGAAGGGAACCGACCCACGAGAACACGATGAAACAAATCCATAAAACAAGTTTTGAAAGAACACACACACACGCACACAGGCACACATAAAAACGGCAAAGTTGTTTGGGAACAGGTTCGGAGGCACAGAGGTAATTTCTGACAGCAGCCATTTCTTACAGAGTGGCTCATTATTCTTTTAACATTAGGATTCCACCAGAGAGGGTGGCCAAATATGTCCATTTATCATTTTTTGTTTTTATTTGTGGCAGTTGTCAAAACATTTCACAGTGTTTAAATCCCTATGGTAGAATGGGGAACAGTTTGTGGCGGGAAAGCGGGACATTTCTAAGATATTTACCGTGTGAGAACTACATAAAGCTTTCATAAGTTTAAACAAATAATACACAAACTTTATGAAATACACATTTCAATTGACGTACTTTCCTAAAGTGCGCAGTATCATCTGTTTCACATTAATATGACATTTTTACTGTTATGGTCGGTCTTATTTGACGGGTGACAAGACATACAGTCACAATCTTTTGATTGTTAAAAGTGTTTATGAATGATAAAGTGATCTGGTGCATAGAAAGGCTATATGAATGTGTCATGAATATGTTCACTTATGTCTGCACGAAAAGTGTTAAAATGTTTTTTATTTTTTATTTTTATATGGTTACAAAATTTAAAAAATTAAAATAACATACTTTTATATTATTTTAGTTCAGTGCAAGTTTCTTGTGTAGTCCTTTTCAAAGTTGGTAGCTTTTTGTCATCAATAATGCTCTACAGTGTGTAATTAAATATGGAAATAGAAATATGAATGCCTCTTTTAATGCTGGTGGTTCAATTTTCAGTTTAGCAATCTCTCGAGGAAATGAGTGGAATGCATGAAGAATATTCTACTTCATTATAATATTTTGTGGACTGCATGACGAATATCTACTTCACTTTAATATTTTGGAGGAGAATATTTGCTTGAGGTTAATTTCAAAGATGTTTTATTTGTTTATTTTATTGGTCTGTTGCAGTTGTCTGGCTCAGATTAATTTATGCTGGTGACCATTAAATTACAAGTGTTTATTTGTTTTTCATTTCTACATTTAGATTGCTGTTTTAAATTACCCATATGGCCCCATTCCCCATATCTGAAGGAGAACCAAGTCCAATCCTTTGTATAAATATTGGAGGCAAGTGTACATTTTCAAAAGTTTTGCTTGAGTGGCTATACGACTTTTTTACAAAACAGTGCAGTACATAAATACAATGCATGCACTAAAAAAAAACAGTCTGATTGCAATGAAAGCTCTCAGCGTATGAGGCATCGCATCTTTAAAATCAGGTTGAGTGCTTCTAGCATTTTCCATTCTCATATAGCAGCCTTTATTGTAGCTCTGAGTGATAAATAAATAAATAAATAAATAAGCAACGCTGGGCTTCGTATTCTCTCCTGTGCAGAAAACAAACGGGCTGGATGAGACAACGGGCACGAACAAGAGGATCGGTTTCTCAGGAGTCTCCCTGGAGTCTCTCAACAAGCTGAACAGCAAAGGTGGGGGGCTCGTCCGGGATAGCGAGAGGAGGACTGGTGTGGAAAAACCGCCCGGGGATGAGGTGGAGCTGGGCGCAACCGACGAGGCGCCATCCAGAGTGGACAACCTGGGGTCCCTGAGCGACTCTCTCTACGACAGCTTCTCCTCCTGCGCCAGCCAGGGATCCAACGAGGTGTAGAGCCACCCACAATGCTTGAACCTGTCCCGCCAACTAAGCACTTAAAACAAGAGGAACGCAGACTTTGTGAGGAGGAAATATCCTAGCTAAATAGAGAGGAGAGCATGCTGGTGAAAAAATAACCAGCCAATCAAAAAAAAATTATAAAAAAAAAAAAAGGACAGCAATATGTGAAATCTGCAGTTTTAAATTTTGATCCCATTTGGGGATTTATCATCGTTGCACTGTAATAAATACTGTACAATGTTTTCTAGGAATTTTAAGTGAAATATATTTGTAGCAACTATGACCACAAGGACCACAAAGCAATACAAATTGACCACCTGGTGCCGTCGCCCACATTTGCAAATTACGAAGTCTGAAGCAACATGAAAAATGTCTTATTTTCCCTCTTTTTTATTAGTTTACCTGTATTTACATAATTAAACTGAGGTGTTTCTGTTGCATGTGGTACTAAGGATGTTGCAGAATCTTAGAGAGGGGAAATGTAGATATGTGCTATTGACTGACTGGTGGAAAGGTGTGAAAATGTGCAAACCTGCATAGCTATGAGAAGACAGCTCTCCAGCCCTCCCCATGTTCTCCTTCACTTTGATGAGCAAGCATAAACAAGCGCTATTTGTTCTTATGACTTACACTACACATTTATTCTCAAAGGCAATAACCACACCATGCTATGTGTATAAACAATGTTTAAGGCAAACCAGCAGTTTAAGACTAGCGCCCTTAATCTGTTTAACATTCACATAGTTCTACCATCTTCTCAAATGCGTAGACCAATTTGAAACCACGCATGACCACAATAATATTAAAAACAATAGCCCTCACAGTCACACATTTTATCCTGACACTTGCACCTGTGTACCTGCACTGTTATTGACATAAGCTCTATAATAAGTGCTCTATAATACCGATCTAATTCCTCATGAACTCGTATAATGTACCACTTATGCACTTTCTGTACCTACAGGCGGAAGTGCAGGTGCTGCTGGTTTTGGAGTAAGAGGAATGGGATAAACATTTAATGATATTGCTGTGAACCAGCATTGCTAATAACTATGTGTTTACATAGTATTCTTTTTGCGCAATTAATGTGTAGGTACATGGGTATTAAAAAATGTTATCTTTCAATTTCACCACAATACACTCCGTTCTCCAGGTGATGCGTTAACGCAAATCTGTGTGATTTTTTTCTTCCTTTCTGAAACAACACAATGTGCCATTACATCGACAAAAAGGCCTTTGTAATTACAGATAATCTCACGTCAGGGATGAATAAAATGCATTAATGCTGGCTTTGCACGCTGATCGTGCATCATTCGAGAACATAAAGTTATGGACAAAGTGTGATTTAAAAAATCTGTGACAAACAGGGAAAAGGGCACCTCCCTTTTCCTCCCCAAATCATTTCCCCAAAGTTCAGGGCAAAGCCTGTGAGATGGAACCTGACACTTAAGATTACGCCTCTGAACATAAAATACAATCACAGAACCACAATGCATCCGGCCATTCCTATGGAAAGACAGGGCCATGTTTGTAGCTCAGGGAAAATTAATCAACAGCAGATTTAAATGTGATTAATAAGTAGTAATTATGAAGGAAAAATGGTTTGCTTCATGTGAAAGACAAATGTGAAATTGTAAACACAAGTACATCACCGGAATGCACAGACTGCACAGCTAACCACAGACTTTGTGTCATCTCGCAACACAAGCGCTTTCATTCCAGTCTCATAAGTAATCTGTCTGGTAAAACAACCAAATTCAGAGATCGTTTTTTTCACCATTTGGAATATACTTTTACATGACTTGTTTCTGTTTGTTTTTTTATTTTTCATATGAATATGAGATATTTATAGGGTTGGGCTCAGTCAAGATCAGAATGAGCAATGCTGACTGACAAATGCAATTAAGTGTCTTGAAACATCATCTGTCTTGGACTATAGTTACGTTATTAAAGGTTTTGCTCTCCGGATAAAGGCTTCCTCATTTGAAATGTTTCCGTGCTCTCATGTGTGACGGTCTGTAGATATTTTAACAAATGTTTTATTGCTCTTATTTTAAAATCTACTACTGCAAACATCATCTTAACTCAATGTAGGGTTCTGGGAGCGTCATGCTAAATATCCAATATCTCACAGATATTATGAATGGGTGCTAATAAAAAAAAAAGAAGAATACTGTGTTTCTTTGTCTCGATTTTTCTATGAAACTGTTCATATGTATGGAGAGTCTATTTCAAAGGACAAGTGTATTTTTCTAGCTGTTATGTATTTATACCTGCCTTTTGTACATGGAACTGTATAGTGGTGTAATTGTGTTATTTCTGATCTCTCCTTTGTTGATCAATTTTAAAGAGAATCTGATACCAACAGTGTTACTTTGGTAATGATTTGTGCAATTTTGGCTGTTACATTAGACTTTTATGCTATATTTTATGTAATGACATTGTCAGAAATAAATAAAACTATTTCCATTTTTATGTTTCAAATGGGTTTATGTTCATGATGATCACAGTAAATGCCTATCTTTAGTACTTTATTGCGTGTGCGTGCGTGTGTGTGTGTGTGTGTGTGTAAAGGGGTGGTTACTCGATATACATAGGTATGGTTCATTACCTCCTGAATGATGAGGCATCTATTTTTGCTAAACAATAAGAATGCGTATGTTTAAAATTTCCTTTTTTTAAATCAAAATGTTCAGTGTACATCATTTTTACCCAAAAAGGCTTGGATGAGATGTATCAGAAGGAATACCTTAACACAAAGTACCATACCATGGAAATCCAGAATCTATTTGACATGCGATATTCAATACATTCTGATACGGCTGACGTTTCCTCCACAGGTATGGTATTTCTAAAAAAAATTATTAAATAAAAAAAGCAAATGACTCATTTATCTATTTACACATTGTCGTCCGTGCGCCCTGTTCATTTCCGAACGCTGCAGCCGAGAGAACGTACTCTTCACTTAAAAGGTCAGATTTCTTCCAGTCGGTGTGATATTTCACGGTTAGACGATAACACGGGTTTAGTTGAGACAGGAGATCCGCTTCATTTGTTAATTTTTTTTTCTGCCCCAGACTGCAAAGGCCACGTTGCATTGATTGGTGCGTTCAGCGTCAGTCGTGCGTTTCCCCAAGTCTGGCGGCGCGAACGGCGCTCGGGATGTGGGAGGTGTCCTGATTTTCGGTCTCCGAGAGCCCCGGGTCTTTTGTTGCAGGTGGTCCGGGGGGTAACTTGGCACAGACTATGTTTTCCCTGCGCCAAACAGACTAGCGGTTGTGTGCTGATTTAATGAGGCAACAGATCCAATCTGAGCTGTGGACTGGCAGCACCAGCCACTGGCACCATCGTTATTACTGTTTGCTCTGCAGCTGCCCTTGTCAAATGCACCTGAAGGCAGTTGGGTTCATTTAGACCACATTCAGAATATCTTACATGGTTCCTCCTCACGATCTGGTATCATAATTATCATCATTTTAAGATACTTATTAAACCGTACTTTGGAATATTGAGGGTGTTGAGCCCTTTTTGAAGGTATTTTGTCAGTCAAATCTACCGTTCAAACCCATTTTGTATACCCACATTGATTGATACCTGTTCGACCAGGTGTGGAAAGCCATAACACAAGCCATGCTGTTTGTTGTTTGAACCTTTAAACAGCTACCAATTCAGACTCGTTAAACAGCCGGGGTAACTGTGTAATCAACTGCTTTAATTGATCAATTAAGTGCTGATTAACACTGGAATGCAACAGACCCTTTTGCTGCCACAGACAGAAGTAGAATTTAACAAAGGTTGTCCATATGTCCACATTAACTTGGGTGACCATATTCTGGATTTTTTAAAAAGAGGACAGGGTTAGACGGGCGTTATGAACATAATACTAGGCTATTTGTTTGTTTATATATGGTCGATGGAACAAGGAAATCTGAAACAGACATTTTAGGAATGAAACAATCCCGCCTGGACGGATATTTTTGGTCCCAAAAAGAAGAAATTTCCGGGAAAAAGAGGACATCTGGATTAACACACAGTATAGTATTAATATAGCAGTATCGCATGATGAACTGATACCTTTACACTTACAGAATTCATATTATGCTATATCTTACACATATGGTGCTGCGCTTTTTTCAAGCGAAGAAAACCTTTTTGAGCAACCAGGTAAGCTATTATAGTCTAATTTTGGAGTCAAACCTCCTTGCCTAGACAGCGGCACTCTTTTGTATTCTTACTCTGCCTCTCTTTGTGAGTCGGCCCATGCAGAGCTGTCACCGGAACACATCTTCCTTTTGTGCGCTGCTGTTTCTAGCAAAGCCCAAGTCTAGACGGAGGCGTATCAGTAAAAAGCCGGTTTGTATGATCCAGACTTGTGGCTGGAAGGTTTCAGGTGATCAAGGAGACCCCGCTGTTCTCGCTACCCTGCCTCTTCTGTCAAAATGGCTCCAGTAAACACCCAGCTTTGTACCTGGGTAGTGAGCTACTGAACTGGACAGGAAAACATCACAGACAAAGAAAGAGTGGACTGCAGAGTTGTGCTTCTTAATTACTTTCTGCAATTTACCAATTGCAAAGCATAATGGGAGAACTACTGACAACAGAACACTGCCCTTCTACTTATATGTACAAAGCTACTTATATGTACAGTATATATAAGTATATATATATATTTCTAGCTATTTTTATGTGTTTTTAAATGGACATGGAACTATATTAGAACAATGACATTCAATGAGTCAAGTCCCCCCCCTATTACAAGTCAGTATAAGTATTGGGACAAATGACTGTCGGCAGTTTAAACTTTCACAGGTTTACCATATTACTGTAATTATTTACAAATGGAAAGCTGTGAATGTCAGGGCATGGGTTGTATCTTTTGGAAGTGTTTGTAGAGTATACTTTATTAGCTAGAAGATACAAGAAATCTGCAAATGAGGACTAGAGAACTGAGTATGACAACCAAGAAAGAAAAAATCAGTTTGAGCTATTGTAGAATGTTTATGTATTACAAAGTCAACAGTACAAAATGTCCTAAAGAAGAAACTAACTAGAGGAGGACTTAGGAATCACCAGCGATCATGCCATCCGTGGAAGACATCAGAAAGTGAAGACAGGATGATTATAAGTGCTGTGAAAGAAATCCTAAATTGTCAGTTTGAGTAATTGCTAATGATCTCCAGACATTGGGGTTGAAAGTGTCACATGACACGTTGCGCAGAAGACTGAGAAAGGCAAATTACAGAAGCTACACTAACAGATATAAACCTCTCATCAGCAACAAGAACAGAAAGGCGAGATTGGAATTTGCAACAAAAAAAAATAAAAAGAAAAAATACAAGGATGAGCTTGATGAGTTTTGGAAGCAAGTCTTATGGACAGATGAGACATAGAGAAATCTTTACCAGAGTGATGGAAAGGTGAACGTGTGGAGAAAGCGAGGCACTGCGCTGTGTGGCTGCATCTGGAACCGGTTCTGCCTTTTTTGATGATGTAATCAGTGATGGCAGCAACAGAATGACGTGCAGCTGTAGTGTACAGAAACATACTGTCCACAATATTCTGAGAAATGCTATCAAACTCATTGGACGGACGTTTATCATTAACGACCCAAAATAAATGGCAAACCTGACCAAGGAGCTTATCAGAAGAAAAGGTGGAAGTATTTGACGTGGCCCCTGTCAGTCACCAGATTTAAACCCCATTGTTCATGCTTTTCACTTGCTCTAAAGCAGGGATGTCAAACTCATTCCATCGAGGGCCGAGTGTATGCAGGTTTTTGTTCCGACTGTGCCCAACACCAGCTGATTTCACTAATTAGCTCAGCTCTTCAACCAAGGAGGTGCACTAATTAGTGGAATCAGCTGGTGTAGAGCATGGTTAAAACTAAAACTTGCATACACTCGGCCCTCGATGGAATGAGTTTGACACCGCTGCTCTAAAGGAAACTGAACTCCAGAACCCAAGCAAACACGCAGACGCTGAAAGAAGCAGAGGTTAAAGCGTGTTAGAGCATCTCAAAGGGTCACATCACGAACCTAGTAATGCCGATGAGTCACAGACTCAACACAGTCATCAAATGTATGGGGTATGCACTGAATAGACCTTGCATGTCATTAAATTGTCTTACATTGTCCCGATACTTATGTTGATTTGAAATACGGGGACTTGACTAATTTAACGGAATTGTTCTAATATAGTACAATGTCTGTTTAAAAACACCAAACAAATAGTGAATTTTGCGTCATAGTCATTGTTTGATTAAAAAGTACAAATGTGATTAGTACAGAGGAAAAACAACAATTTGAAATGAATGTCCCAAAACTTTAGCATTTAACTGTATATAATACACACACACTCAGTAAATCAATCTGCCTACATAGCATAATTATTTTTATCAAAATGGCAGCAAGTTCCAACTAATATTTCACCAATATATTTCACAGAAGCTAAAGGAGTCATGTTCTAAAGCAATGCTATACCCACGTTTTCTTGTGTTTTTTCATCTCATTTTTATAATTTGCTATCACTTTGATATCAGTCGCAGATTAGGAATTCTGCTTTTCAAAGATGTATATTGAGTGTATGTGTATGTCAGTAACTTGGCTTTTTCACTTTGAAAATGTTTTTGTTGAGATATTACTACTTTTTTAGTGTAATGTAGCCTGCATAATTAGCGTATTAATTTCATTTGCAGTCTAAAGATGATATGTGACTCACCACATAATTTAATAATTATTCAAGGCATCACACGTACAGTAGCTTTCAGTAAATTTAAAAAGTAATTATAGAATGTCTCCCGCAGATCAACAGTAATGTTATAAGTGAGGATTTCACACAGTTATTTTAAAACCAGTCCATCTGTGCGCTTGTTAATGGTGTTATCTGGTCATCTGAGCACTGTCACCTAAAACTGACAGCAGTTGGCAGAATTGATAGCAGGTTACGACGACATCACTGGCAATTAACAAAAGTGTAAAATACTGTAGCTTACATGGAATTGGTCATAATATTGTGCATACCCTGTGTGGCAGTCCACAACAAGTGGACAACGAGTGCCCTCCACGATTATTGCCACCCCTGGTAAAGATGAGTAAAAAGGGTTATACTAAATTCACCTTTTGGTGAATTAGCTTAATCTCACAGTGAAAAAATTTGGAAAATCCAACCTTTAATTGAAGTAAATTTATTTTGAGAAAATAAATCAAGATCATTATCAAGAAATCATTATTTTTTACAAAACCACTTGTGCCACAATGATAGGCATCCCTAGAAATTCTTATGAAAAATGTGTAACTGAAGCATTTTTTCCATTTATATTTTACTTTTTAAAGTTGATCAGAGTGTTTAAGAACTTTCAAGCAGTAATCCATGACTTCCTGTTTCACTGGGGTATAAATATGAGGTGACACAGAGGCCATATTCTCTTATTCATACATCAACATGGGAAAGATAAGAGAACACACAAATCGAATGAGGGAAAAGTGTGTTGAGCACAGGGAATGGGAATGGCTATAAAAAGTAGCTACTGGAAGAGGACCCAAGTTTATTTTGCCCCCATGCACAGTGAGGAGGATGGTAAGAGAGGCAAAAAAATCCTCAAGGATCACTGTTGGAGAATTATAGAGGAACAGGCACGTGCACACATAGACCTCAAAGGGGGCTTGAGCACCTGCCGTTTGGCCTGCTATAGAGAAGTGCCCTTTTTCAGTAAAATAATATATATATATATATTTAAAATAAATAAATAAATACATTCATTCCTGTTTGCGCCTGCCCTGCCGAACAGATATATTGATTGAATCAAAATATCAGGTCGGGAGAGTGGTGCTCCCCGGCGATGCCCTCTACCTCTACCCTCCCTCTTGGTTTCCGCCGCAGCGGCGAGCACTGTGTGGACACTGAGCCTTTCTATGGTGAAAGAACGCACGCATACGCATGCATAGGCACTCGACAGTCGTGAGTCAGTCAGTGTGATGAGCTACTTTGAGGCAGACATCAGGTATGTAGCCAAACAAAGTATAAATATACTGTTAATTTTCGTTTTATATTGATATTAATGCGCTTTAGAAATTGCTTGACACTATTTGGCAGCTCAAAATGGGCCAACTAGCTATCGTTAGCGTTGATACCTTTTGCTAGTAATGTGGGAATCAGTGGAATATGGTCGAGTTCTTGTGTCCCATCCACTGAACTTAAAAGAACGGTCCCACCTCACCACAGTAGTTTTAATGTTGTCTTATTGTCTCGATAGCTAGTTAGCTAATGTAATACGTTACATGTGAGAATAATTTATTGAAATACACTTAATTTCTTTGCATGTATCATTAATTAACTGTCATGTAGCAGTGTTTGAACCAACCTCAGTCATGGGCTTGTTTTAAATAAATTATTTCAAAGGGAAATATTTCAAAATGACGATAATTGAGAAAACGGCAAATAAATTCATATCCAAATGAATTACATTTTTTGGGTGCAATATGGTCTTTCGGCTAGCGGATGGCGATGTATACTGTACTAGTCGCCTTCAAGATTTCAGTACTAGGAGAGGAGTAGAACAAGCAGAACCCTCGACTGTATAGAAATGAGGCTCAGCTATTCTGTGGTTATTATGAGTGCAACTAAATCTTTGAAGCGACTCAGTAGAAAGACATAGCGTATGCAGCGAGTTGGATGGAACACGCTCCAATTTTGAATTAGGCTACCTGTTATGTTCTGTAAATCTGTTTGTATTATTATTTGATATTTATTCTGGATTTATTATTTTTCATTTCATCATTGCATTCCCCTCTGTTCGTGGGTTGTCCGAGTCTCATCTGTGTGTTTGTTTACCCAGTCTCGTGCATGCACTATTCGGGTGACTTCGGGAGTTTTCGTGGGTTAACGCTGTATTTCCGAAGTTTCGTTTTCTGCTACTTCCTGATTAACTTCCCGTGTATAATTGTATATATTACTAACTCTCGGTAACAATCACTCGGGTGCTTTATTAGTTACGTGCACTTTACTAAAACCAATTAACATAAATGTATACTAACAACTAACCGTCTGTCTTATAGTTAGATACTAACATTTAACCAGCTTCTCCACTTTATCTTTGTTACTCGCATTTCTAACTGGTCCTGAGCTACCTCTGTAATTCGCTCCAGCTGTTTGTACTTAGACTTCACCTCTCTTGATTACTGTGCACACTCCGCTCCTATTCGAGCCCATTGTTTGTTATGCATGTTTCTGAGTCCCTTCCATGTTTTCGTTATGTTCTCGTGATTGAATTATTGTTTGCCGAATGTGTTAAACTCACGTCGTTTGTTACCCCTCCCTTTCCTATGTGTATATAAGACCCACAATTCTGTTTCTTCCCAGTCAGTGATTGAGTGTTCTTTATTTATTTTTCTATTTGTGCGCTATCAAAATATCATAATTGGTATAATATTCAATTACCTTTGATTTCTAAAACCTAACTCCTGAACACAACCCTACTGGTACTTTACACCCATAGCCTACATATATACTCCAAAAACTGTATTTACGGTAAAATTTATGGAACAGAAATTTGCTGCGTGCGTTCGCATAGCCTACGTACTGCCAGAAACCATATTCTCTGCCAGGAAAAACCCTGAATACATACATTTTAATATCCCTTTATTCCAAGCATATATTTATTTAATTATTTACAAAAATCGCTGGCATGCCCTTTTATGAATTTGGGCCCTTGCCCCTCTAACATCCCCTGCACGTGCCTGTAGAGGAAAGTAGCATTTTGGGGTCATCAAGTCTCCAAAACTACCATTAGACGTCACCTTCATGCCAACAAATTATTTGGAAGCATTTCCTGTCATTTCACCACAAACGTAAGTGCCTGGAGTTAAACGCTAAACGCTACTGGAACTTTGACTGGAAGAGGGTTCTATGGTCAGATGAAACGAAAATGTAGCTTTTTGGCAACCAATACTCAAGGTGGGTTTGGCGTAAAAAAAAGGATGGCTATACCGAAAATAACCTGATCCCCACTGTTACGTATGGTGGAGGTTCCGTGGAGCTGTTTTTCCTCCAAAGGCCCTGGGGACCTTGTTAGGGTACATGGCATCATAAACTCCATGAAATACCAAGACATTTTAAATCTGAATCTGGCTGCCTCTGCCAGGAAACTAAAACTGAGTCATCATTGGATTTTCCAGCAGGACAATGATCCAAAACATATTTTCAAATCATCACAAAAATGGTTAACTGAACACGAAATAAAGCTTCTGCCATGACCATCTCAGTCCCCTGACCTAAACTCCATTAAAAACCTGTGGGCTGAGCTGAAGAGGAGAGTGCACAAGAGAGGACCTAGGACTCTGGATGATCTGGAGAGATTCTGTAAAGAGAAATTGTCTCAGATTCCTTGCTTTGTATTTTCCAACCTTATTAGATGTTACGGGAGAAGACTCTGCTGTTGGCAAAGGGAGGTCGTACAAAGTATTAAATGCAGGGGTGCCAATAATTGTGGCACATGTAGTTTTGTTAAAAATGATTATTTCTTTATGAGATTTTATTATTTTTTTCTCAGAATAAATTTACTTCAATTAAAGTATTAATTTTTTTCATTTTTTCAGTGTGAAATTAAGCTAATTCACTCAACTTTACCAGGGGTTGCAAACTAGCTCCACGGGTACCTCCATGGGTAACTATTGTTAACAACTATTTAGCCATCCATCGAATGATGGCACAAGTGATGGGCTAGCTGGCTAAACATCAGTAGTTTAATTTCATTGTAAGTGAACTACCAGATGCTAACAAGCTAAAACGTTATCTAGCCAGCACTTTTTTAACACCCCCAGCCTCTCCCGGCCCCCTCTCTTTTTTTTCCTCTACACAATTGAAATGGCCGAACATAGGCTATTTTATACCACAGACTCCATCTGACTCTGAAAGCCCAAACAAACATGCGATCTCCGAATTAAGCAAGAAGGAGCCTATAGCGGGTGACCTAGACAAAAAGCCCTCCTGTAAATAGAGATTGTAACTTTTCAACAGTTAGCCCTACTATCATCCTCCAACGAGGGCAAAGGGCTTATTTTGTGCCGTGGGTTACTACAGTAGACTGTTGTAGTTTTGACAATTATTGATTTTTTCAAGATTGTGAAACGTGAACAAAATATGCAATACTCACAATGGCCATGGCAACATTCCGGCAGCACTTGAAATCGAAAGGGAATATATATTTTTTATAAATTGTTATTTAATTGTTATAGTGGGTCCAGTAGCAGCTAGCTAATGTGCTATTGATGTACCTGAGCATTGCGCCTTGTGTTTCGTTACCAGTCTAACATTGCTGAAGGTTGATTTACATGTATCTGTAATGTTAATTAACTTACCCTGCAGTGCAGGACTAGTATTGCTCTGAGGTTCTGCTGCGCTCGTCATCATTGACTGACAGCTGGTGAGGCTTCTGTTACATTGTGAGAGGTAGGCTTTGGCCTTATTTATAAAAAAAAATTTGTTTGGCATAGCTTTCCATCCTTGATGTAAGCCTCCTTTCTACACTGCAGACTCTTTTGACAGCTTTTAGGGGACATTAGTTAGCTGTTTATCCAAACGTTGTCTAGCACTTCTTGTGGTAGCCTGGAGATAACTAAACACAATTTCTGAGTGACAGGTTTGTTTTAGCAACAGTAACTAAGGGGGCTGGGATTCTGTGAAAGGTCGATTGTGTGTTGCCCTGTGGGCTGCAATGGCACTGTCCAAATGCCTTACCAGACCATGTGGCCCACCCGCAGTTCTGTGGGGCCCATCCATACACTAAAACAGTGCCTTAACAGGATGAGACAACTAGCAGCTCACTAGCCAGCTGTTTTAATTAATATGTAGCTAAATAGCTAACCAGCTCAGATGAGGTTTTACCAGTGGTGGATTTAGCATCACGTCCACATTCTTACATCATTTTTTTTATTTTTACCTGTTTCCAGCGAGGGGCTACTATGAACAGATGTTGTTATTGATTGAAGTGGATCTGAACAGATGTTGTTTTTGATTAAAGCAGATATTTCCAGTGAGGAATGTTAATAATTGTGGGTTTGGGTCAGTTCTGATGATGATGCAATTGGAAGAAAAATTAAGAAGAAGGACAGGATGAAAATGATTAAGAAGAAGAAGGACAGAATGAAAATGATTAAGAAGAAGAAGGACAGAATGAAAATGATTAAGAAGAAGAGGGACAGGATGAAAATGATTAAGAAGAAGAAGAAGGACAGGATGAAAATGATTAAGAAGAAGAAGGACAGGATGAAAATGATTAAGAAGAAGAAGGACAGGATGAAAATGATTAAGATGAAGAAGGACAGGATGAAAATGATTAAGAAGAAGAAGGACAGGATGAAAATGATTAAGAAGAAGAAGGACAGGATGAAAATGATTAAGAAGAAGAAGGACAGGATGAAAATGATTAAGAAGAAGGACAGGATGAAAATGATTAAGAAGAAGAAGGACAGGATGAAAATGATTAAGAAGAAGAAGGACAGGATGAAAATGATTAAGAAGAAGAAGGACAGGATGAAAATGATTAAGAAGAAGAAGGACAGGATGAAAATGATTAAGAAGAAGGACAGGATGAAAATGATTAAGAAGAAGAAGGACAGGATGAAAATGATTAAGAAGAAGAAGGACAGGATGAAAATGATTAAGAAGAAGAAGGACAGGATGAAAATGATTAAGAAGAAGAGGGAGCAGATGAAGAACAAACAGAAAATTACAAAATAACCCAATTTTGGAAAATTAAGAAGGGGAACTTGAAGAAGGAAAAGAAGAAGAAGAAAAAGAAGAAGACAAGGAAAAAATGCAAAATAACCCAAATTCGGGGCTTGATTGTGTGGCTGTGCGAAGTTATTAAAACAAAATTTTCACACAATGTTAGCGGCTACAGACATGAATATTTGTAAGGAATAAGAGCCTGTGGAAGGTGTAGTTATGTGAAGCTGAAAAGTGGATCTACTGCTTGGTGGGTGGAATACCTGCTACCCCAATTACAACCTGCATGGGAAATGTCATGTAACCAAGAGCAGGTAATGTGTCACTGTATGTTTTAAGTAACGTACTGTCATGGAGCCTGACGTCAAATGAAATATTCTGTAGACACCTTGTCATTTCTGTCTCTCGCTAAATGTATACCTTGTGGGAGAAGAAGTAATCTTCCAAGGCAAAGGTCTCTTTAACCTTGAGAAGCGACAAGCTGTCTGTGCTAATGACTAGAGTCCTGGCTCCTGGCCGCTATGAAATACATCTCCTCTTGATGAATTTGTGTCAATTCAGCAGTGGAAAAAAAAAAACAAGCACCGAAGGTTTCTGGGTCTTGCTCAACTTTTTTTTATAGATAAGTAAAATTTGTAAAGTGCTGGTGACATAAATGTCCTCTCTTTAAAAATAAGGGGAAGTTGATGCCCTAATTTCTGGCTGCAGCCCCATTTGTTTTACAGGGGAAATAAACGCTATAAATAAATTCATAAGAAGTAAAGGTACAGCACTGCATCAATGTTTGTAAGAATGTATTAGACCCCTATCAAAGGTGCTTGCTCCCTAGAGATCTGGGTCTTTTGCCCAGATAGGTGAGTATCATTTTTCATGACTAGAGCTGTGTTTGAAAACCTACTGCAGATCTATCACTGTTACATGCTCTATATCTATGGTTACACAAGTGTCCGTCACTCCTGTGATTGCTTGGTGACTGTCAGATGACTAAAGGTTTAGCGAATCAAGCGGGTGGCAGACCAGACAAAAAATCTGTGTAAAACTATTTTGGAACCGTATTTATACATAGGCTTACATAATATAAAGTAATAAATTCCATACAAAACCAAATCCAAACTTATGACAAGGTAAGTAACAAGGTGTAAGTTATTCTGGCAAAACCTTACACTTACTTGGCACTGTTCACTTAAAGTTTTTCTAATGTATACAATCGATTTTTAAGCAGCTTTTGCAGAAAGGAAGAAAAGGCACAAAGCTTCTGGTATGTGCAAATATCAGACCATCCATACACATTCTAAAAATAAAATCGTTACTCTTAGATAACTTCAACCATCTGACAAAGTTCACCAGTATGGGTGCTGCACAACAGATTGCAATTAAATTGTATGCAATTGAAATTCAGTGCGCTATCCTACAACCAGAAACAAAAAATAAAGAGCTTTGATGAGTCGGACATTTTCCAAAATGATGTGGGTCTGGTGTATGAGATGTACACCATTATCTTACGTTTTATTTTCTATGTGGTACAATAAAACAATCACTCATATAACAGCACTACCAGGGTTGTTTCAATTGATTATTGAATCTGTTTGTGGCTCTGAATATATGCCTCATGCATCGGTACTTTCACGATCTGCATATCAACAGCCTTCAGTCGTTCTGTATGGATATTTGAGCTAATGCACATGTGGTAGATTTGTAAGGTGATTATAAATGCAATGTGCATTCTAGCATTCAATCACGAAAATGGCAAACTCGTCCTCCAAGGGATTATGAAGTAGATTTAGCTGTGTAGTGAAGTACAGCTTGTATGAAGTAGATTTAGCCATGTAGTGAAGTACAGCTTGTATGAAGTAGATTTAGCTGTGTAGTGAAGTACAGCTTGTATGAAGTAGATTTAGCTGTGTAGTGAAGTACAGCTTGTATGAAGTAGATTTAGCTGTGTAGTGAAGTACAGCTTGTATGAAGTAGATTTAGCTGTGTAGTGAAGTACAGCTTGTATGAAGTAGATTTAGCTGTGTAGTGAAGTACAGCTTGTATGAAGTAGATTTAGCTGTGTAGTGAAGTACAGCTTGTATGAAGTAGATTTAGCTGTGTAGTGAAGTACAGCTTGTATGAAGTAGATTTAGCTGTGTAGTGAATTACAGCTTGTATGAAGTAGATTTAGCTGTGTAGTGAAGTACAGCTTGTATGAAGTAGATTTAGCTGTGTAGTGAAGTACAGCTTGTATGAAGTAGATTTAGTTGTGTAGTGAAGTACAGCTTGTATGAAGTAGATTTAGCTGTGTAGTGAAGTACAGCTTGTATGGAGTAGATTTAGCTGTGTAGTGAAGTACAGCTTGTATGAAGTAGATTTAGCTGTGTAGTGAAGTATAGCTTGTATGAAGTAGATTTAGCTGTGTAGTGAAGTACAGCTTGTATGAAGTAGATTTAGCTGTGTAGTGAAGTACAGCTTGTATGAAGTAGATTTAGCTGTGTAGTGAAGTACAGCTTGTATGAAGTAGATTTAGCTGTGTAGTGATGCACAGCTTGTATGAAGTAGATTTAGCTGTGTAGTGAAGTACAGCTTGTATGAAGTAGATTTAGCTGTGTAGTGATGCACAGCTTGTATAAAGTAGATTTAGCTGTGTAGTGAAGTACAGCTTGTATGAAGTAGATTTAGCTGTGTAGTGAAGTACAGCTTGTATGAAGTAGATTTAGCTGTGTAGTGAAGTACAGCTTGTATGAAGTAGATTTAGCTGTGTAGTGAAGTACAGCTTGTATGAAGTAGATTTAGCCGTGTAGTGAAGTACAGCTTGTATGAAGTAGATTTAGCCGTGTAGTGAAGTACAGCTTGTATGAAGTAGATTTAGCCGTGTAGTGAAGTACAGCTTGTATGAAGTAGATTTAGCCGTGTAGTGAAGTACAGCTTGTATGAAGTAGATTTAGCCGTGTAGTGAAGTACAGCTTGTATGAAGTAGATTTAGCTGTGTAGTGAAGTACAGCTTGTATGAAGTAGATTTAGCTGTGTAGTGAAGTACAGCTTGTATGAAGTAGATTTAGCTGTGTAGTGATGCACAGCTTGTATGAAGTAGATTTAGCTGTGTAGTGAAGTACAGCTTGTATGAAGTAGATTTAGCTGTGTAGTGAAGTACAGCTTGTATGAAGTAGATTTAGCTGTGTAGTGATGCACAGCTTGTATGAAGTAGATTTAGCTGTGTAGTGAAGTACAGCTTGTATGAAGTAGATTTAGCTGTGTAGTGAAGTACAGCTTGTATGAAGTAGATTTAGCTGTGTAGTGAAGTACAGCTTGTATGAAGTAGATTTAGCTGTGTAGTGAAGTACAGCTTGTATGAAGTAGATTTAGCTGTGTAGTGAAGTACAGCTTGCTTAGATCTCTGTTCAGTGACTTCTTATCATGCAGGGTGGTGTCTGTCAAGGGGAAATCTAATTGGTTTATCGACCAGAGTGAAAATAAAGCATGTTAGGATTACTGACAACCCATCCTCCCCAACAAGAATTTCTACGGTGTGTGTGTGTGTGTGTGTGATAATACAGTGCCCTCCAAATCTATTCACACCCTTGATACAGATTAATGCATTATAATATTGTACTTTTGTGCTTTCTTATGTTCTGAGTTTATTAAAAGGTTAAGCAGAGTCGCTGTTGAATCAATCAGTGTTGGTTGATGGTACAGTCGGTCTGTTGTCCACAGTGAATATATTGGCGCTATTTTTGGATCGCAATAACAAAACAAATGTATAAATAAGAAAGTGATCAGGCTGTACACGTGGTGATGGGAAGGGTGGCCATTTGCATTGTGTGTTTGTTGAACAGAAGAATATTTGACCTTATTGGAGAGTATGAGAAGGATGTGATTTTTATGACCAGTTGTGATCCTAATGACCAGTTGTGCCATTAAAAGCTGCTCCCACTAACCTCTTTCCCAGTTTTATCTCCGTCGCACGAGGAGATAAAGCCTGGGAAAGAACTACTGCCAAAAGTGTCTATAGGGTAGGATTTCCGGTGTATGTACTTCCCCTGGAAACTGTCTCTGAACGGAAAGTATTTTGACCAATCACGACACGGTGTTCATGAAAATGTATCCCCCCCCCCCCCCCAGAAACAACCTCGTTATCACAGTCTAGTCCAGCCTAATATCCATCTCACGATACCCGAAAAATTTAACGTTTTACTAGTAATTGTTTTGTAGAAATTTTCCGCTGATGACTCCATTTTTCTTGAACAAACGTTCAGCGTTCGCTTCTTCGTTCGTACTTCCTGTAGCCCTGTACTTCCAGGACTTCCGTTTAGACACTTTAGGAGATAAGTATATGTTGTCCAGCCTAGGTCCCACAGTCGGAAGGCAGAAAGCTGCATGCTATGGGCAGCTCTTTGCTCCACTGTGGGTAAGTAAATATGCACTATTCATGAACGATATTTTTTTTCTGCATATGGCATATCTCAAAAAGCAGCTTGGTGAACTGACCTGCCCACACCCACTGTTTCATACGGGGTATGGGCTGACGGTTTAGCGATATTCTTCTTCTCGGGTTGAAGTTGTTTTCTTGAGGGAAACAAAAAAACGAAACTTGTTTCCCTCAAATTTGTGTTTTTGTCTGTGCCCGTGTGCTGCAAAAAAGAGCAATGTAACCCTGGGTTACAAATGACAGAAAACCGAAAATTGGTTGAGACAAATCACCTCCTATTAAAAGGACAAAATAACTGTTACACTTTTTGATACCTTAGCAACTATTGGAACATTTTGACCATATTGATCATGGTTATTTAATGGCTATACGGTCTGTGATAGAGATGCTGACAGGTGCCACAATACTACAACTATTTATTATGTTTTACATAATGCAGTGCATAATTAATAAAGCTGATTCAGCAAACCAGCTTGAGCTGTGGTTAGAGAACTGGGCTTCCTACTGGGCTCGTTCAAGTCTCTCTAGAGAACTGGGCTTCCTACTGGGCTCGTTCAAGTCTCTCTAGAGAACCGGGCTTCCTACTGGGCTCGTTCAAGTCTCTCTGGAGAAGGGCATCTGCTAAACAAATGAACAATGATGATAATTGTACCATAAAGAAGGAGCCTTTGATTCATCGAATCCATCAGGAGTCTGGAAGATGAGTCATTACAGCTTTTAAAGTGATTCATTGTATCAATTTGTGGTGATGCATTGTGAGCTGGAACTTGAGAGCCATGGCTGTTGTGTTGGGTAGTAAAACAGTTCCTTTAATCACACGCAGAGAAGAGAAGGCAGATTCACCCTCTGCACCGACTGAAGGCGATGGGGGCATTGATCCGAGGTCAACTTTGTACAGACAGTCTTGCTGATAAGGAAGCGCAGGGCATGTGTGTGGGGTGGGGTGGGCAGCCACTGATCTGAGGTACGATCTGAGCGGGGTGGGCAGCCACTGATCTGAGGTACGATCTGGGCGGGGTGGGCAGCCACTGATCTGAGGTACGATCTGGGCAGGGTGGGCAGCCACTGATCTGAGGTACGATCTGGGCGGGGTGGGCAGCCACTGATCTGAGGTACGATCTGGGCGGGGTGGGCAGCCACTGATCTGAGGTACGATCTGGGCGGGGTGGGCAGCCACTGATCTGAGGTACGATCTGGGCGGGGTGGGCAGCCACTGATCTGAGGTACGATCTGGGCGGGGTGGGCAGCCACTGATCTGAGGTACGATCTGGGCGGGGTGGGCAGCCACTGATCTGAGGTACGATCTGTGCGGGGTGGGCAGCCACTGATCTGAGGTACTATGTGGGGGGGGTGGGCAGACACTGATCTGAGGTACGATCTGGGCGGGGTGGGCAGCCACTGATCTGAGGTACGATCTGGGCGGGGTGGGCAGCCACTGATCTGAGGTACGATCTGGGCGGGGTGGGCAGCCACTGATCTGAGGTACGATCTGGGCGGGGTGGGCAGCCACTGATCTGAGGTACGATCTGGGCGGGGTGGGCAGCCACTGATCTGAGGTACGATCTGGGCGGGGTGGGCAGCCACTGATCTGAGGTACGATCTGGGCGGGGTGGGCAGCCACTGATCTGAGGTACGATCTGGGCGGGGTGGGCAGCCACTGATCTGAGGTACGATCTGGGCGGGGTGGGCAGCCACTGATCTGAGGTACGATCTGGGCGGGGTGGGCAGCCACTGATCTGAGGTACGATCTGGGCGGGGTGGGCAGCCACTGATCTGAGGTACGATCTGGGCGGGGTGGGCAGCCACTGATCTGAGGTACGATCTGAGCGGGGTGGGCAGCCACTGATCTGAGGTACGATCTGAGCGGGGTGGGCAGCCACTGATCTGAGGTACGATCTGGGCGGGGTGGGCAGCCACTGATCTGAGGTACGATCTGGGCGCGGTGGGCAGCCACTGATCTGAGGTACGATCTGAGCGGGGTGGGCAGCCACTGATCTGAGGTACGATCTGGGCGGGGTGGGCAGCCACTGATCTGAGGTACGATCTGGGCGCGGTGGGCAGCCACTGATCTGAGGTACGATCTGGGCGCGGTGGGCAGCCACTGATCTGAGGTACGATCTGGGCGCGGTGGGCAGCCACTGATCTGAGGTACGATCTGTGCTAACGGCACACGGGTGACAAATGTATGTTGGCTCCCAGAATCGACTGAGAAGAGGATGAGGATGAGTAGGCAGGTGCTGGGGGGGGGGGGGCTGTGGGGGTGGTGACCGAGGATGAAGGACACGGATCTGGAACATCATCATCGTTCCTCAAACCTTTGACATCTGACGCATCTCAAAGCTGCCTGTCACACCTTGAGGCTTCGCGGCCGAATCGAAATGTCAGGATGTCGGTGGCGTTTCTGCGACGACGGAACAAACGGCCGACCCTTCTGCGGCAGTACCCGCTCGCGCTAGTCCGCCAGCGCTGCACTCTGCTGTAGGGACGGCGCATATCAGCGCAGATCATCAGTCTGAGGCATCAGTCAGTTAGCTACTGTGTCCTTAAAGAAACAAGACCCCCCTCCAATACATACCCAGGGGTCTGTCAGCAGCAGGAAATAACCTGACATGCAACTGTTACCACCATGGGTGGGAAGGTATCACGATGCTGTAAGCCTCGATTCCCAAGTGCTTCATTTCCAGGATCAGTAACCCCCCCGTCCCCGTCCCCCGTCCCCACATAAAACCGCTGTCTGACATTATCACACTAGAATTCATAATCCTGCAGTAAAATAAGGGGCACACTAATGCCTGTCTAAATAATGATGAAATTCCTAATTGGAACTGGCACTAATGAAAGCTATAATATGCATGTGCTCTTAGCTTCTAACAGTAGCTTTGAAGCAGTTCATTAGCCAGAGCATGTCCCCACTTCCCAGTATTGTAATGGAGATCAGTTTCACGTAACCATTTGTGCAAAGGTTTGATGCAGCAGGGTCAGCGCTTGGGGTGAGATCAATCTACTACAACAAAGCAGCAAGGCATGTCATGTTCAAAATTTTTACTATTATACATGCAATAATCTCTCCTTCATCATGGACTGTATGGTGATGCTGACATGCTTACATTCAATATGCGACAGTAGGCTACTGTAGTACTGGGGGGAGGTGTACGGTGGTTGAAGTGTACGAAGCTTTGAAATAAATAGCGTCGGCTATGTGAAGACGTATGTTTCATGAATATTTAACATTCATTACAGTATGTTAACATTCGTGTGGATGTGATGCGAGCCATGTGACTAAATCCCTTTCACACTGTTTACGTAGATATGATAGAAGTATTTCAACCTGCAGACTTTCCTGAATCTATTATGTACTTACCGAGGGCAATTAACTTACTGTGAGCATTGCGGTCTTACAAAGCAGGGGATTTATAACAATTAGAGTCTCTTGATGGGCAATTATAGGAGTATAAATAAAGCTAATTAATTCAGCTAGTCAAGAGTGACTTTTAAAGATGCTGCTCTCGCTTTGTCTCCAAACATGCTTGAAGTGAGCCGAGGGGAACGGCGTCACAACAGGGACTTGTCTTCCTTGGGGATGTTAAATGTTAGACTATCCCGTGTGTGCGGCCCTTGTTTAGTTCTAGCCTTAGAAGATAATGGCCTACGTAGGCTAAGGAACATTCATGCTACGGATAGATTGAACAATTATTTGATGTGTTACTGCAGTCTTCAATGGTCGTTCAAAACGAGGTGAAATTGAGTTTTACCACCTCTTTGGGTGGTGTCGGAGAAATATCGGAGGATAAATGCCGCTCTTATTCATAGCTCCATTTAGTTACCGAATATTTTTGGAAAATGGAACAAGGAAAAAGTTTTAGTCAACGTTTGGTAACCATCTCGGTATATATCTGGAAATGCATTTTGAGTTTCCTTCAATGTAACACATTTTTAAATGAATAATTAAGATACCTGTTCTCAATCATTCCCATACAATACCAATACAGTCGCCGTATAACAAAATCATGACATAAAAAAGTGTTATCAATAGTCCTTTATTTACCGAACTATTATTGAAATTAGTAGGCTATAGTCTTATAACGTTACCGTTAATTTCCCGTTATTTTTACATATAGCCTAGGCATTTATGAGAAGCTCGGGCTATAGGTGTTGTATGAATATGTTGTAGGCTCATGACGACTAGTGTTTGTCACGTGTTTTATGCCTCCTGCTCCTGTATTTCGGTCTGGACGCTGCCTGTCACTTCACAGTGAGGATTCCGAAATCATAGGCTACGCGACACAGCTCGCAGCATGTACGCTCACAAACCGGTGTTACGGATTCTGTTAAGAGCTTTGCGTTCCTAGTAGGCTAAGTCTACGGGTTTGATGTTTTCTCTACTATCGACTTCTGGGAGAGAATGCGGTTTCTTATTTGCACAACTTTCTTTGGATTTTTCCTCAGAACAGGTAGGTTAAACTGTGTAACTGTGATGTCCATATTGTGTGTTAAGTGTTATGGTCATACCATTATAATATTTTTTATTATTATTATTATTTAATTTTATGCCTATCTCACTTGTCTCTATTTTTGTGGATTATTGTATCTTTAAACAGTGATGAACAATACTAGCTTTATTATAGCCTGTTGTGCGTTGATTTTACGTAGCCTACAGGTAAGACAGTTTCGAGTGGTATGATTGTTGCTTAGTATTTTGAAACGGCCACAACTATTCAGTTTTGGCTTTTGCATGTGCATGAGCATGTTAAGCAGGCTATCAAAGTGTGACAACACCGCAGTTGTATAGTGTGAGTGTTTATCAAATTATTGCGCGCGCTGGATTGCTACAAATATAGTTATCTTTTCCTAATTCCAAAGAACATTAGATTAGGCTTTGTCAAGTCAATGTCTCCATAACTGCGTGTGCTGCTAATTCGATTCGCAATTTGTAAAGCAACATGTAGCTTTACAAGTGTTCATTGTAATGTGGCTTGCTCCATTAAGGCAATGCGTTAAAATAATGCGCAGCTTTAAATTTGGGAAACGTGTATCACTCGTGGACTGTAGGAAATATTGAAAACTGTTGCTATTTGTATTTTTGTTTCTGTTTTATTTGATTCTCTTTGCAATCCGTCGAGACAGCAAACGCGTTGCTTCTGCAGCAACCAACTCGAGAAAATGCCGCACTCAAGTATAGGCGCATAATCTCAGCATCTCTGAAACGCGTGACAGCTTAAATCTTGACAGAAACCGGCGTTATTCAAGCATGGGGCAGTCTGTCATCATATTTATCTAGTTTTATCCAGTTATCGTTGGCCAGCCACAAATCTATATCATCATCTATGATTTGAAAAGGAAAGGGAACACCGAGATGACCTGAGTGTTTTTGCAATTTATTTGGATTCTTTGCCACTTCTGTTTTCGGAAGCAAAACAGGGAAGCGTCTGATCATTTTTGAGGCTGATAAATAGCCTACACAAATCTCTGTCACATACTAGACTGTACCACAACGTATGGTAACATGGACCATTAATCTATGGAGTTAAAAATGTATTTATATTCATGCCATGATATTCACCTGTACATAATTAATCATTTGTGCTTGAATAGTTGCCATAATATGTCTTTAATGTCATGTGATAATTAGCCTACCATTCACGTTTGGTGGCTTACAAATAAATAGATGGTTTATTCCACCTTAAACTTGTGAACGTATTTCTAACTTTAAAAAACTTTTTTTTCTTTACACTAAACGTACGACGTTTAAACATGAGTAAACAATTAGAATAGCCACGTGCACTTTATCATTATTGAGAATATGACGATTTAATTTTCTGTAACGGCTTAATTTTTTTTCTTAACTTTTTTTTCTTCTCTAGTGAGCTAGCAAAAAAAAACAAAAAAAAACTACCCAGCACTTTTCACTTTATTTATTCTTTGTCTCTCTGTGCTATTCAGCAGTAATATTAATTGTCTTGTCAAAAGGGCATCCAGGACAGTAATTAACAAATTGACATTTGGCGTCTTGTTTGAAAATGTTAGCAAGGGATAATCTGAAAGTCATTAATGTCTGTCTCGGGATGTCGTAAATTGGCATCAAAGGCTTGGAAGTGTTGACTGGCTCCTCAATCACTGTGCGCTTAGTGCTTGAGATGCTATGGCTCATGCCTGGTCTTAGGTGATCATTTTGCATTGCAGATTTCAGGACTTACTGATCCATACACCTTACACGTCTTTAGGGTGTTTTCAAGGAACACAAAGGTTGTTCCAATACAGAACCATATTCGCCGATGAGTTCTGAAAAGGGGGGTTCAAAGCACTTCTTCAAGATTTCCTGCTGCTCACAGCTTAACTGGTCTAACACTGTGCCCTAAGACAGTCCGTGACTCACTGAAGCTGCCTTGGTCAGAAGGGCAGAGGTCTGGAGTGACCGTCCCCCAGACCTGCATACATTCAAAAGGTCAGCTCCTAAAGCCTGCTCTAGCTCTGATCCCGAGCCAGTCGGTCATCTCTCTCTGACCACAGCTGAACCTCATAAACATTTACACAGCGCAGCCCTGCCGTATACGGTGCATTTTCATAAAGGAGGCACCACCCTCAGTGTGGAATTTATGTCTAGTCATTTCAGACTATTCAGAGGCCTGCTTTGCCCGTATTCCCTAAAGCTTTAGTGGAGGTCTGGGTCGGATAATTTAACATGCAGCATCGTACCAAGTACTGCTGCATTCTGGGGGTTTCTCTGATGGATGCTCACCTGTTTGTTTTTTTGTTTTGTTTTTTTTACGTCCTGTGACGGATGGCTGTTTTTAACAGGAGGGCGGGTGGAACAGAATTAATGTTTGATTTTGTTTTTCAGAAATGGAATTAGGATTTGACAGTACCTGTCAGACATATAAATGAATGAATACCGCCGTTTTAATGATTAAACCTGCAGTATCTGTCAGCCGGGCCTAAAAGGCAGAAGAATGGCGTTGAAGTACAGAGATTGCCTCCAGTTCACAGCTTGCTGTAAATTTTGTGGGAAGGCATTTTAAGCACTGTCACAGCTTGTCTCTTCTGAGTGAATATGTAATTGGTTTTGAGTAATTGCACCAGGTGTACTAATTATATTAACTGGCTCCAAATTTGCATTGAATATTAAATACACTATTACTCAGAATATTTTTTACTGCCATTTTGAATACCGTACCATATGTCAACATGTATAATTGAAACATAATTGAAATACATAGTTGTCATTGACAATGCACACATTTAATACTCGGGAGAATTCTCTGACAGCCCACTGAATGATAGGTTTTTTTATATTTGATTTGACATGGTATGAAATGTGAACCGACACAGTTGTTAGTGCAATCAAATGCGAGGCAAATCTCAGCCGTGCTTTTCATGTCTAATTCAAATTGAGCTGGACGGTCCTGATATTTGAGGCTTCCCAGTGCCCCTTTTCACGAACGCCCCTTTGCTCTCCTTCTCCAATATCATGGCGGTTCTCTGAAGCAGCAAGACTCCTCGTTTTATTCACAAAAGTCTTAATCTTTCTTAATCTCTCTATATCTCTCTCACACTATGTGCTGTTTTTTTTCTTATTTTTCTTACGAATGTGCCAGTATATTCATCTAATTTCAGATGCCACTCACTGATAATAACTCACCATCCAACTAACATGTCTGACATCAAAACAAGCGTTTGCGTCTCTCCCCAACCATTCCACTGATTAACAGCATATTCACGGAATCACATGTGGTTAATATGAAGGAAAACATCTAATTCTGATCCAGTAAATATGTCTCTGAAAGATGGTTAACTGCACTTGCCAAATTAATGGTGAAAACTTTTTTGTGTGTGTGTGTGTGTGTATCTGTGAATTTACGTTCCTTTCCATGTTTTCTGTCTTAACCCCACAGGATTGGCACTGCAGATCCAGTGCTACCAGTGTGAGGAGGTCAAGCACAATGACTGCTCCACCCCGGAGTTTATCGTCAACTGCACCGTAAACGTTCAGGACATGTGCCAAAAGGAAGTGCTCGTGAAGGAGGATGGTAAGAGGAAACTGTATGGGTGTTCGCCCGTTCCCCTCTCTTCTCCCCCACCCCCCCGGCTCGGTTAGGCCGTTCCCCTCTCTTCTCCCCCACCCCCCCGGCTCGGTTAGGCCGTTCCCCTCTCTTCTCCCCCACCCCCCCGGCTCGGTTAGGCCGTTCCCCTCTCTTCTCCCCCACCCCCCCGGCTCGGTTAGGCCGTTCCCCTCTCTTCTCCCCCACCCCCCCGGCTCGGTTAGGCCGTTTCGCGTGAGGGTGACGTGCTGCTCGGGATATCCCCCCCCCCCCGTTCCCCTCGAGGTCCTGACCACACTTAGCCCCCCGTTGTGGTAGAGTAGTTTCGCGTGAGGTGACGTGCTGCTCGGGATCATACATACGAGAGTCGTCGAGAGATCAGGCTACCTAGGTCCTCTGACCTGACCCACACTATCATCATGTGTGGAGAGCTACTTAGCACTGGCTCTGGCGAACTGTGGCGGCTATAGGGCTACTCAGCCCTGACTTTGTTCCTGTGGGGCTTGTCAACCCTGGTCCTGTAGGGCAACTCAACCCTGGTCCTGTAGGGCAACTCAACCCTGGTCCTGTAGGGCAACTCAACCCTGGTCCTGTTTGGTCAACAAGGACATGCAGAATTTAATTTAAGCAGGGCTCACCGCATTCAAACACACAATTTTTTTGGACCGAAGCAATTTAGCTCGTTTTGTGGATTGAGGAGACCTGTGAAATTTAGTTACTTCAGGACTAGATCTGAGAAGCTGAAAAGCCTTGCTATAAAAGCTGCACACGCGGGAGATAATAAGAGTGTGGTCAATCATATCCAGTGTACCTCCACAAGACCAAGGCACAGTAGCCATATAATTGAACAGTAGCCTCAGTTTGAGCTCATTCATGTTTTTGCCTAAGAAGGAAGTTCAGTAGTGGAGGCTCTCCGGTGATATGTTCTGCTAAGGCCCTGGCTCTCAGTGCAGTCCAGTGTCCTGTGAGAAAGTAGTCCTCCCTCTTCAGTGATCTGGAGGGCGGGTTTCACTTGGAGGTTATTCCTCACCCCTTTGCACACGGCCTCGGGTACGAAACGAATAAACAGGGACACCAAGGTGGAATAAAATATAAAAACTTTCCAAAACCTGCTTCAGTGATGGCTGGCGTGTATGGGCTTACATTAGTAGGCAACAACAACTCCCAATACTTATCAGTGAATACAACTGAAATGGTTGTGAAAAACAAAATGGTTGCACAAGCATTAATCAGATATTTGCCATGAACAGTAACCTCCACTTCCAACCCACTTATAGGAAAACTGTGAACGCGGTGTGAGTATGCTGTACCGGGTCTCTTAGGTGTGCTCTGTTACACACACATTCCCAGGGTGCTCTTTTTAAAAAGGTAGTATTTTCAACTGTTTGAATAAATTAAGCTAATTCATATATGAATTATTAGTATTCATTGTGATGCACTGTCTACTTAAGCAAACACGTCGGACCTATTCTGTTCTCGCGCAGCTGTTTACGGGCCTCAGACTGGTTTAAGAGCACGCTTGCGGTCTGGTTATGCATATTTATACTGCCCTGACTTCTAGATGGCAATATGTCTGCATCCAGTCAAACTGACTAAAAAATAACGTTCCACCAGGTGCTCCAGCTTCTGCCCGAGCTGTTTGCTTTTGTGTTTTGTTCACACGCTCACAGTCAGAACCGAAAAGCGGGCGACTTCAAATCACCTCTTCGGTTAACATTGCCGCTGTTGTTTTGTATGGTGAGATACCACGGCCTATTTGTGTGCTTTTTGTATTTTGGATAAGTTTTACACGATCTACATCAATACCTCGCTTTCCAGCACACAGGTTTAGTGAATCAATACAGACACCGCTGAACTCGAAACTCGAATTGAATGCTATGATAGAAACACCAGGATTTTTGAAATGCACCTCATTTTTTTCCGCTGAAAAAAACAGACTTCTAACTATGTAACAGAAAACTGTTTTGCCACAATGATTGTTGTTGAAGTAAAACATGCCTTTCATCAGCACCATAATTCACTCTTTTAGCGGCTAGGCTTTATATGATGTCTCTTTGCCATACATAGGTTTTGTTAAAATGACACCTATGGGACTGAATCAAATTCATTGATTTTTCTAATGGTGCATAGTGATCTCGTCCATATTGATAGGCTGCTGTATGCCTGAAATACATTTTTTTTAATGCTGCCTGAATTTGACCTATCTGGAATAATTTCCCCCTGATAGTCTTGAAGTTATACTTTTTTTTAATATAATTTTTTAAATAGTTTAATCTCACTATTCATTTGAGTATTAAACTGATTTTGTTACTATCTTGTCAATTCTTTTTTTACTTTGGCCTTTTAAGATAAATAATTTGAGAATTCTATTGTGTTAACATATTTTATAAAAATGTGTTGCTTTAACATCCATTAACTGTTTGTCAAAAGCACTCTGGTGATGAACCCCCACCTTTATGAGCTCAATGAAAATAGCTTTACTTTGCCAAACTTGTGGTTCTCAGCAATCCAAATCAAAAATTGCTTCACTTTTCTGGAAAAAAAATTGAGTAAACTAGTAATCAAATTTGTATGGCTTTAACTCGATTCACATGCACTTAGTTAGCTAGATTAGGAGATTTCAGGCAGGGCTGTTAGGGACCCCTGTATGAACTGGCTTTTGATTTTCTACAGCCAATCTATTGATTAATTTGTTGAACACATGTTTAAGTTCTTTCAGAAATTTCTTCTTAAACAAACATATTTGAATACAGTGCAGGCTTGTAGTGTGCATACTTTCAGTAAATACAACCAAACGTATTTCACCTGAGTCAATAATCATAATCAATTAAATAATGGAACCTCTTTATAACCAAATCATTTGCTGTATTGCAGAAAATGAAAGGATTAGTTGATCTGACTGATTAAAAGTACTGGGATGTAAATATGGGATATTTATTGTTCATGGCATGCAAAGCTATTTTTGTAGCACTGTAGGATAATAATAAGATAAATCATCCCTCAATAGACACTAAAAGTATCTATTTAAGAACCGTTAGCAGCTTGTTACTTCTCAGGGGTTGCCAATGCGGTTGGAATGAACCCCAAACACAGGGGTACCTTATGGTTTCACAAATCCCTGGTCTAGATAACTGTGAGGAGGAATTAAAGACATACTAAGCAAGATTTTTACGATGAAAATATAATAAAATAACCATTCTCAGTCATATCTATGATGCACTGGAAATATTTGTCTTTGCGCACATTTGCCAAACCAGAGTGCTCATTCAGAAACCAAAGAAATCCTTGGAATTGCTGTTGCTCGATTGTGACAGCTGAGGTTCACCAAGGGGATGAAGTTGGCGTGAGTTAGCGTGTTTTCTGTCGGACCTGTAAGTACCAATACCTCTAGCTATCCAGCCAGTTACGTTATGTAACCAGATGACCGAAGTCGGGTCCTTTTTGTATCAAATTGTGGGCGGGTTGAGGACGGAGGAGACTTCTTTGATTGCAAACTCAAGACCATAACAAGGTATAATAAAAAAAACCTGCATAGTATGCATTTAAGCAATGATACACATCTCACAGGAACCACCACACTGAAAAAACTAATCTTAACAAACATTTTAATCTTATATTTAGACTTTAGAATCTTATTTCTTTTAATTGTTTGCTAAATAAGACAAAAAGATTGCCTATGGGGTGAGATTGTACTAATTTCAAGATTTTCCAGTGGGGTAAGATAATTTCACAAGTAACTTGAAACAAGCTAAGATTTTAAGTCTCAGACATTTTTTGTGTCAGTGGTTCCCAACCCCTGTGCATGCTGGGTTTTGTTCCAACCACAATTTTTTTTAATTAGGTGCTTTTCATGTTTAAGTGGGATTATTTTCCCTCTTAAACCACATTATGTCAGAAATAACTTTGCACGCCATGAAGAATAAAAGTCCCATGTTCACGTTATGCCTATTTTCCTATACTGCAAACAATTGTACAAAAAGACAATACACAATTATTTAACTGATCAAATTAAAGACTGAAGTGAATCTCTCTAAACATGAAAAGCACCTGATTAAGAACAATTGACAGCTTATGCAAATTCTAGTATTGTAATCTGTGTGAATATAGAAACACAGTATGTACAGTATATATATATATGTGTGTGTGTGTGTGTGTGTGTGTGTGTGTGTGTGTGTGTGAGTGCGTGCGTGTGTGTATGTTTTATCTGCATTTTCAGACACACAAACAGACTTTCACGGCTTCATGAGGGAAAGGGCTCTAAACGGTTTGTGCCGTGTTACGCAGAATCCGGTTTCAAAATGAATCTGTCATTTTGAGCTCTGTGGACGATAACCGAGGAGGAAAAAAAGCAAGCCATTTACGTGGAGCCTCAGCCCCTTTCGTCGCTCCTTGTCTTTCCCTCTGGTAATAGCCTCTCCACTTTTGATGGCAAAGAGATGATCGGAATGCAGCCTCATTTTCAGGTGTTTCGATGGCTTTTAAAGAAAAAGCGTTCACGCTTTCTCCGATCAATTCCGCTAGTCTTAACCTCACCGCCCTACTTCAAAGGAGGCATACGCCAGGAGACAGACTGTGATAACGTGCAGTAAGAGCTAAGTCTTTATCGGCCCCACGTAAAAGCGGGCTTGGACTGAGCAGAAATAAACAGCGCCTTCTCAATGGTGCCTCTGTATTGCCGAAATGTCCTTTCCAGCGCTTATTTGTTCTCACGGCTGTGCCCGTGTTGAGTGCCTCTCTCACTGGTGGCTGTTTAACAGGCCACCTAGGAGTTCTCTCAGAAAGTTCCAAAAGTCACCACACAGTTATGATTTGATACGTGCAATATAATTGGAGCTTGAGTGTTATGAAGCGTTCTGTCAGAAAGTAGCCGACTGTATTTTGAAACCAACCCCAGGGAAGGTGTTTAGCTGGAAGCATAAAGTATTGTGGCACCACCAAGCCAAGGATTCTCACTGAATTAAAGGTGCGTGATAAATGGTTGATCTAGCCAATGAAGTGCTTTCCCAGGGTTTATAGTTATTTTTTGATGAATGAAATTAATCAAATTGCAAGTGTTAAAAAAGTGGCAGCTTGATGAATGTGTTTTTGGCACCCTGACCCTTACCCTCAGTAGTCATTTTAGAAAAGTTTCAGGGCAAAATATACATGTGTGCATGCGTGCGTGCGTGCGTGCGTGCATTTGTGTGTGTACAAACATGGGCAGGTCCATGCAGGTGTGGGGACATACAGTAGGCTTATTCATCCACGTAAAACTGAAGACAGATGTGAATGCGCCATTTCCACCATCTCAAATAGTAACACCTCCATTGCATAAGACAATTAAAGGCAACTTTAGGGAAGCAGTATCTATTCTATTATTGTGGGGCGGCTGTGGCTCAGGAGGTAGAGCGGGTCGTCCGCTGATCGCAGGGTTGGTGGTTCGATCCCCGGCTCCTCCTGTCCACATGTCGAAGGGCAAGACACTAAACCCCAAATTGCTCCCAATGAGCAGGCTAGTCCCTTGCATGGTGGCTGCCGCCATTGGTGTGTGAATGTGTGTGTGAACGGGTGAGTGAGAGGCCATTGTAAAGCGCTTTGGATAAAGGCGCTATATAAGTGCAGTCCATTTCTATTATGGCAGGCCATGGTAATTGAAGAAGATGAGACTGCTCCCACAGATGTGTTTGAGTAACAAGTGAATAATGTTCCTGGAGGCATTGCTATTTTAGGCAGCTGTGAGGTCCAGACCTTGGGCCACAAGCCTGCCACAGGTGAAACATACACATATTATCCGCAGGTGGATAATATATAACAAAAACTAGCCCTGTCATTTTCGGATAACCGTTAAATTGAGTTCATGTCTCGCAGAGAGTGCAGAGGGAAGCTCCTGGACAGAACAATTGCGGCTCACGATGTCCCCGTAAAACACGCCACATATCATACAGCATCGAGATATGTGCCCTCAAACATAGACTGGCTCCAGTGCGACCATTCAGGGTGTAGATCACCAAGGATAAGCCCCTGCAGCAGGGCCGAAATGACTTTCAGCTCTTGAACAACACCTATTATCCAGGGCCGTACATGAAATGACCGACTTTCTCCTCATGAGGGCCTGACAATGACAGGTCGCAGATGGGGGTCGGGTCGAAGTGTCGTATTTTCTGCGCGTCTGCCGCTCTTGACGAGTGCGTTCTCCGTCTGGTCGTAGCTCACTCCAAAAAATCATTTCGGCCCTCGTCCAGAGTCGGAGCAAAAAACGCGACAGCCGTTTGAGAACTCAAGAAAAATATTACCTGTTGTCGATGGTGTCACCGTTCTGTTTCCCAGAAAGACCTGAAATTACAGTGGCAATCATTCCACTGTGGCAACGGATTAACTTTCTTGTTGATGTATTGTCTACGTTTGAGGACAGAACACGCTGCAGGTGCGGACATTGAAGTCCCACTCAGTAATTTCAGTTGCTAATAAAACGTTAACGGCTTACAACGCACAAAAAGACAAAGATATGGCGCTATAGTATAGAATTACGCTCCTCATAAAGCTAACGATAAAGCTCCTTGTGAATAGTACTTCAAAAGGAAAAACAATTACGCGCGATAAATGTCGGTCTGGCGCTACTTCCTTGCTCATCTTCCGTCTCCCGCACTTCATTCTTCTTTGTTGTGTTTGATATCTGATCATTTTTGTAGTCCTTGTGCAGACCATCATTGTTTTTACTTGGTGCTCACTCATCAGGTAATATATCAAAAGGAATATTATAGTATTGTGGCTGGTTACAGTTAAAAATAATAATAATGATTATTATACCGTGATCCACTGAGGTACTTAGTTGTCCTGCACGTAATTTTTTTCAATTAGCAACCAAAATGATTGAGTGGGCCTTTAAGTGTGGCTGTAGTCCTGAATGTTCGGGTGATTTTTTTCTCTCTAATTATTTAGAGCAGAGCGTGGATCATAAGCATCGTCTTAAGTGTGTTGGAACTTGCATGTGCATCTCCACTTATTATAAAGGAAGATAAACTAAAAGGAAGAGTTGCCTGGCCCTGTATGGTATCACGCCAAAAAACAGGAAACCATTCAGCTCGGTGGGCTAATCTCACACATGAATCAGGCCTGTTGTCGCTTCAATATTCTGTCACCAACTGGTTGGATGAGGGTTTGTCCTTAATGAAAGATGTCTGCAGGACAGCATGGATCGGTGGCGCTCGTCAAATAAATTCAGCCACCTACCCACAGGAATTAATTATCCGGTAAAAGGCACGGCAAGGAACGGCAGTGGCCACTGAAAAGCCGTAGGGTCCTATCAGTCGCATCTTATGAATGGTGCAACCAAAGGAAACTACCATAACTGAAATTGGTAATAAAAACTGGAGTAGGTAAGTCCTGTAATAGCAACCAATTTAACAATATCACAGGTATGCCACAGGAAGAGACTAATTTCGCCTCCATAAGCAACATGTTTCCATGGCAGCTTGGACATGAATCAGATGCGTTTTTCCTAAGAATTATTGCTAATGAAATTTTGTGAAAAATTGTGCACTCGATAATGGCAGTAATTTAATGGAAGGTAATGTAAGAACTGAGAAATGAGGGAAGGAGAGAGAGGGAGATGGAAGAACTGAGAGCAGGAGGAGGGAGAAATTAGATCTGAACACAGTAGGAGGGAGACATAACTGCCTTTTTATTTTGGGTAACATGTGACCTTTATCACGTCAAGCCTACAGGAACTGAATTTTTTTTTGGTTGTTCTTCCCAGAGAGATGGCCATTTGTGATTCTACCCACAGAGAGTAAAGAAAAGGTGGCAGCTTTGATAATTATACTTTTGCGTCAATTAATATCACATACAGCCAAGTGTTGGCCAAATTATACCACGCAACATTTGAGCAAACTGAGTCTGAAGCTAAAATCAGAGCTTTCAACGTATTAAAAGTGATGTAAAAATAGTCTGATGAATCATCATACGTCCTACATATTGGTGCCTGCATGTTCAAACCTATGTCATTGAATATTACTAGGACAACTGGGGACCAACTGGTCTTTATTTGTTAACTAATTTGTGAACTTGCGTGTTTCTTTTAAAAAAGCACGTGTAACTTACGCAGAGAGAACAATGAGGAAAGCTGTATGCTCAAATGTTTGCTGCTCCTTTTTAATGCACTGAGCACCTTTTCACTTTCTCATCTGATTTTTGCAAATAAATTGCTGCTAAAGAAACATTTTTGACATTTTGGGAAGCAGTGTGCGAACAGCCCTTTCTTTATCTTCAATGAATATGAATAGAAATAAACTTAATAGACAAGCAGAATTAAGCAGTTACACTGTACTTTTTCTTCATATGGTTATTATAGAAAATTTGTGGAGGTATATTAATCTGCCTCTGTATTGCTGAAATATTTGAATACATTTCCACCTATCCTGTAGCAGAAGCATGTGTTTCCTGTCACCTGAAGCTGCAGCAGCATTATTTTAGTGTCTTTTCGAGCTGCAGTGGTCCTGTCCTGTTGTTTGTTCGCTGTACTAGCTTGAACGAGCTATTTTTAAGTGATTTCTAATTCTACGGTAGTCACCCTGCTTAAGAGAGTCTTCTCAATAAAAATAAAGATAAAGTAGTTGTCAGAAATATTGACATTACATTACATTCATTTAGCAGATGCTTTTATCCAAAGCGACGTACAGTAAGTGCATACAGAAAGGTCATCGAAGTAACTACAGAACAGATAAGAAAGCACATTCTTCCCATACAGTAGCAGCTATCCCTAGTAATGAACACAATGCAGTTCACAGTGAACTGGGTAAATCAGCTCTACTACAATTCTATTCTAAATATTATACACTTGAATACACAGTTCAACAAGAACACATACCATGAGGTCCTAGATAAGTATTAGTCCAGGTGGAGTCTGAAAAGGTGCGTTTTCAGGCCACGACGGAATGTAGGCAGGGTTGGCATGGAACGTAGGGGAATGGGAAGTCATCAGCTATGTATTCGTACTGGCTTTGATTTCAGTCACACGTTTTGATCCTGTTCTCCAGCGATTGTGCCTTTGCCCACTTGGAAAAGAGAGCCAAGTATAACATTTGGTTGACATTAATTTCCAGGAATGAAAACGCACAGATGGTTTTTATTGAAAAATAAATGGATTGAAAAGCAGAGGATGACTTATGGCACAGTGGAGTAGCATAAAGGACAGGAGGACTGTCTTTGTCTTGGAGGCCGTGGAAGAGATAATGACAGACAATACCAATACAAGGTTGCCGAGCCGCATCGGAGGAGGGACGTTTAGCAGGGAGTCAGGGACACTGCTGAAAACAAGAGGAAGGAGGATTCATCAAACCTATAATGGAGGAGCATCCCATGTGCTGTCAATCATGACTTGTTTGAACCAGCTTAAAGGCTGCTTTCACAGCAAAGTTACAGTTGATAGATTGGTTGGTTCAAATCAGTGAGTCCCTGATAACACATGATGGCTCCACCCATATTTTGGACTCGGTAAGCGTCACTCTTTCAGCATTAGGTATCATAACTGTGAGTCGTTCTTATTTGTATGTGCGGATAGGGTCTGAATGAATAATGATTATTAAAGTGTCCCTCCTCAACACATAAATACAGGGTTAAGTGCAGTCGCACTTGCATAAATATCATTGCATATATAAACAAAGCATAGCCCAAAAAAAATGCACATTGGTTTGTACAAAAATGTTTAGAAGACCACTCAGGTAGAGTTACAGCATGATCCTCAACACTCATAAATGACCTCCCGCTGTTGGCAGGTGGCAGGTTTTCACACAATCATTTATACACTGTTTGCCTGCTAAAATCATGCACAATTATCATCAAGATAAAAGGGAGAATAGCTCGCAATAAATGTCATAGTACAGTTTAAGAATACTTGGGGTTCAGATTCAGCAGAAACATTATTGCGTAGAGTGCGGAAACATCTACCCGGCGCTCGGGTGAATCTGTCGGTTTCAAGTGTGATCGCATCACACCTCTGTTCTGTTTTGACAATATACTCCGGACATAGGATTGTGTTTCAAATGGGCTCTTAAACGTACAGTACGTGCACAATCTGTGTCCCTCTTCTGTCCCTCCCCCTCTGCAAGAACAAAACTCGAATAGAGACTGTCCATACATACAAGGTGTGACATATTCAGAGGTAAAAAAATAAATAAAAAAGGCTTTTATATCGTGTGCATATTTTTTTATGTTCTGCTGAGAAACCCCAAAAACACTCGCTTGGAGATTCGATCATCTGGCATACAGAGCCACTGGCTTTGCCATGAAGTTTTTCATCTCATATCACCTTGCATGGCAGCATTAGGGGCGCATTTGCACACCCCCAAATAATATCTGCATGCGCAATTAAAGAATTAAAGACTGCATTAAGACAGGAATAGTCTTTGTAGCCCCTCACTGCAACAACAAAAATGGGAAATTTCTGTTAGTCAGCCCCAGATATCTGTACTGTTTAACTACCTCAAGTGGTGAGAAGCCACAGGATAATCTATACCCTGTCAGGGGCACTGAGGGGTTCCTAAAATGCACTGCCTTTGTTTTCTCCACATTAATGTTCCGTTTTCTTTTCTGGCACCAGATATAGACTATAAGGTCCAGCATCTCCTGTATGTATGCACAGAATTATAAAAGAATAATAGGGAGAGCCTGAAAGCTCCCATTTTACTAATATTAATTCATACCTCGCCTTTTTTTTTTTTTTTTTTTAAATGCCCAATTCCTCGACCAATTTGAGAGGGTGTTTGTGTGTTTGTTTTCACTCTGCAGTCTGGCCCCTGAGCTTTTGCATTCGCCACGGCGGTTCACACAGCTTTTACAGGCACAGCATAAGCACCTAATTAACCCGGGAGAATTTGACCCGGTTCAGTGTTTGACCAGCTAACCTTATTTTTTTATCTCGACGCGACACGAACTTTTGTGGGGTAGCTGTATAAAATGTAAGAAAATATACAACCTTTTTTATTTCTTCTCCGATTGTTTGTGGAAGACTCTGGCGGCACTTATGTGGGTTTTAACCTTCACTAACTCTCACTTCAGCCTCTAAAACGAGATTACAGATTTTTAATATTCAGGGATAAAAGGTGATTAGTCAATTGGGAGACTCACAAAAGGTGAAAAAGAAAGTTTTTAATTTTTTCTATTATAATATTTTTGTGTCAGTTTAAACTTCCGGGGGATTTGACCCCAAACATAAGAGGTGCCACAAAATGTCAAAATAATATTAGGGTTAACGAGAGGGGTCACTATTGAGCTACAAGGCAGAGTCATGCCCTATTGACTGAACATGCCCTATCTTCCATTCCATTTTGACACATAATGTGCGACTCCCAGCCAAGCACCGGTACAGTCTTGTATAGGGTGCACAGGTGACTCAAAGGGGCATTCCGGTCCGGAAGTCTACAACTTCAACTTGCGTGATGACTTTTTAACGAACATGATGACTCACTGGGGGTCAGGGTTAATGCATGTCCTCCTCTCAGATTTTTAAGCGTATATTTGTGACTCGGACACTGATATTCCCCTGTGGATGTTGTTCAGATGAGGGTTGCAAAAAGCACCATGATCTCAGCCATCGCCGTACAGGAACTTTATACTGCCATATCTGTTCAAGGATAAGTTGACCTCATGTTTAATTGCCCACTGCCCCCACCGGCTACCTCAAATGTATGGTCTAAACGTGGGTAAGGATGCTATGAAACATAAGTCTTATCAAACATCAGAGTATGAATTATTAACTTGAGAAAATAATACACCCAGCTGTATACTTTGATACAGAACACTTTGCTGAAAGCTGAAACGTAGCTTCCTTGATTTAGCTTAGATTGCTAATGCTCAGTGGTGACATCATGGACTGTCATTGACAGATAAGGGAAGTGCCTGCTATCACATAAAAGCCTGTGGGAATGTGCCTTGAAAAGGCCATCTCCAGGTTTAAAAAATGCACTTTTTATTTACTCAGGTTACTAGCCTAGAGTTTAAAATGTGAAAATATGAACCTGCTCTTTATAATACCCATTTCACATGTTGACAATATGCCAATAACAGACACCAAAGGCCATCAAAAGCCTATAATCAAGACTAGATACTCTCTTATATCTGCACTAAGGAAGCAATTTAACACCTGACTAATCGGAAACACCTGTGAAGCCATTTCATTTCTCAAACATTATGGCTCCCTGAATCTGGCAGGGGTTAGGTATAAACAGTGCTGTAATTTCTATGTGATAAAACCAAAATGTATGAAAAATACTATTCAATAAAAGCTGAGAATCTGCAAAAAAAATAAATATATATATATATAATACCCATTTCACAGAAATGATCAGATGCTAATTTCTTGTTCGAAATATGACATTGATATATAAAAAGAATGTCAACATATGCTAATTGCCTTTGTTTTTTCATTAATGTTTTTTTTAAATTCGCAGACAAAACCATGGAAACACAGACTTGCAGTTTAGTTATCTGTAGAATGTAATTCCACTCAAATGAAAAATCTATAGTAATTCTAAAAGCAGTCAAGTGAAAATGAAAATAATAAGTATTTTTGAGGTATAATTGGTTTGTTTCCTGGGAAATGTATATGTGTGTATATGTGTGGGCAGGTCTTTGGTACTGTATATACACAAAAGCTTTCTCAAAAAAAACATCTCAATTATTTGTAACGCTAGAAATCACAGTTTGAGAATTGTAGAAGTTGGTTGCATCCTGGGGTCACCAAGTCTCCTAAAGTACAATTAGATGCCACCTCTATGCCAAGTTTGCCAATGAGCAATTCAGAAGGCTTGACAGAAGAAAGCTGCAACCATGCCACACACATAATCGTCTGGAGTTTGCTAAATGTTATCAAACTTTATATGGCGAACTGGGTGTTATGGTCAGACGAGATGAAAATTGAGCTTTTTGGCAATAAATACCAATGGTGGATTTGGCGTAATAAGAGGCAGAGCTACACTGACAAGAGCCTTATCCCCACTGTGAAGTATGGAAGTATATCTGTGATATTGTGGGGTTGTTTTTTCCTCTAAAGGCCCAGGGAACCTTGTTAGGATACCATGGACTCCATCAAATACCAGCATATTTTAGAACAAAATCTGACTGCCTCTGCCAGAAGGCTAAACATGAGTTGTGGCTGGATCTTCCAGCTGGACAATGATCCAAACATTCAGCTTTAATTTGAGGGTTTTTACTTCCATATCGGGTGAACCGTGTAGCAATTGTATTTTTACATATAGTTCCACCCATTTTAGGGGACCAAAAGTAATTGGACAAATGAACATAAACTTAAATAAAGTCATCATATTTAATATTTGGTTTCATATTCTTTGCATTCCATGACTTTCTGATGTCTGTGACCCTAAAACATCAAAAGACTCTTGATATATTATTTTCAGGTACTCTTACAAGTGATACTATAACCTCTCTGCATTTGAATGGATCTCTATGGGAATTGGGGGGTGGGTCTAGATTTAGCTGTAAATTACACGGGAATAGTATGGAACACATGGTTGCCTAAATGGCTGTAAGTCATTAAGGGTCTGAGGTATCAAACAAGCCTCAAACCATCACTTTTCTGCCAGATATGGAGTAGATATGGATGGATCACTTAAAGGGTTGTTTCTCGTGACTCATTTTCTACTGAACACTATGGGAAATTAAGTCAGGAGAAACAACCCGTAACCAACACTTTTGGGGTGCATTGTACATACTGTACATACTGTATATACACACGGGTGACAAATGAAAGGAAAAACCAACATAAAGTGTCTTAGTAAGGTGTTGGGCCACCACGAGCCGCCAGAACAGCTTTAATGCGCTTTGACAAATTCTACCTCTAGTCTAGCATAGATTCTAGTCTCTCGAACTCTACCGGAGGGACCAAATTCCCTCATTGGGTGTTTTGATGATGGTGGTGGAGAGCGCTATATAGGCGTGTGTGTGTGTGTGTGTGTGTCTATTTTGTATAATATAAATGCATATTTCATGCAACAACAAAAAAACATCTACCAAATTTTTTTAAACCACAAGATGAAATCAAGTTTGATATGATCTTATGACTTTATGATCAATGTTGTGCATTTAAAACGTAGTTGGAGTACATGTGGTTGACCTGTGGCATGTATTCTGAGACATAAAATCATTCAGCTGAAAGCACATGCAGATTCAAACCTTCTGTTCTCTTCTCTAAATTACGTGTGAAAATGTGAAAATTGTCCCTTTGCCTTTTTTACACATTTGCCCTGGATAAACACGTCTAATTTAAAAAAGATAACTGCATAATCACATGAAGACGTTTCCCACTCAGAGCTATTGTGGGGATAAATGATCGGTCGTGTCCTACAGTGTAAATTGTAACCCATGTACACCAAAGGGTCCCCTTTGTTGGAGCACATTAATTATGTGTGATAACAGTAGGCCTACTGATGGACAAGGGAGTCAAAGGGACACATATTGCTGAGTAGAACAGGGGTCAAACAGACCTCTGTGGGTATCCTGGAGTGGACAAATAATAGTCCAAAATAAATCAGTCCGTGCTAGTTGTCAGACTGGTGTTCACCTCAATATGTCAATAGCACTGATTTAATGAACTTTTTATTTGATAAACTTTTTCCTATTATGTGTAGTAATATACTTCTCAAGTTACAAATTGCAGTTTAATGGTGAAACGCTTGAAAACACCGCCATCACCATTCACTATCTAATTCCATTTTTCATATTCATATTCCATTTGTTTATTTATATATAAGCCCAAAGTGGCTTTATTAAATATTACAGAAACTGAGCTATGATTTCATAACACCATCACCAGCTTAAATAAAGCATGAAAACCATCTCATTTAGATTAATAAAACTGTCCAACCATCAGAATTGTCTGGCATCGTTTTCATCTCTTCCATCTCTTCAAATCCCACAAGCACATTTCAACTCCGGTTTAAACTCCCTGAGCTGGATCAAAGCAAGACTGACAGTGAAGTCAAACCAAAATTAGCTTCGCCAATTCCCTCGTCTTTTATACTCTGATGCTGGATATGAGCAAGCAACTTTCCTCTTAGCTCTTTGTGATAATAAATATATGTTGTATTTGTAAGCGTATTTATTTATGCATAACTATGCAACGTTTTTTTTTTTCTTTTTTTCTGTAGGCTACATCCTGGTTTTAGTTTTTAAATGATCACAACTGAAATCATTCCAGACTGCAGCTGAGAAGAAAAGGCTTTATAGGCCTATTGTAGGGGATCTCTATACCAGAGACACTCTTAAAGTGTTCAACGAACACCACTAAGACGGACAATAATCCGCAGTGGATGGGAAAAATAAGGAGAACACAAATAACCTCGTGATAAAAAGCGAGGAGCTTGATATCCGAGCAAAACAAAAGAAATAAGCAGTCACGCCTATCCAACTCCAGTTGTGGAGTGAACAAAAAAAAGGAAGAAGAAAAAATAAAAACCTTAGGGTGAGAGCACTCGTAGGTTTGAGAGAAAAACAAAGAAACCAAAACCTCTGCTCTGAAATTTAAAAAGCGCAAGAGTGCACTTTACATTTTCTAAATTGTACTGCTAACAAGAACCACGTAGAGAAGTAAAGCGGTCGATAGCACGCACAACTCCTCTACCTTTACCCGCTAGAAAGTAACACTTATCTAACTCCCGTATTGGAGTGAACAAAAGAAAGGAGAAAAACAAAAGAACACTCGCAGCTTTGAGTGGAAAACAAAGAAAAACCAAAACCTCTGCTCTGAAATAAGAGCGAAAGAGTGCACTATACTTTTACTAAATTGTACTGCTACCAAGTCCCGCGTTGAGAAGCAAAGCGGTCGATAGCAGTACAACTTCCTATACCTTTACCGGCTAGAATGTTACATGAAATAACATGGAAGCGACGAGAAAAGGAGGAAGCGGGGTATAAGATGTGAGAGGAAATGCAGGACAGGTGAACTCACTGAGCCCCGAGGTGAAAGCAAAACCCGTAGCGGAACACAGAAAAATCCGATAGATTTACAGGTAGATGAAAAAACTGAATTCTAAGCGCGGAGATAAGGGAAGGAAGGCGCGATACATGACACCTATGGGCTGAACGATTGTTATCTGGTTTTTATTATATTTTCCGGAATTTTTAATTGAACTCAAAATTATTGGACATCGAATGATCAAACATGGACATTATATGTATGATTCTGTCTTTGAGATTTAAGTTATTTTCAACTGTAGTCTACTAAGCTTTTGCGAACATTTGCGTTATTTGTACAGTTCTGTGAAAAGCCATAAACGCTGTCTGTTGGAAGGTGAACCAATAAGCTGTAGTCAGATTCGTTGTAGCGTCCAATGGAACCCCATTTAAAAGTTAAATCAAGATGAAGTTTGTGATCCTGAACCTTCCATGCCGATAGCCACCCACGCAGAATCTAATTGGATTCCGCCAATATATCCACTGATTTGCATGTTTGCCGCTTACACACCAGAAAACAAACATTGACTGCAGGAATGCTGGCTCACGGAAGCGACCCAGCTGATTTGCGCACACGAATAAAGACCAGATATTCTTTCCCCTCTCGCATTTGTCAACGCCTGCAAGGTAATCATATCAGGGATCCTGGGTAATTCAACAGCATGTGAATTTAGTTTTTAATTATGGCATAGTTCTACGTTTAATGTGATGTCAGCCTCTGCACACCAGCCGAACTAATTATCTTTATTTGCGGGAAATGCTATGTAGCCTATCACAATAATGAATTTGTGAGTTACTACAGCGTGAGATGGAACTGAAATATTGAAATATGCAGTCTTTCGTTTCATGTTATTTCTAAATCCAAAGAAAAAAAGTTGGCTGTGCATTTTAATGCGTCTCACTGCTTGGCAAAATGGAGGTATTTATTTTGATTAACGTGTTGCCATAATATTTGTCCCACCCGGATAAATAACTTTAGAATTATACCAATACCGATTATTGAAAACATGCCATGTCAGTTGAAACGCTTTTAGAGATGCCAAATGGGAATAGCTGTGAAATAATGTGGCTGATTTGTGCAACCAAACGGGAAACATTTACTTAACGAATATTTTATCATTGTAGTAGTTAATATCATGTATAGGTTGTGTGTGTGTGGGGGGGGGGGGGGGGTTACAACGGTTTAGTTATCAATGATCAATAGATCAGCCAATTAATTATGTGTCAGGAGTCATTACTTAGTTGCTGGTTGATTCAGCACTTATAAGTATATGTATTAGATTGTGTAATAAACTCATCATGATTACAACCAATTGCTCTACCAAATGATTATATACCCTGGTTACCATAATTTACATTTATAGTGTTTTACTTTTGTACATGTTTAAATCACAGACACTGTATTACTGTAGGCCTGGAGAAGTATTCATCATTCTAAATGATTGTTCATTGGAGGAAAAAGTATTTAAGAAGCTTTGTATCTAAGATGTACTCTTTGTACAGCACTTACAGAAAATAAATGTATGATTTCTGGCAGATAACCAAGATGGAAAGTTATTTATAAATCATAATTGTAGGGTGTTTCTGGGTAGCCCAGGTTGCGATGACAATGGACTCCAGTGTATAATTGGCCATAGCAGCACAGATCACCGAAGAACAACCTTTCTGATCGGTTGAGTGTCTGCAGGCTGCAGGTTGTTGTAAAGAGACAGACCTGTGCATCCAATTTAGAAAAGGAATACATTTGCCTTCAGATCATATCGCTTTGAAAAAACGAATTTCTTATGGTTATACGTTCTACATGTTAACCATCCATCACTTAACGAAGCATCTTTGTCAGTTGAATCATCTTTCTTATTGAAACCTGGAGACTCGAAAGGTACAACAGAAGCACGACTGTGTGTAAAAAAACAAAAATGTAGCTTTTCAAAAACCACTAGTAAAAACCATAATGTTTTTTCTTTAATTATCTATTTTAAATGTCATTGTGAAATGTTCACTCCCTGATATACTGTCCATTATCATTGTGAATGACAGCTTTATACTGGAGGAATCCTAACATGCGGGATCATATGTATTGCAGGTCATATGTAGCAGCTGCTGTCAAATCGTTTGATTACAATATGCAGGATTAAGTGAAAAATTTGATAGGAGGTACATTATATACAGTGAGCACCATAATTCATTGGACAGTGACACATTTTTTGTTATTTTGGTTCTGTACTCTAGCACCTTGAGTTTGAAAAGATACAATGACAATGATGAGGTTGAAGTGCAGACTGTCAGCTTTAATTTGAGGGTATTTCCATCCATATCGGATGAACCGTTTAGACATTATAGAACCTTTTGTACATAGTGCCCCCATTTTCAGGCATAAAAAGAATTGGACCGTTTAACATAATGTAGAATAAAGTAATCATTTCTAATATTTGATCGCATTTCCTTTGCATGCCATGACTTTCTGATGTCTGTGACCCAACAATATCAAAAGACTCTTGATATCTTATTTTCTGGTACTCCTACAAGCGAAACTATAACCACTCTGCATTTGAATGGATCTCTATGTGAATTGGGGGGTGGGACTAGATTTAGCTGTAAGTGATGGTTTGAGGCTTGTTTGATACCTCAGACCCTTGATGACTTACAGCCATTTCACCAAGCATGTATTCCATACTGTTTTCCAGCATGTGAATGTGTCTGGAAGAATTTCAGTTCATCTGATAAATGATCCAGCCATATCTATGATCCATGTGTGCATGATAGGCAAGTGTATTCCATGATATGTAACAACACAATCGTGCATTTTTGGACTTTGAAACATATTTGAAAACAAAACCATAAAGCAAAAATCGTAAATCGTAGGGGCGGCAGTGTGGTATAATGGTTAAGGAACTGGGTTTGTAACCGAAAGGTTGCCGGTTCGATTCCCAGGTCGGACACTGCCGTTGTACCCTTGAGCAAGGTACTTCACCTGCATTGCTTCAGTATATATCCAGCTGTATAAAGGTACTTCACCTGCATTGCTTCAGTATATATCCAGCTGTATCAATGGATACTATGTATAAATGCAAAAAATGCTGTGTAAGTCGCTCTGGATAAGAGCGTCTGCTAAATGCCTATAATGTAATGTAATGTAAAAATGCACTATACAAATGCACATATACTTTACACAACAGGATAGACCAGGTTAAAAAAATAAATGGCATCTGTGTGCATTAAGTGTGCGCTTATAAACCTTTTTCTCAACAAAGGAAGCAGTCATGATCTTGCATCATTAGTTTTTTATTGAAATGTATTTTTTCATCCGAATAAAGAGGAACAAGCTCTTACTGAATAAAGATGAAAACAAATCTCTCCGGCTAATATTTCTGCTTTTTGCGCGATTTCTGCTTTTCATCACGCCGAATAGGCCTATTTGAATGGTAGATGGTGCATTAATTGCAGGGGTGTAAAGTACTTGAGTAATTGTACTTTCTTACAATGCTTAAGTACTGTTTTGGGGGATTTGTACTTTACTCGAGTATTATTAAGTTTGTATACTTGTACTTTTACTCAATTACATTTCAGAGAAAAAAACCCCATACTTTTTACTCCTTACATTTAAAATGTAGACCTTCAAAGTACAAAGTACAAATCTCGCCGATCCAACGATTATAATTAGTATATTTGTTTCTCTGGCCGAACTAACGTTAATGTTATTAATCTTACGGCCGTACTTTATTTAAAACAGCCAATCAAATCCCCATCAATGGAAAGTTAACCCGCCCATAACCATGCTGATTGGTCTTTGTGCAAGACTAGACACCTGCTATCAGAAGAACTATTTGACAATAACCTTAGGATGTGCAATGTCGAACCCACGTATAAAAAAAACTAAACTAAACCCTTAATTTTTTTCAAGGCTGTAGTTTGGCCAACTTTAAAACTGGATGCTGTGATGTGAATGCCGTCCATGTTAGTTTACCTCGACATGTTTTTTCAAATTCGATGGAGAAGTGCATTGAATCATTTTAATGCAAAAAAGTGTCCTCTGTTCTTTAATTTCAGCATTGTCTTTCGCAGAACATTGTGGGCCGAGTGTATGCTGGGTTTCATTCCAGCCTTGCCTAAACACCAGCTGATGATTTCACTAATTAGCTCACCTCTTCAACTAACTCACCTGGTGCAATGTGTAGTTAAAAACGAAAACTTGTATACACTCGGCCCACGATGGAAAAAGTTTTTACTTTTACTTTTAAGTACTTAAGTACATTTAAAAGTAGGAACTTTTTTACTTTTACTCAAGTGTATTTTTAGCCAGATACTCTGACTTTTACTAGAGTAAGATTTTGAGACAGTAACCATACTTTCACTTAAGTATAATTTCTGGGTACTTTTTACACCCCTGATTAATTGGCCTTAGCCTGAAGTGCAGAATAATGCATTTAACAAGACAATCAAACAACAATTTGCTGATCATGTCAAGCTCATCTTTAGGTTGACTCAGGTTTTGACAGCATAAAAAGTCCTGTTTATAACAGACAAAACAACTCTTGTTGTATTGTTGGTAAATGGTAAGTGATGGATACTCTTGTTGTATTGTAGGTAAATGGTGAGTGCTGGATAGATACTCTTGTTGTATTGTAGGTAAATGGGGAGTGCTGGAGACTCTTGTTGTATTGTAGGTAAATGGTGAGTGCTGGATACTCTTGTTGTATTGTAGGTAAATGGGGAGTGATGGATACTCTTGTTGTATTGTAGGTAAATGGGGAGTGCTGGATACTCTTGTTGTATTGTTGGTAAGTGGGGATTGATGGATACTCTTGTTGTATTGTAGGTAAATGGGGAGTGATGGATACTCTTGTTGTATTGTTGGTAAGTGGTGAGTGATGGATACTCTTGTTGTATTGTAGGTAAATGGGGAGTGATGGATACTCTTGTTGTATTGTTTCTAAATGGGGAGCGCTGGATACTCTTGTTGTATTGTAGGTAAATGGGGAGTGCTGGATACTCTTGTTGTATTGTAGGTAAATGGGGAGTGCTGGATACTCTTGTTGTATTGTAGGTAAATGGGGAGTGATGGATACTCTTGTTGTATTGTAGGTAAATGGGGAGTGATGGATACTCTTGTTGTATTGTAGGTAAATGGGGAGCGCTGGATACTCTTGTTGTATTGTAGGTAAATGGGGAGCGCTGGATACTCTTGTTGTATTGTAGGTAAATGGGAAGTGATGGATACTCTTGTTGTATTGTTGGTAAATGGGGAGTGATGGATACTCTTGTTGTATTGTAGGTAAATGGTAAGTGCTGGATACTCTTGTTGTATTGTAGGTAAATGGGGAGTGCTGGATACTCTTGTTGTATTGTTGGTAAGTGGGGATTGATGGATACTCTTGTTGTATTGTAGGTAAATGGGAAGTGATGGATACTCTTGTTGTATTGTAGGTAAATGGGGAGTGATGGATACTCTTGTTGTATTGTAGGTAAATGGGGAGCGCTGGATACTCTTGTTGTATTGTAGGTAAGTGGTGAGTGATGGATACTCTTGTTGTATTGTAGGTAAATGGTAAGTGCTGGATACTCTTGTTGTATTGTTGGTAAGTGGTGAGTGATGGATACTCTTGTTGTATTGTAGGTAAATGGGGAGTGATGGATACTCTTGTTGTATTGTTTCTAAATGGGGAGCGCTGGATACTCTTGTTGTATTGTTGGTAAATGGGGAGTGATGGATACTCTTGTTGTATTGTAGGTAAATGGGGAGTGCTGGATACTCTTGTTGTATTGTTGGTAAATGGGGAGTGATGGATACTCTTGTTGTATTGTAGGTAAATGGGGAGTGATGGATACTCTTGTTGTATTGTTGGTAAATGGGGAGTGCTGGATACTCTTGTTGTATTGTAGGTAAATGGGGAGCGCTGGATACTCTTGTTGTATTGTAGGTAAATGGGAAGTGATGGATACTCTTGTTGTATTGTTGGTAAATGGGGAGTGATGGATACTCTTGTTGTATTGTTGGTAAGTGGTGAGTGATAGATACTCTTGTTGTATTGTAGGTAAATGGGGAGTGCTGGATACTCTTGTTGTATTGTTGGTAAGTGGGGATTGATGGATACTCTTGTTGTATTGTAGGTAAATGGGAAGTGATGGATACTCTTGTTGTATTGTAGGTAAATGGGGAGTGATGGATACTCTTGTTGTATTGTAGGTAAATGGGGAGCGCTGGATACTCTTGTTGTATTGTAGGTAAGTGGTGAGTGATGGATACTCTTGTTGTATTGTAGGTAAATGGTAAGTGCTGGATACTCTTGTTGTATTGTAGGTAAATGGGAGCGCTGGATACTCTTGTTGTATTGTAGGTAAATGGTGAGTGCTGGATACTGTTGTTGTATTGTAGGTAAATGGGGAGTGATGGATACTCTTGTTGTATTGTTGGTAAATGGGGAGTGATGGATACTCTTGTTGTATTGTAGGTAAATGGGGAGTGCTGGATACTCTTGTTGTATTGTTGGTAAATGGGGAGTGCTGGATACTCTTGTTGTATTGTAGGTAAATGGGGAGTGCTGGATACTCTTGTTGTATTGTTGGTAAATGGGGAGTGCTGGATACTCTTGTTGTATTGTTGGTAAGTGGGGAGTGATGGATACTCTTGTTGTATTGTTGGTAAGTGGGGAGTGATGGATACTCTTGTTGTATTGTAGGTAAATGGGGAGTGATGGATACTCTTGTTGTATTGTTGGTAAGTGGTGAGTGATGGATACTCTTGTTGTATTGTAGGTAAATGGGGAGTGATGGATACTCTTGTTGTATTGTTGGTAAATGGGGAGTGCTGGATACTCTTGTTGTATTGTTGGTAAATGGGGAGTGATGGATACTCTTGTTGGTAAATGGGGAGTGATGGATACTCTTGTTGTATTGTTGGTAAATGGGGAGTGATGGATACTCTTGTTGTATTGTAGGTAAATGGGGAGTGATGGATACTCTTGTTGTATTGTTGGTAAATCCGGAGTGATGGATACTCTTGTTGTATTGTAGGTAAATGGGGAGTGCTGGATACTCTTGTTGTATTGTTGGTAAATGGGGAGTGATGGATACTCTTGTTGTATTGTAGGTAAATGGGGAGCGCTGGATACTCTTGTTGTATTGTAGGTAAGTGGTGAGTGATGGATACTCTTGTTGTATTGTAGGTAAATGGTAAGTGCTGGATACTCTTGTTGTATTGTAGGTAAATGGGGAGCGCTGGATACTCTTGTTGTATTGTAGGTAAATGGTGAGTGCTGGATACTGTTGTTGTATTGTAGGTAAATGGGGAGTGATGGATACTCTTGTTGTATTGTTGGTAAATGGGGAGTGATGGATACTCTTGTTGTATTGTAGGTAAATGGTAAGTGCTGGATACTCTTGTTGTATTGTAGGTAAATGGTGAGTGATGGATACTCTTGTTGTATTGTTGGTAAGTGGTGAGCAGGGCTCGGTTTTAGGGGGGATTCAGGGGGATGCCATCCCCCCTGTTTAAAAAATGGACAAAAAACATCCCCTTTGGGTTAAAGGTGCTCGGTGACATCACAGACCCACCATCCCCCTTGAAAACGGTTTACAAATCAACCACTGATGGTGAGAATAGATTAACTGCATGGCCTTTTCTCATATTATGATTTTCAGTACTTCTGAAAAGTTGGTTTCCTTGGTGACATTCTTTACATCACCATGGTGATACAGATATAATCCCTGCTCTACACAAAGGGCAACAAGATAAATGCTTTACAATGTTGTTCTTTCTGTTGATAACACCAATATTAGTTATTTTTCTCATACATAGGAATACCTGCATTGCCATTTGGTGACATTGTGGAAACGTGAAATTAACTTTGTTCATGATTAAAGTTCCAAATGATCAGTTTATTCATATACAGTACAACCTCAGATATGAACCTCAGGGTAGAGAACTGACAGATCATCTGAACGGATATGAAACCAGAAGCGGGATAAGCATTAGCTCCTTATTATACAATACATAAATTATCTTTCTTATTATAAAAGAAGGCGGGCATTAAACAGAAATGAGTCACATTTCCCGTTGATAAAAACTGTAAAACACCTCTCCTTTTATGACTGCACATTGGGTTCATCGAAAATCTGCAAAAACGAGCATCCGAGGAGCAGTATGATGAAACAAAACAGTATGATGAAACATTTGCGTGTGTTGCTTGACACATTGATGCAGTAGCTGCCTTTATTAAGCAACAGTGTTAAAATGGGTTAAAGTTGAGCTGGGTGGTGAAAAGCATCCTGCTCATAAACAGATGGACACTCCCCTGCTAGTGTTCGCTCTGATGCGGCATCATTAATGATCTACGAGAACCATCCCTCACTGTCCATTTCCTGCATCCTATCTCGCTCTTTTCTTTCTCGTTATTTTTTGAGTTCATCTTTAATATACATCCTTTTTGACAATTGAACTCACACTGTGTATTTTTTTCATTTTTGAGAAGGCAAGACAGGTTGCATTTTTTAGAATGTTTTTAAAGAAGTAAACGGCGGTAACAATATTTGTGGTCATGCCTGAAAAACATGCCCTTTCTACAAAAAAAGAAAAGACATGGTAAAACAGAAAAGACATGGTAAATCAGAAAAGACATGGTAAATCAGAAAAGACATGGTAAATCAGAAAAGACATGGTAAATCAGAAAAGACATGGTAAAATCAGAAAAGACATGGTAAATCAGAAAAGACATGGTAAATCAGAAAAGACATGGTAAAACAGAAAAGACATGGTAAATCAGAAAAGACATGGTAAAACAGAAAAGACATGGTAAAACAGAAAAGACATGGTAAATCAGAAAAGACATGGTAAAACAGAAAAGACATGGTAAAACAGAAAAGACATGGTAAATCAGAAAAGACATGGTAAATCAGAAAAGACATGGTAAATCAGAAAAGACATGGTAAATCAGAAAAGACATGGGAAAAGCAGAAAAGACATGGTAAATCAGAAAAGACATGGTAAAACAGAAAAGACATGGTAAAACAGAAAAGACATGGTAAAACAGAAAAGACATGGTAAATCAGAAAAGACATGGTAAATCAGAAAAGACATGGTAAAACAGAAAAGACATGGTAAATCAGAAAAGACATGGTAAAACAGAAAAGACATGGTAAATCAGAAAAGACATGGTAAATCAGAAAAGACATGGTAAAACAGAAAAGACATGGTAAATCAGAAAAGACATGGTAAATCAGAAAAGACATGGTAAAACAGAAAAGACATGGTAAATCAGAAAAGACATGGTAAATCAGAAAAGACATGGTAAATCAGAAAAGACATGGGAAAAGCAGAAAAGACATGATAAATCAGAAAAGACATGGTAAAACAGAAAAGACATGGTAAATCAGAAAAGACATGGTAAATCAGAAAAGACATGGTAAAACAGAAAAGACATGGTAAATCAGAAAAGACATGGGAAAAGCAGAAAAGACATGGGAAAAGCAGAACAGACATGATAAATCAGAAAAGACATGGTAAAACAGAAAAGACATGGGAAAAGCAGAAAAGACATGGGAAAAGCAGAAAAGACATGGTAAAACAGAAAAGACATGGGAAAAGCAGAAAAGACATGGGAAAAGCAGAAAAGACATGGTAAAACAGAATTCAATAAAATAATACATGAAAATGTGATGGCGAGGCTAAAAAGGTATGTTTTCAGTTTTTTTTTTTAAAGAGTCAACTGTCTCTACTTCCCTCAGAGCCTCTAAAAGACTATTCAGAGAACTGGGGCCATGGTGACTAAAAGCTGGCTCTCTATTGCTTGTATTTCTTGTTTGCAAGAACAATAACAAACACCAGAGGATGAGAGGTGTCTGCTTGGAATCTGCATGACCGTGGGCAGTCAGAAAAAAACAGATCAGATTTGACAAATGAAAAAATCTGAATTGGGCCAATTATGTGATATTTGTGTCTAAACATAGCCAAAAGGTTTGAAATGTTTTTAAATATATTTTTTTAGTTTTCAGTCCAGAGGGGATCGATGAAAGGGACATGGGCCAATCAACTGCCTCTCTTCATCCGCTCACAAGCTAGCGTGGCGGCTGCACCTGTCACCATGCCGGCTGAGCTTAGAGTAATGGCTCCCAGCTTCCCTGTGGCCGCCTTTTTGTTTCGCCATAAAGGTAAAATAAAAAAAAGAAATATTGAAATGGGGCTTAAATGGGATGCAAATGAGTAGAGAGATATTGAATAAAACTCAAGCCTAGAGACATAAAAGAGAAACAGTGCAGGCAAGATAAAAGGGAACGTGAGCACACTGTGGAGCGCATTGTGAGCGGGCTGCACCACAGATTCAGGGGGGGGTATTCCTGAAAATAGATACTACCTATGGCTCACCAGGTTCAGCTTTGAGATTGGTGAGCCATAGGTAGTAAATGAAAAAACTAGATCTTACAAACTTCACACAGCACTGTAACTGGTGAAAAAGACCATTTTAATTCAACTTTATTACAAGAATATATTGCATTAGCAATGAGGACAAATGTAGTGCTTTCCGCTTTTTATGCCTCTTATTAGACTGAGAAAGCTTCAAATAACAACTATCAGATTAAAAACTATATATTACTGTCAATACTTAATTCTCTAATGTTAACATTACAGAAAATAGTTAAAATCCTCCAGCATTACAATGCTGGAAAGACCTTATGAGATATTGGGCCTCATTTATGAAACGTTCCTAAATATGCGCGTATATATTATGTACAAAACAAGTCGGTACAAAAGATGTACGCCGGATTCATCAAACCATGCGGGAAAGGCAGATTTGTGTGTACGTTCATGAATTTCGATTGACCGTAAATGACAAGCGCGTCCACCATATTTTGCGATTAGCATAAATCCACACCCATGAATTGCCACATATGAAATTCCATTCAAAGGTCTATACAAAGTCAAAGTGGTCCACTTTCACTTGGCTCAGTTGGGAGGCGCATGGCATCTACAATTTACAAGATATAATTAAGAATATTCTTATAATTAAGAATTTTCTTAAATGGTCACCAAACATTCACTATCTCATAACAAATTCTTAAACTACACTAAATACGGTAAATTGGGCCATTTCTACAATAAAACTGGAAAAAATTGCATTTAACCTGGAGGACAAACTCACCAAATATCAAGGCAGCTGGGGAGCACTAGAACAATATTTATCCAACAGTTTACACCACAACAACTCAATATACTAAAGACTAAGAGAGGAGAGAAGAGAGAGAAAAAAATTATAGTAATAAAAGAACTGAACATCCAAGACATCAATATTAACCTTTGGTGAGTGGGTTTATTTCTTCTTATTTTGAACTTATTTCTTATTTCTTTTTTTGGCTGTAGGCTGAAAACATGGGCTTTGGGGGGTGGGGGAAGGATGTGTGTGTGTGTGTGGGTGGGGGCTGTAAGGTGGCTATTGCTGTTTCAGAGTAGCTAATATTTGTTCTGTATATGTTATTTTTATCTTTGTAGTTTGCATTGCTAACGTTGGTGTAATGATTGTCATTGTTTTGATCGTTGTTGTTATTGTGTATATTATCAATACTGCTGTATTAAAATGTATTAAAATAGGACAGAGATATTAAATAGTGGCTGAATAAAGGATTGAGGGGTTGAGGGTGCACACCAGGGGTACTTTGGAGGAAAACGTTGTCCTCCGAAGCAGGGGGGTGGTGGTGGGAGGAAAAAAAGATTCCTGCTATGCTGGACGGCCAATGTACATTGCCAAGTGGCACATTGTGTGGCTATAATGCCCATCAGCTAAAACACACACTCCTGCTGATAACATTAATAATATCACACGCAAGTACTCAGACAGCACAGTACATCATGAAGGTGGGTCGCTGGAGGGTTAAACCGTAATTAACTAACTAAAACTCAAGAAGGGAAGTGGGAAGAGTAGACTAGGATTGTGAATACAACGCCACGGTGGCAACAGTTTTTTAGCAGAACATAAATCCACCCTTCTGGAGCAGGGCGTCTGGAACAAACAGGGCTGTTTTTCCCTCAGAATTAGCAGACAGAAGTATTGTTGACTCTGTCACGGCGGCTGGCGGTATTCTGAAGCAGTAATTGCCCGCTAACTCAGGCTGTCTCCTACCAGCACAGGAAGGTGGAGGAAGACACTGTGTCGCGTTTACCGATTTTCGCACCGTTTGACAGCTCAAAAAGGAATTTAGTGCGCCTAAGGTTTCCAAAGACAGGAGAGGGCCAGGGGACAAAATTGCTTATGCAGCTCCAGTCCAGGGCTAAAAACGGCCGGCGCTTTTTTTGTCTTCCATCTCTCCATATTGAATTTATTAAATTTGTATTTAATTTCCCACCGTGGAGGGTTCACATTAATCAGATTAACTTTTCTCTTTTAGGCCTTTTTTATCTATGAAGCTTTATGACAAACTGAAAAATATGCCAAATGCATGTTTGATAAGAAACTGTGTGTGGTTTATGTTTTAAAATACACAGGGATGTTAATAGATGAAAGCCCTGAAAATGATTTCTTGCATTATGTTATCTGGCCATAATTACACATTAATTTAAAGCCCTGGTCAAAAGGAGCCTTAACAGTATAAAAAAAGTCAAGAAAAACAAAAACTGTATTTATGCCACTGCTGAATAAGGTATCAAAAGGTATCAAAAGCACACATATGCCATCGGTATGAACCTTTTTCACTTTGACCCATTAACAGTTGTGTTGTGCAGGTGGTATAGGGAGTCTATTATGCTGGCCGACTGTCTCTCTGGAAATCTTTCACATGATAATTTATGTGCAAAAATTTTACTTGTAACAACCATGTGGTTTAACTGTGAAGAATGTCAGGGGGCCAAATGCAAGCCCTTCCTTGACGAAGATATCAAAAGCTTTAGTTTAAGAATAAAATGTTTTATTTTTTTATTTTACAGGGAAGGTGCACATCCCCTTAGCTGTCCCAGAATTATCAAGATACATCTGTTATCCCTGGGCAAATTATCCTCAGTCAATGATGATTCTACGTGTGCTTTATGGTGACTGCAGTGAGGCGCCATCCAATACGCTGACTCTGGTTTGAGAAAAATAAAAAGTTCTGGATGTGTTGGATTGTTCTGGAACTCTATGGTCGGAACCGTAGTGTCTGAATGTGTTGGATTATTCTGGAACTCGATGATGGGAACCATCTCGTAAAAGTAGTGTCTGAATGTGTTGGATTGTGCTGGAACTCTATGGTCGGAACCGTAGTGTCTGAATGTGTTGGATTGTTCTGGAACTCTATGGTCGGAACCATGGCGTAAAAGTAGTGTCTGAAGGTGTTGGATTGTTCTGGAACTCTATGGTCTGAACCATGGCGTAAAAGTAGTGTCTGAATGTATGGATTGTTCTGAAACTCTATGGTCGGAACCGTAGTGTCTGAAGGTGTTGGATTGTTCTGGAACTCTATGGTCTGAACCATGGCGTAAAAGTAGTGTCTGAATGTGTTGGATTGTTCTGGAACTCTATGGTCAAAACCATGGCGTAAAAGTAGTGTCTGAATGTGATGGATTGTTCTGAAACTCTATGGTCAAAACCATGGCGTAAAAGTAGTGTCTGAATGTGATGGATTGTTCTGAAACTCTATGATCGGAACCGTAGTGTCTGAATGTGTTGGATTGTTCTGGAACTCTATAGTTGGAACCATAGTGTCTGAATGTGATAGATTGTTCTGAAACTCTATGATCGGAACCGTAGTGTCTGAATGTGTTGGATTGTTCTGGAACTCTATGGTTGGAACCATAGTGTCTGAATGTGATGGATTGTTCTGAAACTCTATGGTTGGAACCATAGTGTCTGAATGTGATGGATTGTTCTGAAACTCTATGATCGGAACCGTAGTGTCTGAATGTGTTGGATTGTTCTGGAACTTTATGGTCGGCAGTGTAGTATAATGGTTAAGGAACTGGACTTGTAACTGAAACTGGACTTGTAACTGAAAGGTTGCAGGTTCGATTCCCAGGTAGGACACTGCCGTTGTACCCTTGAGCAAGGTACGTAACCTGCATTGCTTCAGTAGATATCCAGCTGTATGAATGGATAAATGTAATAAGAAGTATGTAAGTCGCTCTGGATAAGAGCGTCTGCTAAATGCCTATAATGTAATGTAATGTAATGGTCGGAACCGTAGTGTCTAAATGTGTTGGATTGTTCTGAAACTATATAGTCGGAACCATGGTGTAAAAGTAGTGTCTGAATGTGTTGGCAGTTGCTGGAGTTGGACAGCTTTAATGTGGCTTTTAAAGAACAGAATCAGAGTGTTCATTTGCAGCAATGTGACAGATGTGACTGGCAGGATTGCTGTAGCATTAAAGGACTAAAGCCAGACTTGCCAAACGATTCAGCTCAAATAAAAAATGAGGGGGGGGGACATGCTACACTTCACTTTCTGTAATGTTCAGTCTACCTCTGATGTTATTTTAGTTTAAAACATCATTTTACATCATTTAGTAATTTTGACTAATTTGTTTTATTACACATACAAGACAATTCAATCTTGTATTCAAATCAAACTGACAAACCAGTACTTTTATCCACTGCTATTATTTTAACAGCTTGTCACGTTATTTTCTGTCTTATTTTTTAATTTTAGTTCTTATTCTATTGTTGGCTTTCATTGATCATATTTTTTCTTTTTGTTCTTGTATTTGGGAAGGAATGCTGCATTTTACATACATCTTCTTCTTCTTCCTCTTCTCCTTCTTTGTGTTATTTGTCTTCTTCTTTTTATTATTATTATTACTATTATTACAATCAATATCAACATGGTTGTTAACTTTGAGGTATTTTGCTGTTCAGGGTCACTGAAACCTTGCTCTGTGTCCTTGGCAGGTGTGCATTACCGGAAGTCCTGTGCCTCCTCAGGGGCGTGTCTCATCGCCTCGTCAGGCTACCAGCAGTTCTGCACGGGCAAGCTGCACTCCGTCTGCATCAGCTGCTGCAACAAGCCACTCTGCAACGGACCCCGACAGAAAAAGCGCCCTATCCCGTCTGCCACGCCCCCGGCCACGTCCCGCGCCCCCCTCTGCCTCCTGCTCCTTTTTCTACCACCCCTCCTGCTGACGTAGGGCCCGCCCCTCCCTGGATCCGACCAATGGGGAGGCGTTTTCTGACCGGGCTCTTCATGTACAGCGCTGAAGATCCGTGTTGATTCTTATTCTCATTTTTTATTGTTTGTTGGCTTGACGGACACTAGGATGGAGTCCCGACCACTTCAGCAGTTAGTGTTCCACAGTACCTTAAGCATTTCCGTACGGTGCCCGCTCTGCTAGCTTATAGATGTTCAGTGGTCCTGGTGTTTTGTGTACAGCTGGAGAGGTAACGATAGCCACCCCCTGAGCTCTGAACGGCCTCCTGGGACCAACCGACAGGAACAGACCGCTGCAAACGGCTGTAACTTCTGGCTGTTGCTTTTTTTTCCTGAAGGCTTCGCAGAAGCCAGAGCTGCTCACAATCCCCAATGGAGGCGAATGGTGAAAACAAGGGGAAAAGTGAGAAAAGTTGAGATTTAACAGTAGACAGGCGTAGTGGAGACAAAGCAGAGTAATAAAATCGATTGAGACTGCAGCTCTCACAGAAGACAGCGTTTTAATATTGTTGCGGCATTGATATCCTGTGAAAATACAATATAGCAGAGTAGATAACAAATGAAGTACATATCATATATAACAAATCGTATTACAAAGAATAATATATAGAGACGCAAGGGGTCCAGTGCAACGAAATTTGTAAAATAGATCTATTTAGTCAAGATCATTGCAAACGGAACGCATGCCATTTTTCATAAGCCACTTTCAAAAGCTTTATAATGACGTCTGACGGTGTGACAGAGATAAACTCTGCAAGATGGAAGGGCCCTGATATGGTTTAATCATTTTACCCACAATCCTCTAGTTCCGCAGAGTTCCACAAAAGCGACAGGTTTGAAGCCGTCTCTAGGAAACCGGAGCATCATATGGCTGCTTTGCCTTCCCTTGCATTTAGGGCTTCTTCCTTCTTAGTTTTTTTATTTATTTGGCACCTAATGTGGGGCTGAGTATCTCCAACTCCCAGCCAAATTTGGAATGGCTAATCGTCGACAACCCCCGGCCGCGTTCGTGCTGCGAACCAAAGTGCTGATTCGAGAGAGTGTAGACAACCACGGTTTTTCCGCAAAACACGCGGAGTCGCCAGCTGCTTCTTTTCACACTGCACACTATAGCTAAATTCACACAGAGTGGGGTCAGAGGAAGACCTTTTTTCGCTTGCAGTCTACGGGCGCCCGATCGATCGGCGGGGGTCGCTAGATCGCGATGAACACGAAACCCTATCCGACTGAACCCTCCGATACCACGGTCGACGCAATTGCGAGTTGTCCTAGAGCCCACAGTCCGCACTGGCACAGTCCGCATTCGATCCCAGGCCGTGAGGCTCATCCATGCACCCACAGTGCAATTTGTCGGTGTCGTTATCATTGCTAGAGTTAACACGGGAGATCAGGCAAGATCTCATACATTACCTGTTATTGCACTGGCAGAAACAGCTTGAAAGTATTTTTCTCGTAATGATTATTGACATTAAATTACTTACAATAATGTCGCAGCAGTGGTCACCCTGCATTTTTTTTCTGACTGTGTCCAGGGGAAGAATGAATAGTCTAGTCCATAGAGCACTTTCCAGAACTCAAAGTCGCCTGTTAAACTCACGGGCTATTCCTGCCCGCATATCGTGACTCTGTTGTTTGCAGTGGCAGATGTTTGTGGCTGGACTGAAAAAACACTCACTCTCTCGCCAGAGCACAGTAACTTCCTCTTCTGTCCACAGTTTATTTCTAGTGTAGCCCTCACCCCTCTTTCTTATCAGGGGCTCCTCACTGCTGTTGTGCTGTGGTTTGACAGGAAACATTTGACTCCTTAAAAACAATCTGGGTTTTGTTGTTCTTGGCATATACTTGAATGGATATTTTTCCCATTGGTTGTTGGTGTGGCCCAACACTGAACACTAGTGAAAATTTCAAAGTAACACGCAGCTGATAAGGCAGGGATTCTCATTATTTGTTGGGTCTGAAGCACTATACCGGATAAATTTAAGAAAGAAACGTGGCAGCAGGCAATGAAAATCTTGTATTATTATGGATGTGGTAGATCTCAAGAGCGGGTCCTCAGCTCGGTGTTAAAAGCTAGCCGCGCACAGTTTTTTGGGGGTCAGCATCCACTCCAGGCAGCCATGCATAAGGCATAATCTAAATTATTAATGCATTCCTTTATGTCTAATATCACATGCAAATATGTGTAGAATTGCTGGAAGAAATGTCTGCTACAGCCAGCTGTCATCTTTTCAATCCTGGAGAAAATGTTTCTTGGGTGAGTCCTTGAGGAAACTACAAATCTTCTTGGACACTCCTTGGAGTAACCAAACATTTCCTTGGGCTCTCCTTGGTGAAACTGCACGTCTCCATGGATGCTCCTCAGGGAAACCACGCGTTTCCTTAGCACCTCCTCTGAGAAACAGTGTATTTTTTTTTTAAGCTCCTTGGAGAAACCCGCACTGCGCATCTTCGGCAGGTCTCAGATTTCACTCCGTGAGGTCCGGCTGCTCTCCTGTGTCACGCTTGGCTCAGAAGGCTCAGAGCGCTCGTGGCGAAGGGGGGTGTGGCCTGGCATCTGGGAAGTGGCACGAGTCTCTGGGTTGTTCTTGGCCTTGGTGGGCCGGTCACTCCTGAGCAGCAGGGGGAGCACTGAAGGGGCTGAGGGGCCATCAGAACTGTTAAGGGTCCTCTTGTTGACGTGCTCGATGGTCAGCCGGCAGTGCAGCACCTGTAAAAAGACTCGACGGAACTGGCGGGAGGAGAGGTTGTAGAGGAAGGGGTTAACCACGGAGCTGAGGTAGAAGAAGGTGTCGGCGATAGGGTGGAGGGTGATGTAGGCCCTCAAGTAGGACACAGTCCACTCAGATTTGGGCGTGGCTGCCATCATCAGTCGACGGATCTGATTGGGTATCCAGCATCCAGCAAGAGCGCCCACAATTAAACCTGAAAGAGGGAGAGAGAGAGAGAGGGAAGAGAAGGGAAAAGAGGGAGTTCATTGTTCAATTGTTTTCAATCAAATGTTTTGTCAGTCATGCAGTTTTCCTGAATTTAATTTATTTATGCAGTCACAACTGCGAGCAGAACATTATTATTATAATTTATATGTATTTATTATATTTAAATAATTACTAGTTTTACTTTCTATTTGCAGGCTTTGATTCAATCTCATTTCTGAATATTTTGTGTAATGGACTGAAGCAAGTGCTTGTTGTTTGAGTGTTCAACTATTAGTATTGTTGCTGCTGAAATTAAGGGGAAAAAGAAACTATTATAGCACACGTATTAACTCATTTTAGGTTTTGAACACACAATTCTAGTAAAGCTTAAAACATGTGCTAAAAGTGAAGAATTGCAGAGATTGAATCTCAGGCATTCTCTTTTTGCTTTTTCTTCTGTGTGCATTAGCTGTTGAAAGACATGCATTCACTGATTCACAATACATTATCTTGTCAATTATACTCAGAACAATTATGGCTATTGTTCAAGTAATGAAATATCACTTCTGTTTAATAATTTTATGAGTGAAAAGGACATTGTTGGGTGTTTATCTAAAACAACAGTTCATGTTGATGTATGCTAGTCCTGATAACTAAGCATTAAAGTCAGTTATATATTTATGAACTTCCATTGTACTTGAGTTTTGAGCTTGATATTTTACATGCATTAATGATTACTTTGTCTCACATTTGCAAGTATAAAAATATCAAAAATAAAATGAGCACACAATGTCTTTAAGTGGAAAACAAATTACAACTCATAACAAAGAGATGTTTAATGAAAGGGAAGTGAGCTTGATCGATTTGATTTGTGTCTCGGGATTTCAGTGGTTTTAATGACTGTTTAGAAAATGTCGGCTCATGAATGTCAGTGCTCCTCAAAATGGGAATTAGATGACAGAGTTTTTATAGGAAATGTTTTTATTTTGAATGGAGGGTTTCCAGGATTGGTCTTCTGTGAAGAGAATTCAATGAATATGAAATTAAATTTAAAAATGACATATAAATAAAAAATTGTGGCAAAAAAAAAGCTTTTCATTGTTTTCATTGTTTATATAAAATATTATACTCATACTTATGAAATTGTATTAGTTTGTTTAAAGACCTATAGCCTGTAAATGTGGCAACTGAATCAAACTTTTAATGACATGTTTTAATTATAATGTTTATTTATGGTCTCCACGTTTCCGTTTCTTTTCATCGCGTGAATAAGGCTAACGTAGGAATGTGTGACTTGTCTCCAACCTTTTTTTATTGATATGTCAGACCCATATGTCAGATGCCTTACAGCCATTTAGCCAACTATGTGTTCCATACTATTCCAGTGTGATTTACAGCTAAATCTAGTCCCACCCCCCAATTCCCATAGAGATCCATTCAAATGCAGAGAGGTTATAGTATCGCTTGAAGGAGTACCAGAAAATAAAATATCAGGAGTTTTTTTATATTGTTGGGTCACAGACATCAGGAAGTCCTGTCATGCAGAGGATATGCGACCAAATATTAAAAATGATTAAAATATTATTCTACATTATGCTAAACTGTCCGATATGTTTTGATGCCCGAAAATGGGGGGACTATGTACAAAAGGTTCTATAATTTCTACAAAAAAACGGTTCATCCGACATGGATGAAAATACCATCAAATTAACCTGCACTTCAACCTCATTGTAATTGTATCTTTTCAAACTCAAAGTGCTAGAGTACAGAATCAAAATAACCAAAAATGCGCCACTGTCCAATGAATTATGGTGCTCACTGTATATATAGAGTGCCCTCCACAATTATTGGGACCCCTGGTAAAGATGAGTAAAAAGGGTTATAAAAAATTCACCGTGGCACACGTGGTTTTGTTAAAAATAATTATTTCTTGATGAGGGATTTTATGTTCTCAGAATAAATTAACTTCAATTAAATGTTGGCTTTTTCTATTTTTTTCACTGTGAGATTAAGCTAATTCACCAAAAGGTAAATTTTTTATAACTCTTTTTACTCATCTTTACCAGGGGTGCCAATACTAGTGGAGGGCACTGTATATTCAAACTAATTTGCATTTAATTTAAGCATTGCTGATGGTGTATTATGTTTTCATAAGCACAGTTTTTCACAAGATATGGACAACAGTCTTTTTGTCTTGATTTCACAATACAGATTGAACGAATCCAAAGCCCACGCTAAGCAACAGAAATAACCCGGATTTGTTATCACATCCTTACAGCCATAAATCAAAAATATCAAGTCACTTCAGGAGATCCAAATCTTGTAAACAGAAAATTGGAAGGAAAAAAAGGTTTGGGGAAGAGGAAAACTTCCCTTTCTTTTCTGCTACGCTTTCTTCAGTGCGTATGTGTCCCATGACAATGCGCATTCACAGACCAATGCGAAAAGCAACACGAAGAAAAAACCTTTTTAAAAAAGAAAACAGAAAACAACAGAACATTTCTACAGTTCAATTACCATGTTTACTTGAATACCCTAAAAAGGATTCAACATGTGACAGTGTGTGTGTGTTTATATATTTTGATTTAAGCTTTGCTTTCATTTGTTTTCACAATTTCGGAAGTCTATACAGTTCTAATAATTTATTTTATAGATGTGTGCTGTTAAAAACATAAATGGGTTATAGTATTTTGACTTTCACACACTTGCTGTTTCTACTTCTCACGATGACAAATGTCTTCTCCAGCACATCCCAAAGACTTTCAATGGGGTTAAGGTCAGGACTCTGTTGGCCAATTCATGTGTGAAAATGATTCCTCATGCTCTTTGAACCACTCTTTCACAATTTGAGCCCGATGAATCTTGGCATTGTCGTCCTGGAATAGGCCCATTGATGGGATAACCTGGTCATTCAGTACATTCAGGTACTCAGCTGACTTCATTGTATTGCTGCATAACGTTGCTGAGCCTAGACCTGACCAATTGAAGCAACCCCAGATCATAACGCTGCCTCCAGAGGCTTGTACAGTGGGCACTATGCATGACGGGTGAAACGGTGACTTTGTTTTTGCCAGGCAGTGTAGTGTACCAGCAGATGCCAGTCACAATTTGCAGCATATGACTGGCAACAACAGCATTTATTTTTTCTGAGGAAAACGTTAAATTCTAATGTTTTAATTAAATACGTGTGGTTATTCAGGTCTACTGAACCTGTTGAGACTCGAAATATTCCATCCAGCCTATTACCACTAGCCATTACAACTAGATGCTCACCTCACTTGATCAGCAGAACCATCAACTGTTATACCCTTTAAATTGGTCAAATCGTCTTTCTGGTATTCTCCCTATGTTTGCAGAAAGGCTGTTCAAACTTAGTTTAGTGTGGAGTGGCCACCGTACGCGACTGAAGTGTATGAGGTATGCCTGAAGTGTAAATGACTGCAAATATCTGTTGCGTCTGTACAGACAGGGATAAATCTGTAAATGAAGGGCCAATAACCAAGGTCCATGTGTCATACGGTAGAGAGGGCCTACGCTGACTGCTCTGGAAAAATGTACCGCTGGGATAAAAAAAATCTGCTTTTCCTCCCAACTGTCCCATTTATTTGAATAAGTTACTGGACAAAAAGTGAGCCAAGCTTCAGCCTCTGTGTGGGCCAGCGGCCAACAGATTTAAATAGAAAAGAAGAAGAAGAGGTGGAAAGAGTTAGAGGTGTGGGAAGACTGGCTGTCCGTCAGAGTTCTCAGCTTCTCGTCTTGCATGTGATACAGAGACCTCCTGTCTTATGCGATGGCCCAGTGGGTAGATTTGCCCTGGTCATATGCTTGCACACACACACACACACGTGCACACACGCACACACACATGCACGCACACATGCACACGCACACACACACACACACACACACACACACACACACACACACACACACACACAACGGACTTGTTGGTCCTTCAAGTGGAGCGTTTTTACATTTATATTTGCAGTCATTTACACTTCAGGCCTACCTCGTTCAGACAAAGTTCCGTACGGTGACCACTGCACACTAAACTAAGTTTGAACAGCCTTTCTGCAAACATAGGGAGAATGCCAGAAAGGCAATTTGACCATTTTAAAGGGTATACCAGGTGACGGAGGTGTGCATCTAGTTGTAATGGCGAAAGTAATAATGGGATGGATGGAATGTCTCTTGTTCCAAAAGGTTTTCAGTAGACCTGAATATCCATACGTATTTAACTAAAATCTGAATTCATCATTTTCCTCAGAAAAAAGTACTGTTGTTGCAAATAGTGACATAGGCTGCAAATAGTGACTGGCATTACCTCACTTGAATCTATGAACAATCAGCACCTGGTATTGTTGCTCTGTCTAATTTATGCAATGATTTAAGTTTTCTAAGCACATCTGCTGGTACACTATAAGAGAAGAATGGTGGCATATGAGTGACATTTCAAATAAACCTACAGTAGGGAGGCGTAGCGGGAGAAGGAAGCCCTGTGAAATTGTTTATTTGCACTTCAACTGCAAGTGTTCACACATCGGCGGTGTTGGGGTCCATCTGCTTGCCGTGTGCTACTGTGGCCACCAGCTGATAACTTTCTTTGTGATTCATCTAGTGACTGCTTCCCTGACAAATTAAGATTAATGCCAGGATCCAGTTGGATATTGGCCTACATTTTATATCATATACGCATTCATTCTAAGCACCATTTATTGGCTACCGCTATAAGTCTCTCATGTTGCTGTCGAAGTTTGTCAGAGGTCAGCAATAATGTGAGTAGTGAGCATTGCGCAGGAGCTGTTTACTCTGAAAAAAGACCATCTGTGGTGATGCTATGGTCACCATGGGACTTTGAAATGACAGCAGTCCTAGAGCATCGCTTAATATGTACCGCATAAGTTTCTTGCTCAGGCAAAGATGATCCATTGCTGCCTGCATGTCACACCAAATGTGTCTGATTACTGAGGAAGGGGGGGGGGGGGGGTCGGGTTTGAGCTGTTGACATGGCCCTACGTGACCCTGCTTCCACTGGAGAGGTGATTATAACTCAAGCACAGCCCGAGTGTGCAAAGGTTGCAGGAGTCCCCAGAACTTTATGTGTGCTCACCCCACAATTGATTGAACCTTCTGCTGTCTGTCTGTCTGCCACTGTTGTTAAGAAACAGTTAAGTGAGCCTTTCCTGGTACGGGTGTGTGAGGGGAAGAGGAGAGGGCTGAAAATAGAATAGGGAATAGAGCATTACGGGAGGGAGGCTATGGTAATCCAGGCAAACTGCCGTTTGTGCACTCAGTAGAGAAAGAGAGCGCGAGAGAGAGGGGGAGGAGAGAGAGTGATATAGAAAGAGAGTGAGAGGTAGAGAGAGGGGGAGAGCGAGAAAAAGAGTGAGAGAGAGAGAAAGAGAGAGAGAGAGGGAGGGGGGAGAAAGAGAGAGAGAGAGAGAGAGAGAGAGAGAGAATTTTCATGGGTGAGCTTTGACTCAAGTTCTTGTGTTCACAGAGGGGTAAATATTTAGATTTTGACTAACAAACATGGTGCCAGACTTTTTTTTCTGTGAGCTCTTCCTGATATAGAAGGTTCCAGACAACCCTAAAAACAGCACAGCACGTAACAATATCAAGTCTGAATTATTTTTTGTGTTTTGTTTATTGCTTTCCCCAGCTAAAATGTACTTTATAAAAATTATAGCAAGCATACATATTCAACTGTTCAACTACTAAAAGCATCTCTTTTTGAAGCCAGTGATCTCCCCACACCATTAATTTTCTGTGACTGTGAATGTTGCGATGCATTGCCCTGATCATGCTGAAATGTTTTTTTTCAATACAGCAGAACAAAATTTCAATTTTATTGGATAAATGTGTTGTACGTATGAGTGTGAGCTCAGATAAGTAGTCCTTAAGCAAGTGCACACAAATCAAATGATTTAGCAATAAACACTGACTGACTTTGTATGTAGTCTGTGGGGATCTCAATTAATATCATAAACAATATTGATCTGTGGGGGTAACCGAGGAAAATGAAACATACATGCAATCTGACTAAGCATAAAAACACAGATCTATAAATCAATAACTGAGGTGGTGCATAAAACGTTTCCATTTTGTGTATGAGAAGAGATCACATTTATTAGCATAGACAAGACTCATCAAATTAAACCATTCCTCAAATATGATACAACTCTTCAAAAACATGAGCCATACATGTAGTTGCTGGTCCATTTTTTCAGGTAATTAAAAGGCAGTAAAAATTATTTTTAATAATTATATAATCTGAAAGAAATGCTATGATGTTGTGTTTTATTCAGTGGAGCAAAGCAACAAAGTTATTATATTGCACACTACAGTATGATTTAACATTGGCTATTTATAAATCATGTTTATTGCATAATTAACATGCCATTTGCTTTGTTGTGAGTCTGTTTAATGGGCTGCCAATCAGAAGTAAACTTGATGTGACCTTGAGATCTCGAGCTCTCTCATGTTTATAAATTACATACTTTGCATCGAAAGGGAAATTTTATTATTTTTCTGTTTAGGAAATTCTAAAAAGTAAGTTTGCCTCTTTATTTTGTGGCTTAATTAACACTTCATTGCATGACTGGGAAATACTAAATAATAAAGCAAACGAGGTTTATTAAAGCAGAAAACACTAAATTCGGACGAGGACAAAGTTTGCGCAGACAAACATACAAACAAAAATAGAATTAACTACCAGTAAGAAAAATCTGTCCTAGGGAGTTAGAGGAATGATGATCCGGGATCTATAGGGGACTCAATTGATCAGCGGAAATAACGTAAGAGAAAACTGATTGGGAGCCAGAGGCCTTTTCATTTAGCAGACCTGGGAATGGAGCCCGGGGCTTCTGTGTGATATAGACATGCGTGGAACCTGCCAGAAGCTTTTATTCACAATGGGCTACGGTACCCCCCAGTCTTAGAGCAGATTGCATTAATGAACCAGCTGCTTAAATTATTCAATCCATGTCCAAATAACCCAGGCCTCACAGCTTGGAAAATTTAAGAAATTATACCCAAATGGAGAAAGCAGGAAATGGCAGTACTAGAGGCAATTTATTGTTGTGCAAAATGATTTAGGACGGTTTAAAAATAACGATTCTGCCAGTTCTTGTCACCACAGTGGTGAAATATGTACAATATCTGCAGTTATTTCAGTCACAGATATACTGTATATATATATATTTAGAAGCAGCTGTTGCTGATTCACCAGCCATGAGTAATAGACCTACAGGTATATCGATAAAAACTTTCATTTTGAGGAATATGGAATGGATATAGGCCTACCAATTGCTGGCCATTCACCTCCAACTACAACAATGAATATTTACTGCCGTCTTGTGCTTTTAGTGAAACGGGCTTCGGTCCGCTAAGCATGGTTTCTAAAAGCAGAACTATAGGCTGGAGTTCTTGTTTCATATGACCCCGCTGCGACCTCCTCTCTCTCCATATGTCCGTGTGCAGTCACCTGTAAAATTGCTCCTGCAAAAGAATGGGTCTGCGATCGATAAAACGGGATATAACAGCTGCATTACACAGAGTCAAAGTCCTTTCAGTCCGTATCATGATAGTTTTTTGTCAATAAAACACCGGCAATACATTTGGCACTGGTAATTTTATTTACAGATGTCAATGAATTTAAAAGAGAGATCGATATTCGCCCGCTGAAGTAGCAGGTAGTTATCCACACACTGAACACTATTTGTGAAGAAAGTTAGGCGCTAGTGTTTCTTGTTACGTTCTCAGAGAGGATGGACCCTTTTCCCTCAATCGGAAAAGTTTCTCAATAAGACTTTATTTAAAAGCATATCGCTCAGTTGTTAAGCTGTAGAAATTGGCCAAATTGATAAAGTGATTTTATGTCAGGACTCATTTAGGCCGTTCTGATTGTTCAAATGAATCATGCAACTGAATATTAAATGACATTGTCTGTGTGTGGATGTGAGTTACACAAGAATGCAGAATAACAAAACATGCCTAATAGATTCTGTGATTTCATTAATCTTCATAAAGAGGTCCCCCCCACAGGTAGTACACCATGCCGCATTCAGTATAGGGAATTAATCTAGTCGTTCATCAAAACCGCACATATAGATAAAGGTTATGGCTGTACATATATTCATCGTGCAGAATATGTTTTTCTGCAGGTTCTGCATATCTGAAAAGTCCTGACTGTCTTTTGCTGGAGCTTTAGGACCAAGTCTTTGCCCTCACATGCGCTCCATATAATTAAGTCTTAATATAGTATTAAATGGGATCTAGAATTTCTGTAATGTGTGTGTCTGATTTTAACCGGAGCACGCAATACTCCAGAAATATATATTTCAAGAAGAAATGGAATTCAATAACTACATTCAGAGAAGATCCATATTCAACATACGTTTCTGCATACTGCCTACATCAGTGAAATGGTTAATTGCCCGTCAATAGCCAGCCTGAAAACAGACGCTCTGATTGTTCATTTCTCTCTAATTAGCTTGTGCACCTTGGTGACACTTGAGTTGGGTATATAAGACTGCCATCACCACACAAAACTGTTTCACTGATGAAAAAAATATTCTGAACTGTTTGAATATTTTAATTGCATCATTTATATATATACAGGTGCAGCTCAAACAATTTGAATATCGTGAAAAAGTTCAATATTTTTTTCACTCATTTCAGAAAGTGAAACTCATATATTATATAGATTCATTACACAAAGAGTGAAATATTTCAAGCCTTTATTTCTTGTAATTTTGATGATTATGGCTTACAGCTAATGAAAACCCAAATTCAGTCTCAGAAAATTTGAATATTGTGAAAAAGTTCAATATTGGAAACTCATGGTGTCACACTCTAATCAGCTAATTAACTCAAAACACCTGCAAAGGTTTCCTGAGCCTTTAAATGGTCTCTCAGTCTGGTTCAGTAGACTACACAATCATGGGGAAGACTGCTGACTTGACAGATGTCCAGAAGACAGTCATTGACACCCTCTACAAGAAGGGTAAGCCACAAAATAGCAATATAGCACATTACATAAAATGCACAAAAAGCATAACTTGATCAGATGAGATGGTGGCATGCATAACTGTTATTGTAAATCATAGGTAAATAATCTCAAGATATCAAAACAGTTGTAAGATTCTAAATTTACGTGATCCACTCAAACACTGACAAATCAACCATGCTGCCAGCCGAATCAACCAACTTATCATAAATACAATGAAAGGTTAAAATGTAAGTGCAAGCAGTGACTCTTCGCCACTGATAGGCATAGTTTTCAATTATAGAATAGCAGCTGGGAGTGAGTGATCAAGGCCTATTCCAACCAAGGAAATTAGATTAGCAATACAATAGACTGGTTCCTGGTTAGACCACGGGAAGTTGTACCTTCAGACCCCCTGCTGATGAACAGACTGATTGATTTAAGGGAGCCAGACAGTGGCTTCCTTAAATCAATCAAATCATTTTTGAATATACATTTCTGTTTCCCGCCTGTAGAAAACAAAGCCCGAAAATGGTATTTAAAGTGATACATTTCACAGAACAGGATTCAGATTAACTCCGCTGAATCCTGAGTGCATTGCTGTATCTCTGTCAACTGCTGTTACGAAGAATAAACTTTGTCATTTTCAACGAACATCGGAGACGTAGTTCCTTTTTTCTTACAGTCTAAGAACAATTAACAGCTTAATGGCTGGAGTGGCAATTGTGGTTGGAACAAAAACCTGCATGCACAGGGGTCCCCCAGAACTTTGAAGTTTGAAGCCCCTGGTTTAAATCATATTTTGCCATTCACCTTGAGCGATGATTGCAAAATGAAAAACGAGCAACTATATCCTGTTGCTGCAGACCAAAGAGGGTCTCAGGTTCCTATTAGTAGTCTATTCGGCGAAACGGAAGAGGCAAATGAGTCGAGGCTCAATGATGCAAGGCAGGACATGAGGGCTAAGGTACCAGTCACACAAAATGACAGGGAGCGAGGGAGAGTACAAATAAATTCTCCTGCGCAGAAGTCTCAGGTGAAGAAGCAGTGGCTCGCCCATATTTGGTGAAGATTGGAATGTGTTAATTTGTAGTGCATTGTGAGCAGAGTGTCCATGGGGATAGTGTCCTGTCCAGGTGAGTCTAGAAATTTTACACAGTTCAGTAAATATCGGTTGAAGTCCTCCTGCCTGTACCCTGTGACCTTTGATCCACGTCATGAAGCACTCAAGGGCAGCAAGAGGACTTCTCATTTGGTACTCTAACTGATCCCTAATTAATTACCTAATTACCTAATTAAAATCGATTACTTGCATGATTGAATGACATTAGAAAATGTGTGTGTGAGACTGGCAGTTAAGAAGTCAATACCTCTCTACTGGATTGTTTAATCTACAAATGTGAAAGTGTGCATAATTGATGTTAGGAGAGGGGAAGGGTGAGATTAGGATAATATTTCTTTACATCGACTTTAACTATATTTGCAGATTGCTTAGCCACAACAAACATACCATGTTTTTTTTTTGCAGAAATGGAGGGATCTAGTCATGAATAAAGCAATGTAACTGGGTTATATGGAAAAGTTATCTGTTGTAACACAATCACCTTGGGAATTCGCATTGCACAGTCACAGTATGGATCGAGACACATTCGAGATTCTAAATTAAATTGCCTATGCTATTTTAAAACGGCAAAGCTAGTCCAGCACACTTTTGTATGTTTATCCATAAGTCTCTTTACCCTAAATTTGGTTTCCATACAAACAGCAGGCAAGTTCTGTTGACAAGTTTTGTTACAGTTAGATAATTTTATAACTAATCGACCTTAGCGTTAGTTCAGGCAGGTCATGTAAGTGAAGCTCCAGTCCAATCAGCTGTATCGTGATGATTCACCTATCACAGTCCATTCACATCACAGGGCGGTCTATTTTAGTGATGATTCACCTATCACAGTCCATTCACATCACAGGGCGGTCTATTTAATGCTCTCTCCCTACAATGGCGCTTCTCCTGCATGAATTCCTGCTGCATACCGCCAGTGAAAACCCCCACTCAATTCTCAAGTGTCTCTCTTTTGTACACAGGCACGTCTATCTCTCCTGCTCGGCTCACCAACATATTCGTGCTGCCTACTGATCATCCAGCTCCACACCTGTGCCCTGTCTGATGGTACTACCTGTTGGCCTTCAAATCATCTCATCTCACATTAGTGTCCTGTTAGTCTTTTTACATGTATTCTGTAATCAGCTCTCCAGTAACCGGTGCCGGTCAGAGGCGGAATCAGAGTCAGGTTCTGTCCAAGGTTTCTTCCTGCTAACAGCAGGGAGTTTTTTCATGCCACTGTTGCCCTAGGCATGCTCTACGGGGGTTCAGGCCCGGCTCTCTGTAAGCTGCTTCACGACAATAGCGCTTTAAAAAGCGCTGTATGAATATGTTCATGTATATGTACTAAACTAAATGGAATGGAATCTATAAGACCATTCACATTGCTGCTGGATCTGTTCTGAGTGTACCCCTATGGATCTGTTCTGAGTGTACCCCTATGGATCTGTTCTGTGTGTACCCCTATGGATCTGTTCTGTGTGTACCCCTATGGATCTGTTCTGAGTGTACCCCTATGGATCTGTTCTGTGTGTACCTCTATGGATCTGTTCTGAGTGTACTCCTATGGGAAATTTTTGCTGCTGGCCTCCGTGCCTTATCTAAGCAAGCTTGTGTGGATTGGCGGGAGGGCTTTTTGAACAGAACCATACCGCCAAATCTAACTGTTGCTTTAATAATGTTAATAAAGATTTTAACTTTAACAGGAGTTTTCCTGACTGAATTAAAGTCCAGATCATTTTGCCACAACAACAAATAACAAACAAGTAGTTGTACCTTTACAGTCCTCAGGGACAGTATGAAAATATTTATCTTACATTCTCGACTGTGTTGTTTTAAGAAGCCAAACTGTGTGGTATTGCATTTGGTGTGCTGAGTCAATTTTGCAGAGGAAATTTCCGTCATTAATTGTTACTGACCACGCTTCACCGATCACGCGAGGATGAGTCGCTAATCTGCCAGCTCTGGTGCAACGTGAGAGGGGTAAAATTAAGGGACAAAGAAGAAACTGTCAGAAAAGCATTGACGCGCCTCGACTTATCTACCAGAAAGAACAATGCGGACAGTCGAGGGGTAGGCCTACAAAACGCACAACAAAAGGAACAATGAACTTCGACAACTCATAATTGATGTTAGCATTTGTCGCTTTTCACGTGTAATAATTTTCTCTTCGGCAGATGTGGGACGCTGTGCAGATACCATGGCAACAATGAGCTTCATTGCATTTTTTTATTATTCATAAATGTTTTTTCAAGCACTGCTCCTAGTTTAGGTGAGTCATATAACTCCTGCTTTTATATGTCTGATTATGGGCTTTGTGGAGGATTATTCTGACAGGTATTGTTCCTTACCTCCGACCACAGAGCACATACAGTGTCAGATCCAGTGGGCTAAAAGAGGCTGTTTGGCCTGATGCAGGTGTTAGCTTCACTCTTGAACGTTTATTTTCCTTCACGATGGCCTCTGTTCACGCTCGGCCTCAGTCTATCCAAAGTGCATTTTTTCTTGGAGCGACGCGTTCAAGCAAGAGTGATATTTATTTTGGTTCCAGGCCTGTTTTTGTCAGCTTCATAAAGTAACTGTAAAACTTAATGTGGTACAAAAGAGCTAGGTAACACTTAAACTGGCTGCTTTTAAGATGTAGGCCTAATTTCATTGTGGTCACACTCAATGGACGGACATTTTATATTTTTAACCTCTAACATCTGTGGCGAGTTTGATCCGTAAGACCGGCTCGGATTGTGGGACCCATGCCAGCTGGGTCTCTGCAGTGCAGTGAAGGTCCAGAAATTACATTTGTGGAATCTGGTCTGAACATCCCACTGTCTGGAGATATGGCAATAATGGGAATTAACTCAGACAACCAGCTTTCTCAGAAAGCAGTGTTGTAGATTTGAGTCACATGACTTGGATTCCAGGGCAACACTGGTTCTCAAACTCGGTCCTGGGGGGCCCCTGTATGCTGGGTTTTGTTTTCATCGGATGCATAGCTATTTCTGACTAAATCTGGTTAATAATCCCTCAAAACATGAGAGGTATTTAATTTAAAAAAATTAATAGCTTGGCAAAATTATCAGCATATTATCAAAATTATCACCGAATCAGCACCCTTCCCTACTATTAGGTAGGCGTGTTGAGTAGACAGGACGAAAAAGTTGTTAAGTAAGGGAAAGTTTCTCTAAATATAGTATACTTTAAACCTCTGTATGATACACTTACTTCCGGGGTTTCGCTGAGTATATTCGGGAGCACACTTATAAAGAAGTACACAAACATTTTAGTCACATAAATATATAAATATTTAGTCGCACTTCATGAGGTGCAGCTTTGCTGACGTTTTCCTTAAAATACAACAAAAACAACACGTGACATGGCCGCGCGCTTCCACAGGAAAATAATATGGCGGATATTTTTCGCATACTGCACATCGTGTATAAAACAGTGCACATGAAACGCCACACTTCTGCCAGTGCACTGTACACCAGAGGTGGAAATAAGTAAATGTTCTACCATATGTTTCTTCCACCCATAGACTCAGCTGGCTGATTTCACTAATTAGGTCTACCTCAGCTGAAGAATTATGTTAATTAGCAAATCCAGGTGATTGGAGCAAAATACTGGGGAGGACTTTTACTTTATGTCCCCTGGATTTTCACCTCTGCTGTATGCAAAAGACAGGGCACAGTAGATAGGGCTCTGATTCGAGCGCAGTAGATAGGGCTCTGATTCAGGCGCAGTAGATAGGGCTCTGATTCGGGCGCAGTAGATAGGGCTCTGATTCGGGCGCAGTAGATAGGGCTCTGATTCGGGCGCAGTAGATAGGGCTCTGATACAAGCGCAGTAGATAGGGCTCTGATTCAAGCGCAGTAAATAGGGCTCTGATTCAAGCACAGTAGATAGGGCTCTGATTCAGGTGCAGTAGATAGGGCTCTGATACGAGCGCAGTAGATCGGGCTCTGATTCAGACACAGCCCAGGTTTTTGCTTTAGCCCAGCACAAAGACACCTGATTCTACTTATTAAGGTCTTGATTAAAAAAACATGATTAGTTAATTATATTGAGTGGACACACTTGCTCTTGAGACTTGTGTTAAACATAGTTGTTCCACAACCATAGACAAGGATTGGTTTCAGGAGTGCAATTTTAAGAGACCGTGTCAGGGTTTTGCCGCAGTTCTGAAAAAGTTACGTCATTTTATCCACACGATAAAGGGTTAATATGTTGTCTCCAAAAATGCGTAATCTGGAGAACGCAGAAAAAATGCCGCTGATTGCTCGCTTGTTGCAATGACCAGTCAAGCAGCACTTCAAAATTCCTGTCGGATAAAAAGGTACTCAACTGTATATCAATAGCAAGCAGCACGACTCTACCACACATAAGGTATACCACACCTTTAATGCTAGGTAATCGGCTCTGTGATATTTTATATATTTTATAAGTTTTGTCATCTTGCTAGCTAATGATGCTCTGAATGTGACGATCTAGCTGGCAGGCTATTACGTCATAAACTAGGCTAGATGTTTAGCAATTACCAATTGGATGACTAGCAAACTGATTTTATCCACACAAGATTGCTTCTGTGGGATAGATTATATTGCAAAATGAGCGTCATTGCAGTTCAATATAGAATGCAACATTTGTATTGGGAGTCAAAGCGAATCAAACTCATTGTTAGCCTCTCTAGCTAAACGACTAAGGTAAGGTAAGTTTAGACATTGTTTTATTTTTTTTATCCTCACTGATGAATATATTGTATTGAACTAGTATTTTTATGACACTGCTTTTCTGTATTGTTAATGCTCGGCAGATGACGGAGTTAATTACAGTGGAGTGTATTCTAAGTCGGGAGCATACATCAGGGGAAAGTCTACAGGTGAGTTTTTCCAGGTCTTCACAGATTCTCTTTCATGCAGTAGCATGTAATATAATTTTTTTTAAATCTTGCCACACATCCAGTTTTTTAACAGAATTTGACAGCCAACCTGAATATTTTAAAGAAATGCTGGACATTTTGAACTCCATTTACATAACTTTTTCTGAAAATCTGTTGAATAAGTATATTGACTCAAAACCGTTTTTGTCAAGGATGGGCAATATTTAAAATACATGCATCTTAAATATGTTTTTGTACACTCGTGAAATATGGATTGCTTGCATTATTTTCAGTTTATACCTTTGTGCCACCTGCAAAGCAACCTATGCCACCTCTATTTAGATTTATAGATGCATTTATTTCAGAGGTTTTTCGTACCAAAATGCATTTTGGTGTATTTTTTTTGTGTCCGCATGTGGCTATTATCGTTCCCCAGCGTGAGTGTGCTGTTCTGTTCTGTTGTTCTGAAAGAGCTGATGTAAGCGTGGCTATGGTAACGGGGCAGCCCCAATGTTCAAATGAAACCCATGTACTAGTGTGACTCTCAACATTACCTTTTAGTTTAACCTGTCCATCATTTTTGTAGTTTTGTGTTTGGAAAAAACAAAATACTGTTCCTAACATGATGTATGGAGTTTATTTGTGTGGTGTTATATGGAACCAAAAAAAAAAAAAACGTTTGTATGAAACAATACTGACTAAACTTTATCGAGGACTTGTGACTTGGCGTGTGCACTGTTAAGTTGGGACTTGACTTGGGCTGCTTGAAGCTTGATTACTTGGAACTTCACTTGGACTTGAAAATGAAGACTTGAGTTTTACTAAAGACTAAGAATGACTGTCATGGATCGTGCCTTCCTTCCCTTATCTCTACGCTTAGTATTCCGTTTTTTCATCTACCTGTAAATCTATCTGATTTTTCTGTGTTCCGCTACGGGTTTTGCTTTCACCTCGGGGGTTAGTGAGTTCACCTGTCCTGCATTTCCTCTCACTACTTATACCCCGCTTCCCCCTTTTCTCGTCGCTTCCATGTTATTTCACGTAACATTCTAGCCGGTAAAGGTATAGGGAGTTGTGCTGCTATCGACCGCTTTGCTTCTCAACGCGGGACTTGTTAGCAGTACAATTTAGTAAAAGTATAGTGCGCTCTTTTGCTCTTATTTCAGAGCAGAGGTTTTGGTTTCTTTGTTTTCCACTCAAAGCTGCGAGTGTTCTTTTGTTTTTCTCCTTCCTTTCTTTTGTTCACTCCAATACGGGAGTTAGATAAGTGTTACTTTCTAGTGGGTAAAGGTAAAGGTGTTCTCACTCTAAGGTTTAAGGTTTAGATAAGCGTGACTGCTTATTACTTTTGTTTTGCTCGGATATTGAGCTCCTCGCTTTTTATCGCAAGGTTATTTGTGTTCTCCTTATTTTCCCCATCCACTACGGATTCTTGTCCGTCTTGGTGGTGTTTGTTGAACACTTTAAGAGTTCTTATCTGTCGCACCTGGACCTCCAATATTTCCTCCGTGTCTCTGGCATAGAGATCCCCAACAGAGACTAAAACTGTAGTGTAGTGGAATCATAGATAATAAACATGCTTTAAAGTAAGTAATATTTTTAAAAACCCAGACACATGAATGGATAAGTGAAATATATGCAGTGTATACTAAGTTGCCTTGGCTACAGGTGCCTGCATATCCAAAAGATTTGTGCCAGCAGGAATACTGTATTAGATCTTTCTCTCTCCTATCCCTCACCCTCTCTTCTCTGAACTCTGGCGAGGGGGACATCTCACTGTAGACTTGGCAAGGCTCCTGCCAATGCACCTGCCAGCGCATTCACACGGAGGTCACACGGAGGTCACACGGAGGTCACACGGAGCTGCACGACCCAAATAAAAACGGGCAAAAGAGCCAGGAGATTGCGGCCAAGAGGCTATAAATAAATGCATTCTTGTGGGCGGAGGGGATGCAAAGTGGAAGTGATTGTGAATGGCCTGCATGGGTCTTCCATTCTTCCATTCTATTGTGCAATCAGTCTGTCTTAAGAGGGTTTTTAAAAAAAATTTTTTTATAATATACTGGACTATCAAGTGCTCGACAGAGAAGATACAGATCAGGAAATATCAGCTAAGGCAAGGTTAAACCCTTCAGTAAAATGAAAACCTTATTACTTTTATCTTTTAAAAGCTGAGGTTGAGATCTGATGTCCATTTTTCACTGTGGTCACGGGCCAGTCTATAAGCTGTGTCTTTAAAAGTAAAAGTAAAATTCCATTCTTTTTTTTTGGTCCCTTTTTGGGATACACACACACTACTGTATGTGGTGTGTATACAATAAGAGAGCAAAATGTGGTTTCCTGTACTGTGGAATAAGTTTTTCTACTTCCTGGCCAAATGTAAACCAACCTTGTCGCTTTGGTGATATTCCAAAAAGATTGAGCTGCAATTGCAATACAACACGTTTGGAGGATCTCTTGTTGACCATGAATATCAATACGAGGTATGCTTTTATTGTTGGTAGAGCTAATGCAGAAGAACCTTGCTTTATCAATCCCTGTGTGTCTGGAACATCAAATTCATCTCATAATTGAATGTTCAAAGAGGGGTAATTAGGCCAGTTAGACCTCTTTAGCCAAACGCTGCAAGAAGAACGTTTGTGAAGTACAGTACTCAATTAAATGATTGAATCAGCCCACGGCTGACTAAACAAGAAAAATATTAAACTCTGAGTTTGGCCAGTTTTTGATTAAGATCTTTTGAAGTTTCACAAGTGACATTGGGTTAGCTATTGGTAGAATGACTTCAAAGCTATCCATGTACAAACATAAAAAGCATCACTGGGTAATTTCAAAGAATTTTATTCAACATTGTGTGCTTGACACATTTCAGAGTCCTGGGGCTTCACAGTGCTGGAAAGTCCATGCGCTGATCTCGACCTTGTGCTTTGTTCTCTGATCGTGCTTAACAGTTTGTGAAATGATGTTCTGCACTTCCTGTCGAAGTGTCAGAAGACTCTTGAGAAAGTCTTGCATCACAGTGAACCATCTGGTTGAATGACTGAAACATGAAACTACAAATCCACAAACGCAAAGTTGAAAGGGAGACAGGAGATGGCTTTGTGGAGAGCTGAATAAACATTTCTCCAATAAAATGACTGGTGGACAGTAGGGGTGGCTGTCTGGGGACAAGATGGGCTGCATTGTTGATGGCAGATGTTCTCCAAGGCAGTGGGCCTACAGATATGACCGGGCATACATATTTTGTTAAAAAAAAGAATTTAAAAAAAAAAACTTTGTGATAAGAATTTCACTCGTTGCTCAGAAATAGCCGATAATAAGAGCAATTCACTGACACATCCTTTGAACACCTACAGTGTTTTTAAAAGACTAGAAGAGACCAGTAAGAAAAGGCCACTTGTGATTTTTCTATCTTTGCCCACCAAAAAGCAAGCAGTGGTTATTGAATTATTGGGCTCTCCTTCAGTTCTTTAAGGTTTATTTGACTCAGCATAACATTTGGCGGTTATTTGTCTTTGATAAAAAAAAAAAAAGATTAATTTATGTACAGGCTAATACAAACGTCTTGTCCAAACGTCCATGGTAGTAAATACTAATGGCAGAATGGCCCATTTTTTATCACCAGGTGGGGAAGGTCAGTGAAAGCAAGCATCAGCGGCATACAGATCCATCATCGACACGTCAGAACCCATTACTGCATCCGCATATCTTAGTCGGCTTCTTTGAGGCTAATGCTTCCCTTCAGGAAAACTCAAAAAACCTAGACCAAGTGTTTTTTTAAGTTTTTTTTTTTTTAACTGACAATCTGCACTCTCAGAATTAGAGACTGATAAAGCCGAGAGATTTCACCGTTTTTTTTTATGAGATCGGAAACACAGATGGTTGTGACATCGGCATCACAAACAGTTGCTCATGACAAAGTGAATCATCTCACATCCCAACCTGTAATGAGGTCATAAATCAAATGAATTGCTGGAGATTCAAGGACTGGACTATATGAAATGACTGGTGTATTTAAGGCGATGGGCAATTTGTTATTAATTATTAATTATTCATTGGCATTATGACGTGTGGCTGCTTTGGGGTGAAATCCACTGGTTGTGGCATACATTTTATTAGACCTGGACTTCACACGGCATTTCCAGCCCCTCTGCTGTAGTTTTACACATTGGTAAGATCTCATAACTACAGTACATTATCAGGTAAGATTATGCAAAGCTCAGAGCTTCTATGTCGCTCAAACACAAGGCAAGGTGAGGTACAAAACCCAAACTGGGCTCCACCATTCTAACATAAATGCTTATTATGAGGAGAAAAGAAATTCACATCAAAAAGAACAATTTCTAAGTCTTCAGGCTTCAAGTGTAGAAGTTGAAGATGATTGCAAGGCATTGTATGCATGAGTGTGAAGGAGAGAAGGAGAGAAGGAGAGAAGGAGAGAAGGAGAGAGAGGTCTAAAGCACACACAGGTCTCAAGACAAGGCAGCAAAAATTTTAAATGATCAAAAATGGTAAGAACCTGCCAAGGGGCTTACAATGCAGCTCATTAATGATCTGGCTGTAGACGAGTCAGTCCGGGTGCTGGGCGTAGAGACTCGTAAGATGCCAACAGACCACTGAACACCAAGCTTGTTTACTGCATCGGCGTATTTGCGATGGAGCCAAAATAAGTAAATAAGTAATATCATGGTGGGAGGGGAAAAAAATAATTTCATAAACAGATATTAGGTTTGTAGCAACAAGGGAAAGGCGCACCAGTCCCCCAGGACTTCATTAGCATAGCACCGTCTGCGCTGCCTGAGAGTAAAGGGATAATCTTTTTGAGAAAAGCCAGGGGCTGTACCGGAGCGCTCCGTAATTTCACGTGCTTTTTGATTGGACGGCTCGTGCGGTGTCGGTCTACCCCTGGAGAACGAGCAGCAGGTTTACCGCCCAGTGTGCAGAGATGGTCTGCAACAGCAAGAGGGCTTCTGCGAACATCAGGGCCTTGATTATGCATGAGCTCGGATCCCAGCTCGGCTCCCGGCTCGGCTAGGCCAGTAAAGGTCCAAATGCAGTCTGGGCAGCTAAGACAACCCCTACCCCGCAGGTAGGGCGGGGTGAAGAGAGCCAGGATAACTCGGTTTACGTCTGTATTGGCTCCGCCCCAAAAATGTTCTAGGCTCCCACAATGTTGACGAATAGTGGTCATCAGTCAGAGGTGTGGCTCTCCACTGATCGACGCTCACTGCGGAGCCCCCAGGATGTAAAATAGACACTGGCTTGCAGTCAGCTTCATCTCGGGAGTGAACACTCCTTGAACTGTCGCCGAATTGGGGAGAGAAATGGGTAAAAAAAGAATCACACTTGAGCTGAAATTCACTCTACTACAGACAGAAAAGAGCTCTGCTTTTGTTGATTTTTTTATCATGCCTCACCACAGCCTCTGGCTGACCCACGCGGGAAACAGTGGGTGGACTTATCGATTTTTGTATGACTCGCCCACGAGTACAAACGCACACATACTCCAGCGCCCTGTCGCCCACGTAACCCCCGATCATCAACCTCCAGCACATTCCAACATGCTTTGCGAATGCGCGTTCATGGTTTTCAGCTGAACTTTACAGTAATCGTGAGAATGGTCAGCCAGTCAATCATGTTTCCAAATTATTATTTACCTATCATTTAACTGATCACTGGAATTAATACTCTTATGCTTATGAACAAAAACGGCGTTATTACATCTGAATATTGACGTGGGAGAGCCGTAAGAAAGCTGCAGAACAAATTTACTGACACTTATTGCCATTTGTGGACTTTTTTCTTCCCAAAAGCATTGGTCAATGCAGATCTCTTGTGCAGCGAGACATTATTCGGAAGTCGAGTTTGGAATCATACAAACATGTATTCTCAAAAGGCAGAATATTTTTATTATTAAAGGGATCGAAATACACATCTATAATTTTTTTGGTACTGAATTTAGTTTACTTACATTTTTAGTAAGGCCTCCACTGGGAGGCTTGAGTGCAAACTCCATGACCCAGTCATTCCTTTTCAGTTGACTTAAGCTCAAGATACCAAATAAATATTGCTATTAAAAGAAGAGGTAGTTTTTAGTTTGAAAGACTGAAGCATAAACAACATTTAAATTGCATGGGGCTTTTTTCAGGAGCAAGGGAGAGAAAAAAAAACCTTTAATGCCAAAGCAAAACTTGACGTGAACTCTTTAGTTTTCTAAAATGGAACCGTTAAAAGTGAACCCCGGGTGAAGAGTGTTTCAGGGGTGTCAAACTCCAGTCCTGGAGGGCCACAGTGTCTACAGGTATTTGTGGTTTCCGTTTAATTACCACCCAGTTAAAAGCTTGAGAACAAGGGTTTTTTGACTTCTTTAGCCAATCAGTGATATTAATATAATCACTTGACAACACAAACAAAAAAAAAAGACAGCCCGGCCTCTCCACCCTCCAGGACCGGATTTTGACACCCCTGGTTTAGATGGACTTCTCGTGCCACAAGTGTATTGGCCTTCACGACACGAGGCCGATTCATGCGGAACGCGTTCTACGTATCGTCCGACCGTCCTATGCTTCAGTTTCTCGGCTTCCTCCGCTAACGTCAGTGCAAGCAATAAACGGCCTCTGCAGGGAGGCCAGCCGTAAAGAAACGCGATCAATCACTCAGTAAAGGGAGTTATCGACTGACCAGCGCGCGGCGTAAAACTGACAACCCACCTTATTTAAAGCTGCCAGCTGCTTACTATTGATCTTATGCAAGTGCTGTGCGGGGCACGCAAATTCTCTCTAGTACAATGACGTGTGAAGATTTGAGTACACATTTGGCTAAACCCTCTGTAGTAGTACAATGACGTGTGAAGATTTGAGTACACTCATTTGGCTAAACCCTCTGTAGGTGTCAATTGTTAGTTTGAGGAAAACATGAAGTAAAGTACTTGCCACCCGAAATCACAAAAAGCGATTCTATTTGGATCTAAGCACAAACATGAGCATCCTTTCTGGTTATAGCCTGATAAATGCAATTCAGCTGTGGCACCCGCAAATTAATTTATTGCTTAAGAACTCTAAAGCCATTAAGCCGCCCAGGCAACTTATTTCGATCGAAGAAGGATATCGCTCACCTACAGCTAATTTCATTTTCGAAATGATTTCCTATCCAATCAGAATTGGTTTATTTAGATTGATCGTCATTTTGTCTCGCCCGTGTTCTCCTGTGTACGCTGCTTGGCTTACCCAGAAAAGACTGTGGCATTATGGGTAGATGGATGAGCTGGTGAAAGTGTCCAGAGTACCGCTGAATATAGGCAGCCCTATAGAAAGATCACTGTCAGGCTGATCACCTTGTGGATGCTTAGGTTAATTAAGTCTCCCCCTGTGGCACTCCTGGCCACAGTTGGCACGGGTACGGTCACGGATTTGATTCCACAGGGCCAAGGGGCGCATCTTTGCACCTTTAACAATAACAGTCACGTGACCTGTGATGTTTCCAAAAACAATGCACGCATTAGACCAAAGAATTCAACAGCAAACAGAGTGAATAAGACTTGCCGCAGCGCAAGTAAACTAACCCGCCAAATTGACGTAACTCGGTTCACGGTAATTAAAGTTTGGTCTCTACTTGAACAGTATTCCGGGGACACATAAACAATGTCTTATCTGCTGAAGGTCAGGGCCCTAATAAACTAAATGGAACTTAATAAAAAGGAGTTTTGATAGATTCGACCGCATTATAGGGGACAAGGGAGAGAGGGAATCTATATCCACTGACCAAGAGCCATATTAACAAGCACCGGGCTGACGCTGAATACATCATGCCTCCAGAAGAACAAAGAAGATAAAGAGTCCGTATTAATCACAATAACGCAGGCAAGAAACCGGCGGTGCGATGTCTCCTGGTTTTTACACTGATTAAAATGGAGGGGAGAGCAGACAAACCAATAATGATGCTTTATGGAAGGAGTGATTGAAGACCTTCGGGTCTCTTCCCCCTCGCCGAAGGAGCGTGCCACATTCGTCTTTTGAAGTGAGGTGCCGGGACTCCAAAGGCTCTCACAGCAGAGGAATAATTAAAAAAACAAACAGTTTCTTTCTTTTCGGCCGTCTCAGGCCCGAGAGAGGACGGACGCCACACAATGAATGTGGAGTGGGGGAAGCTCGGATGAGACTCGAAGCTTCGCTCATGACTAAATATCTGAATTCTGATTCAACACAGCCTCACTATTATTCATTTCAGAACTATATTAGTCTGGGTAAATCTACAGCGCTCTGGACCTCTCGGGCAGCACTGTGGTTTAGGCGATAAGAGAAGTCAAGTCAAGTCGTACTTTATTTATATAGCACATTTCATTAACAGGGAAACTCAATGTGCTTCACAAGAAAGAAGCCAAGGTTTTGTTTTGAAATTATTTCTCATTTCCTACAACAGTTAAATAAAGGATCATAAGGTTAAATTCTTTCCTTTTCTGAAATTTTTTCCAAAAAACCCCCACAAAAGATTCTGGTAGCACATTATAAGGGAGTGTCTGGCAGCTGCCCATCTCTGGCCTAGCAGAGGTCACGTTTGGACCTGGAGGGATTCCGAGGGCAAGCTATCAAAGCTTTTCCATTTGAAAAAAAACCTTTCTGTCCCCTTTAGGAAATGGTATAATTCAGAAAACTCACATAGAAATCTGGCTGTTGTTATTTAAATAGTTTGGCTGGAGTTTGTGGTTTCACTGTGCTCTGTCCAAGGCTCCCAAAATGGAACGGCATCGAGTGAATACTGCTCATCCGTGTTAACTCTTCTGAGGGGTTTAGTGGTGAATACTGGCAAAGCAATTAATCCATGCTGGCAATCCACAGACATTCTAACATCAGCACGGTAAGCCAAAATCTCTTTTGTATCATCAGCACGGCATTGTGTTGGCCACCTAATTACTCAAGGGTATCGGCTTTGTAATGGGCCTTGTATTAATGTGCGGCCACATCGGCTCCAGGAAAGGAATTTCACAGTTCAATGTCAAAACAGACGTCCCCATTCTGATCTGATGGTTAATAAACACGTCTTGTGCTTAACCCCTCCGGGGTGCCCCTGCGCTCACTTTTCTCACGCGAGGGAACACGCGCCCTCCTCATAAATCAAACTGTCACCCGGCTTCGCTCCAGCAAAAACTCTGCATCGAGCGCTGGGGGAAAAGGCCCCCGAAGAGTGCTTCAAAAAATCTTTTCACCTGTTTATCAAACTGTGAGACTATACTGTTCTGAGCACAGCGATGGGCCCAGAGAACCTGCATGTTCAGGGACTGTTGTGTTTCTGCATGCAATAGGCACTGAAAGTTTTGCAGAATTCTGTTGTAATGCATGGATCTTTAGAGAGTCTGTACTTCTCCCCAGTGAAATGAACCATTTTGCAGACCGATTGTTCCTCTAAGCCTTCCGCTACACGGACTATTGTACTACACAGCAACTGTTTCGCACTGAGCATACTACTCGGAGAATAATAAATGAAGTCTCTCTGTCCTTTACATCCAACTGCAGCCTGTTTCAGTAATGTTTCTGAAATGGTTAAACGCATTATTCATGTTGCAGCAGGAGTCTGTCCGTTTCCAATCTAAATTATTCTTTTCTCTTTCAACGAGAAATAATAGCAACAAGGTCCTTTTGTGGAAAAACTCGAAGTCAAGAATACGAGTAATTGAAAATCTGCTTCGACTAGTTATTTTGTGGCCCATTCAATTCTCCACCTCAGCACTTTGTCCTCAGCATAAAGGTTCAACTCCCGCCCGTTGAAAGCACATTACAATAAGCGTTAAACCTTTCACCTCAGCACAAAATTTGTATAACTTCACAATGGCAGTGTTACATAATTAAAGGTACTCGCTGAAGCAGTATGTTAACTTGGTCTGCGCTCTTGGGAGGTTCTGAGAGAAGATACCGCAAAGCATTAACATGACATTCTTTAGATATTAAAGTTCCTCTTCTTCAACCAGGCTTATTCACGCCTTTGCCAAGTAAAAAAAAAGAAAAAAAAAAGACCCATTTTCACCCGACATGTAGACTGGCTAATTAGCTTATGTTTGTCAACAAAAAAAAAACTAACTCAGATTACTGTGAATACCACCTAATTCTTCACGTTGACTGATGTCATTCCAATTAAGTGGTTGCCTTGGATAAAACAGCTGTGCCTCATTTTATAATTTAAACTGCAGCTTATGGATTGGAGCGCAGCTCCTTTCCCGCTGAATGCGTTTAAAGATATCGGCTCACACAAAGTTCTGTGCCAAACAGACTTCTATTTACCGCTTGAGGATTGGCTGATGCGTCGCTGGATATCGAAAAGGAATGGGAGTGTATCCGTGGATATTTGCATAAGTTTGCACAACACTACCGCTGCCTCTCCTGATTATGCGCGTTATGGTTTTTAGGGACCGTCTACGACACTTTCACTGTCATTGAGCAATCATGTTTTTCATATTAAATATGCCAGCTTGGTTTGGGATTGCAATTTGTAGCTTGAAAACAGCCACGTGGCGTACCTGGGTGCGGATGCCGGAGGCATTATGTAAAGTGGTTCACGGGGTTGCGGTGATTAAATAAAACATGAAACAATGATTTCCATGGCTTTGGGGAGAAATTCAATGCATGAATACACATGTACGCTGAGCAGATATCAGTGGCTACATTTTTTTTTCCCAGGCAACTTGAGTTAAAAATTTGTGGAAAAATGAAAGAAACATGAAATATGGTCACTATTTTATTTTTCTAGAACGGTGTGTTCTAGGGTGTCCAATCTTATCTGAAAAGGGTCAATGTGGGTGCAGGTTTATGTTTTAGCCCAGGAGTCAACACCTACGACCCTGATTCAACTAATTAACTAATTAACTAATCACCGTCTTCAATCAACACCTTGATAAGTCGAATCTGGTGTCTTAATGCTGGGCTATAACCTCCACCCACATTGGACCTTTTCGGATAAGATTGGACACCCCTGACCTAGAACATACTCATTGTTTGGGGACTGGCATACTTTTCCCTTAAATTATTGACATACAGGTGCAGCTCAAAAAATTTGAATATCATGAAAAAGTTCAATATTTTTTGTCACTCATTTCAGAAAGTGAAACTCATATATTATATAGATTCATTACACATAGAGTGAAATATTTCAAGCCTTTATTTCTTGTAATTGTGATGATTATGGCTTACAGCTAATGAAACCCAAAATTCAGTGTCTCAGAAAATTAGAATATTTTGCTTTAACAAATTTTTAAAGTATCATATTTAATATTTGGTCACATATCCTTTGCATGCTGTTACTTCCTGAAGTCTGTGACCAATCAACATCAAAAGACTCAATATCTTATTTTCAGGTACTGTTACAAGCGATACTATAACCTCTCTGCATTTGAACTGATCTCTATGGGAATTGGGGGGTGAGACTAGATTCAGCTGTAAATTACACTGGTACAGTATGGAACACACGGCTGGCTAAATGGCTGTAAGTCATCAAGGGTCTGAGCTATCGAACGAGCCCCAAACCATCACTCTGTTGCCAGATATGGAGTAGATGTGGATGCATCACTGCAAGGGTTATTTCTCCTGACTCATTTTCCTATAGAACTCTATGGGGAAAAAAGTCAGGAGAAACAACCCTTAAAGGGATCCATCCACATCTACTCCATATCTGGCCGCAGAGTGATGGTTTGGGGCTCGTTTGATACCTTAGACCTTAGACCCTTGATGACGTACAGCCATTTCGCCAGTCATGTGTTCCATACTGTACCAGCGTAATTTACAGCTGAATCTAGTCTCACCCCCCAATTCCCATAGAGATCAGTTCAAATGCAGAGAGGTTATAGTATCGCTTGTAACAGTACCTGAAAATAAGATATTGAGAGTCTTTTGATGTTGATTGGTCACAGACTTCAGGAAGTAACAGCATGCAAAGGATATGTGACCAAATATTAAATATGATACTTTAAAAATATGTTAAAGCAAAATATTCTAATTTTCTGAGACACTGAATTTTGGGTTTCATTAGCTGTAAGCCATAATCATCACAATTACAAGAAATAAAGGCTTGAAATATTTCACTCTGTGTAATGAATCTATATAATATATGAGTTTCACTTTCTGAAATGAGTGACAAAAAATATGTAACTTTTTCACGATATTCTAATTTTTTGAGCTGCACCTGTACATGCATTACCAATTTCCTGCATGTAGCTGGATGTTCACTGGGGTGCAGCAGCATTGTCCCACTTAGGATTCAAATTGACAAAAAAAAACTTAAGGCAAGTGGTCCAAACTAACAATAATACAGTTTTTTTTGGCCATATTGTTTTGATGGCAAGATATGCATTTATGCAGGCAAATAAACATATCTGTTTATTTAAATTTGGTTTGCTAATTGTGTCATTGTTAAATAGCTGTCAGGGGATGATTCTAATCTCCATTAAATCGATGTTATTTGGCTAACGGCTAACAGAGTGAGCTACGCGTTGTCGCGTGCTCGAAGCAGGAGGGCTTCAGCTTCACATGTCCCCCAATTTATCACACAGTGTGTGGTGAGTAGCTCAGCAGGACTGGTTCTAAAAAATGCAAACTATCCCTTTAACCTCTCACTCTCACTCTGAAACTCTTACTTTAAATTCACTCAAGGGCCGGTTGTGCCACATTGAATTGTTGATTATATGCCGGGGATTTAGCTGTCAGGTCTAGTTTAGCAGACTGTATTCAGGCTGTACAAATCATGAATCCATGTGGTAGTTTCATAAGTAAATTTAATAAATTTAAGCTTCCCTGTAAAAATGCTTATAGGTGCTTTGTGCAATCAGGAACCCCATCCTACTTATCTAATCAAGTGAGAACCAACTGGAGCTCTCTTGACAGAAATGATTAGTAATCTTATCCAAAAATACTTTTTTGTATGCTATTCATCCGAAAATGAAGGCATCGCACAACGTTTGGCATTTATACTTTGGGGCAACCGTCTGCCGAGAGGGTTCGATTGTCTCTATGGTAACGAGACGACAACCTCTGACCGTTTGTTTACATTTCTAATAGGCTACTTGGCAGCGCTCGGTGAAATTATTGAAATTGCGGAGGTGGAAGAACTTTTAAAACGTATCCATGACAATGTATTTAGGCCTTCCAACTGGCTGTGCGACAAAGTATGACATTGTTTGCGACGTAGCAACATTCTAGAGGTGCGCGACACTGAGGGGAAAAAGTGTCGAGCGACAGTTTTTTCAGTTGGAAATACGTCATTTTCGTCATTCGACGCTTGTCGTAAGGGCGTACGACAAAGTATAAATTAGACTTAGAAGTAGGCAAGAAGACGGGTTAATAGCTCCTCACCTCTTAGATTTTTTTATAATCATGGTTACCATGAGAATTACGTGCACAAATTCTGCTGCACTTGCCTCCCTTCACCTGTTTTAGAATTTTTTTTTCTTTCTGACTGAGTCTGATCAGCTTTGTACTAAATAACAAACTCTGTAGGCACCGTATTAGCTCTTGTTGTTCACAGTAATAGCCTTGAGCGACTTTTGACAAGCACCTACCGAATGAATACATGTAGCCTAGATGTAAATATCCGATTGATCTATGGTTAATTTTAGTCAGGGTTAGCTTGTTGTTGCTGCTTTGTGTCGCGGTTGCGCCCGTTTTCCGCGCTGCTGATGGCTGCTCACGCGTCACGTGATGGGGTTGTGAAGGCCTTTGTGAGACGAGCGCCTGTCGCCTGAGGGGGATACCGACTCAATGAGAAGGGCGCTGTTTGCGAAGCTCGCATCCTTGTATCCCGTCATTATTTTCTCAGTTTGCTCAGGAGATTACGCGCTCGGTACTTCTCGCGTCCTGAGAGAATGCAGTCTGCCCCAAACTTGTACAAGTTTCTTGTGAGTCCTCAGCTCTGCACATTGCCTCTTTTATACTAGAGGCTGCTTCACTCTCAACTACAGCTAACGTTTGTGTCGATAGACCAAAATACTTTATCTTTTTTCCTCAAGCTATAACCAGACACCCTTTTTAGGCCACGCATACCTACCCAGAACAGCTTTGAGTAGAACAGGGCGATATTTCACAGAGTTTTGAAGTAACCCAGGCCCTCATCCAACCTACTAAACCCTCCCATACCCTGGGTGGCGCAATTACAAATTGCACATAGACCTATGGAGCTCCCGGCCACAGTCGGCACTGCTTTGGTCCTGATTTGATCCTAGACCGTGGGGCTCATCCATGCATCACAGCGTGGTGCCTTAACCGAACGAGCCACCCAGCACCCCCCTAAACATCTGTATGTTTAATATTTTGGTTATGGTTTTCTCAAAGGCCATGATTTAGCACTGCAGGGCTTATATCTGATTGATTAATCATAACCTTAATGGCAAAAATGTAACTTAATTGAATTGTAACAACAAACACTTATTCTTCATTATGTTGTAACAATGTCAGTGTGTGAGAGTCATTTATTAGCTGCTTATCATGGGCAGTATATCATGTCAGCTAATGAGCTCTTTTTTCTGTCCATTTTGGGGTTTTTTGTGGCTGCCAAATATAATGATACCACAACCCCTATACTTAATAAGAAGAAGAAAAAAAAAGAGATTAACTCAATTATGTTAAAAATAATTTATTATGCTGTTCAGTTTAGTAGAAATGGAAAGGCATTGAGCGCAGAAGCTTCTTTGGCAATGTAATGCAACAGCATCTTCCTTTTAGCCTTTTCAAACATCGCACAACAAAATATCTCCAGGCGAAGCCCCCCCCCCACCCCTTCTGTCGACTGTCTCATCTCGTTCCCGCAACGTCTGCCATCCCTCCTTCAAACATCCGTCCCATACCCTCAGAAACGCATCCCCCAGTCAGCCCGGGAAGAAGACGCGATCGACTCTAAACGGCAGCTCCTCTCGTCCGCTCGCACCCCAAGGCCCCAGACTTCATCGCTGTGTATTTCCAACAATAAATACACCTTCCACCCACTCCCCGATACGCGCCAAATCCGACTGGAGCTCAAACTCACTGCGATGTACCTGGGGCTCCAAGATGAGAGGGAACCGTTGGAGGAATAAGAAAAGAGAGGGGGGTCGGGGGGTCGGGGGGTCGGAGGGGAGAGAGTTTTCATATGAAAAAAAAACAAATAAACTGCGTTTCAAGGACATTTCTGTTCAGCCTGAGCAGGAAACAAAAGGTCCGAATTGCTGCATCCTGAGAGACCAACTCAGAAGATCAGGAGAGATACTATAGCTAATCAGGAGAGATTCTGTAGCGAAGAACAAATGACGAACACAGCCAATGCAAAATCAGCCCAGTTCCGTCTAAGCAAAATTGATTAATGTGTGAAGTGCTAATTGTGAAAGAGGTGATTATCATTCGATAATTTATTATTATTTAATTAATTAAACCAAACGATAATAAATAATGACATATTGAACAGGCGGTCGCAGGTCTGCCTGCATTGTGTCATGGTTTCGACAGAGGATATTCCATATTAATCAGCCCTTCGCTCATTATCAATTGTGGTCGTGTTATTCCAAGTCCTCAATTCGTACAGTTTACTTTAAAGCGAGTCAGAAGCCACTAGTATTCGCAATCATACTCCCGAGTCCCGACCGTTATTTTACGTGCACTGGACCTCTGCGAGTTTAGATTCCTCCCTCGTAATCTGCCTCCGTCTCATCACTTCATGATTGCGTTCCAAATCCAGCTCAAGCCACCGTGTGGTCTCACGGCGAGCTCTTCCACTGGCGCTCAGGTAAAGACTACATCAAGTTCTCAACAAAAATAAATAAAAATAAATCCCATTTCTCAACCTGCTGAGAGGTGATGGTCTGGCCTGCGGGAGTCCGGTCAACCCGGGAGATGTTGAATTGCATGTAAAATGCATCAGGTGGCCTTTTTCACCTTTAAAACATTACAAATCTAAAGATTTTGCCGCTTCTATCTCTTAAAGATGCAGAGAAGCTCGCCCACACTTTATTTATTTTTTTATCTCCTCCAGGCTACGCTGTTACGATGCCTCAGTCCGAACCCCATGGGTTTATTATTCAGCATGATCCCTTTGGCCCTTGTGGCGTCAGGCAGTCGGCCACCTTTGCTTCCACAAACATTGCACAAGATGAAATCTGATTTTGGTTTACTGGGCAGATGGACATGACGGAAGGCCTCAGACTTGCTCCATTCAGATGCAGGTTGAAACCCCTCTCCCTTAAAGCCTCTCTCAACGCCAGTTATCTTTTTCTCTTTGTAACTGTCGTCATCCAGAGCCATTCTGCTGTAGTTTATGTGCAGTCAAGGTTCATACACGCCACCCTGGTGTGTGCTAAATCACAGCAAAACTATCACAACACTGATGCCGGCCCCCGCACCGCACGGTGCGTTGGGGGAACTCGACTTCTAAGGTGTTTTCCGGCGCTGCGTTGATTACGCTCCTCGGCCGTTCGTCACCAGCGCCGGCCGTCAACAGACTCCCCCAGCGGGCGACGAGGTCGCCCTCGCTCTTCGGTGACGCTTGAGAAAAGAGGGCCCCCAAACGCGGGCCGTTAAAAAGGCGCTTGGCGGACGTAGTCGGAAAGGGACTCTGACGCGGGTCGAGCTGCCCGCTGGGGGGGGAGACGCGCCTCTGCCCGCAAATCTCTCCACGGAGCCAGAGCGAAAGAGGGAGGCTTAGAGAGGAGGAGTGCTTTGCCATCTCTGGCCAGCCGTGATGAACGAAGCCCATCTTTCTCGCAGACCTGAACGAAGAGCCATCTGGACTGGGGGGAGGGGGGTGTTGGAGGAATTATTTCAGCCCAAGTTTAAATTGATTCTAACTTGATGAAAGCAAACAAATGACGCATGATTGTAGTCTTCGAGCTCATGAGATCTGTAACCCCTTCAGTTTCAATTCCGGATGTTCACCTCGGCTTTATACTTTTGAGAGCGCTAGAAAATGTCATATTTATGTTTGTAACTTTTTCATAATGTTTTGGAAAGATGGTTCTGGCAAACAAGCAAAATAGGTCCAGAATGATCTCTCTTCTACTTGAGCGCATGGCATAATTAAATGTCTATTGTGTCTTTTTGTATTCCGGGTTCAGAATCGCCGTCCCTCCATTGAAAAGTAAGGATTCCGGTAAGCAGAGCGGGATGGCTGTGTCTGGTGCCTGGCGCCTTCGCAAAATATTCACCCGCAATTCACCAACACAATGAATTCAGTACAATTCTGATGGAAAGGCATTATTTAGTCAACATTCTTTTTCAGAAATTAAAGGCTTCGATTTTTAATTTACAAAAGCCACATTGTACATTGGAGATACACCTTGGAGAAATTGGTATTTGGCAGCAATTGCAGCGCAGAGTCCTCTCGGAAAGGATATGTCTTTATGAAATTACGGTTTTGAAATATTGGCTCATTTCACAATTCAAAATTGCTCCAACTCTTTGGCTTCTTGTTTTTAAGCCATTCATTTGGGGCTTTTAGCATGCGTTGGGCCATGCTTTGGGCCATTGTGCTGTTGGAACCATCTTCACTCAAAACCCAGATCTTTTGCATACTGCAGAGGTGGCCAACCCTGGTCCTGGAGAGCCGCAGGGTCTGTTGGTTTTTGTTTTCACCTTAAATGCAACAACCACTTTAGACCCAAGAAACCAGCTGAGCTGGGTTAACTGTGTAATCGACTGCTTTCATTGGTCAATTAAGTAACAACAAAAACCAGCAGACCCTGTGGCTCCCCAGGACCTGGGTTGGCCACCTCTGGCATACTGAAACAGGTTCCCCTCAAGTATTCGCCTGTATCTGGCTCCATCTCTCTTGCCCTTGATGGCAACATGTTTCCCAGTCCCCATAGATGCTACGACCACCATGCTTCACAGTAGAGATAATGTTACCATGGTGATGTGTTGTATTTGGCTTTCCCCAAAACGTCGCACTTTGCTTTCAGGCTAAAGAGCTCAACATACACCTGGCCCAACTTAGGTTGTTTAAAGGGTGTGAATACTAATCAGTTGAGTCATTTTAAGCTTTCATTTCATCTCATCTCAATACTTTTATTTAATTTTGACATTATAGAGATATAATATATATACTTGACTGGAAAAAAATGCCATTTAAATATGTTTTAATTTCACTTAACGCACCTAAATGAGAAATAATAAATGGGTGGGGGGCTTTCTGAAGGCACTGTACTTCTGTGGAATTGCTGCCGAAAACTTGCATTAAAGTAATGGACATAAAATGGCGGTTCCCTGCATTCCGCTGTGCATCTGGAAGACTGCGGACATCTAATACTCAACGGCACCGCACCGAGACTGACCAGCGGAGGGGAGGTCAGAGAATATCGATTTATTTCTCTCCGCACAATTGTTATTCGTCTAAGAGCAAATTCCTGCAGCCGTAGTGGCACATTCTATTGTGCTGAGGGGGTTTGGAGGGCAGGTGGTAGGAGACTTGGAGGGCAGGTGGTAGGAGACGAGGAGACAGCAATGCAGCCGTAGTGGCACATTCTATTGTGCTGAGGGGGTTTGGAGGGCAGGTGGTAGGAGACGAGGAGACAGCAATGCAGCCGTAGTGGCACATTCTATTGTGCTGAGGGGGTTTGGAGGGCAGGTGGTAGGAGACGAGGAGAAAGCAATTGAGTCCCAAGTTAACAGTGTAGGGCGCAGGTCCAACGCCAGAGGCGGGAAAACAAAAAATTAATATGCGTTCGCAAAAACACCGACACTACAGAGAAGGAATATCTAAAGCAATTAACCTTCTGTCCTGATCAGAAGTTTAGGGAACGTAACCAGTTAAAATACAGGACTAATTATGCTCCAAAGTCAACGGAAAGTACTCCCATTAAAAAGTTTTAATAACTTAAGGCGATGGGGGTGCGACAAGCCCACGATTCGATCGCACAGGAAAGGGTAATTACCACTGAGCACATTGGATTAAGCCATTAAGATTAGCTTCATTTTGAACATTGTTTCTCGGTAATGTAATTTTATAAAATATATTTTTGTAGTAATGAGGCATTGTGGAAAAAAAAGAGACTACATTACTGAGTAGCTATATTATAATCACCGAAAACCAATAATGATTGCTAAAGACATTCATTATTTATCTGGGCTTCATTTTACAATCTCTCTTTCTCTTTCTCTCTCTGTCTCTCTCACACACACACACACGGAGTTACATAGATAGCAGAGTGAAAGACTTCAGATAAAACTAGAAATAATAGAGGGAATGTTTAGGTCGTGTCCTCATTTTTACTAAACAGTCTTCAATAAAATCATTTATATTCTTCTGTTGCAAAACTGCAACTATTCAGTGAGTCCATGATTGTACAGGCTGTACAATTTTGTGTGATGGTACCCATTTTAGTGGCAGAATCTGAACAACTTTGGGAATAATTGTCCAATAACTAGCAGCCAAATAAAAGGTAGGTCAAGCCATGCTGCTTTCTTTATTTTGTTCGGCAGAGTTGATTTGATGCAGAAAAGCCCAGGTACTGATGGGAGATGAAGTCTAGAACACTTTAATCTGACACTCATGGTCTGAGGTGTGTTCAACTTTGCAACCATTTACTGTCAACGGTGTCCTCTTTAAATCAGCCCCTGTAGACTCACACGGGTTGGTATAGCTTGCAGTAGCTGCTTTAAGTGTGAAGTGCCTACTATTTTAGCCTGGGCTGCCACACACACTGCACTAGCTCGCTAATTGAGAGGAGGAAGTGGTGACACAAGCCCTTGAGTAAGCTAGCTTGCCAGTCAGTCAGTTACATTTTAATGATGTGAGGCTGCATGTCAGGAAATGTCAGTTTCAGCCTTCATAATATTCAGTGCTTTGTTGCTTTGATGGTTTAGCTGTAGCTAAGGTTTCGGGACACATGCGTACCAATGTGTTTATTTAAAAAAAGAAGTACTAAGAGTACTACATTTAAACTTTTAATGGCAAACAAGATTTTCATTCTGTCTTAGCTGTACCTCAGGCACCACAGAAGAGGCATCTGCAGAACCTCTATAAAAACGCACTCTGCATGAAAATTCACAAATAGCCACACACACACACACACACACACACACACACACACACGTGCACATGCACACATGCACACATGCGCACACACAAACCAACATGTGCACATGGGCTGTATGTCATGTAGCTCGGACATATTCACCGCTGAGCTATTCAATAATGGGAGGATTATTACCAGTACCTACATATTAATGTACAGAGCAATGCATTGCCTTGAGGAGATTGGACCGTGTGCATTTATGTCACACTGTTCCCAAGTGGTCAATGCCACCTGCTGGTGAAATGAGGAATGGACTCTCAAGTAGTCCAGCCAGTCTGCTGAAATCTATCCATCGGCTATTGTCACATTCTATTTACCTTGGAATTATTCTGAAAGAAAAAGGTATATAAAATTAACATTTGTTATCCTTACAAAATTGTACAGTAAATACAAATAAAACATTACAACTAAATTTAACATGATTTCGTGTATCCATATAATTTGTCAGTGTGAAGGAAATACCTTTTCACTGTTTGCTGCAGGTTGGTTGGAGAATAAAATCAGCCACATAAAACACATTATCTGATATCGGGAAATGCGTAGATCAATGTTCCTTGAATTTAAGGTAATCTTAAACTGGGAAAATTTGTGGGAGAAAATGCAGCAAACAGTGAAGTTTTCCACGGAAAGCCCTCGGCTGAACGGTCCAAGAACCGCTGTGTCCCACAGAGAATCCAAACCACAGCTGCCCCTCAGGCAAAAAACACACACTGCGAAGATGCCAAACAGCCTAACATACATTGAATTCCTCTCTCCCTTCCTCTCTATCCCTCTCTTCCTCTTTCTCTCTTCCTCCCTTCCTTTTTCCCCCCTCTCTCTGCCATTCTTCTTGGCTGGAGGGTGTTCACTTCTGATGCGTTTCATCCGCGCTGAAACAACGTTGGGGGAAACCGGAGAGGAACAGTTCCTGCCCCCAGAATATGTATTCTCACACTCATCATGAGTGCCCACTACCACGTTCTGAAGGGTTTTTTAAAGTTATTAATTTTTAAGAACAACCAGCAGTCGGACGCTTTAATGTGAGTGTGAAGGCATATTTCAATTGGCCAGTACCTCATCAGAATGCATTTTAGCCTGGGTGCCTGGAGTGAAGAGGAACTGATTTATGCCCCTTTAAGAGGATTCGTTTGCGGGGGATTCTTGTGATGGATGGTGAATATGTAATCGTGCACACTGTCAGTCCATCAATAGCTTAAAAACATTAGAAAAATAGCTTGGAATGAGCTTCAGAACCTCGGATTATGTCGGTGCCGACTGTAGGGCGGTAACTCCACAGGGGTGATGCACATTTGGCGCCTGTGTTAACCAGGGTATCGAAGGGTTCGGTCGGACAGGGATCTCCTTTTCGTTTGGTGATGGTCCTGGGTGACCCCCGCTAGCTGATAAGGGCGCTCGTAAGACTGTGTCCGAATCAGCACCCTTCCATACTATTAGGTAGGCTTGTTGAGTAGACAAGACTAAAATATCATTAAGTAGGCAAAATTTTCTCTAAATATAGTATACTTTAAAACCTCGTATGATACACTTACTTCTGGGGTTTCGTGAGTATATTCGGTAGCACACTTCAAGAAGTATACGAACATTTTGGTCGCATAAATATGACGTACAGCTTCGTTTTAAAATATGAGGCACAGCTTCGCTGACGTTTTCCTTCAAATACAACAAAAACAACACATGGCTGCACAAGGGTGAGATGCACAGTTGGAAAATAGTATTGAGGGTATTTATTTGCATACTGCACGTTGCGGTTAAACAGTGCATATTAAACAGCACACTTCTGCTAGTGCACTGTAAGCAGGAAACAGGGCGCAGTAAATGGGGCTCTGATTCGGACACAACCCGCATGTCAAAGCCAAATATGAAAGGTCTTTCTCCGACGCCACTCTGCGAGCTTAGCTGCAGTCTGCCAGGCAAAAAGAAGCAGCTGTTGGACATTGTGTGTTTCAGAAGAGAACCGTGGCTGTCGCAGCTCACCCCAATTGGCAGGGTGGTTTGCGCATGGAACGCGGCTGTGGTTGCAGACAGTTGGACATATCAGATTTGTGTGAGAATTGGATATATACAGCCCGGGTTGGGTGGCAAATTTAAAATAAAAACAGATAAATATTTTCACAACTGGTGTGGGATCAGTGCTGCTTCAGCAATCCATGTTGACCTTGTATTTGTCTGTACATTTCTCTCCTGGTTTGGGTTTTTTGAGCTATCTAAAGTAAGGTATTCCATGCTATCCTATTGGGTCAGAGAACAGGAGACTTAACAGTCCACATTTTGACTATGACCACATAGATCCAGCTGACCGTGACACTTCCCATCGATCTGATGCGGCATTGCATTGCCATACGACGGATGGCCACACAGGGGCGCTATACCAACTTATGACACCCCATCTGAGGTTCTGAGGTGGGGAGTCGGGGAATCAAACATCGGTGGTCCAGGCTGTCAGGTGGGTCACTACCATATTTTGCGATTTCTTGGGCTAGAAAAGTTATTACCATTACACCCACCACAAGCCACAAATATACACCTTTACAGTGAAAAGCCTTCACGGGCATGTACATCACGAATCAAGCAAAAATATGCTGCTTTTAACCAAAGAAGTGTCCCAGTGCAAGCAGAGCAGATGCTATGTGAACAGACCAGTGTTGTTTTGAGAAGAGAGAAATCGATTGCCTAAAGCAAAGGTTCCGGATGCAGAGAAGTGCCCCCAGAGTTAATATGGTCAAAGGCAGGGGTCATAAATGAACTGGCCAATGAGGTCAGCCTTTCTTTACACCATGGAACAAATGCTCTTTTAGCTATTTTTGTGCAATATTGTGCTTTTAAATTCCTGTAATTGTGTAGAGAGAGATACTCAATATGGCAGTGGAGCAGGTGAGTCTGTTTCTGTCTGTCTCTCTCTCTCTCCCTCTCTGACTGAGACTATACAAATGTAATTGAAAATGGCCCCTCCCGAGCCTTCTCCTGGCCCAATTCTATTATCAGTTCATGTTTTATCCCGTTGGAGAGTAGCAAAACCCAAGCCTAACCTAGCATGCCTTGAAAAGTCCACAATGGTGAAATCTACCATTTAAACTGCTAATGAAAAGCACTACAGAAAAGCCATTTTATCAATCAGAGACACTTGAGGGGAATGTGCACGGCTGGGAAATGGAAACCCGGGCAGCAGTGGTGAACGACTTCAGCTCTGTGCTCCCCTGCCTCTGAGCAGCTCAGGCGCAGCTCCAGCGCGGGTTCTAGCTGATTCATTACGCGCAGTTTGAGCGCTTCTTTAAAATGAATGGGCCCCATTTGCTCCGGCTCGGGACGGATTCCAGCAAATTCCGCCGTGATGCAAAGCGGGCGCCGGAAACTTTAACAAAAGTTTTAGTGCCTGACAGTCAGTTCTACGCTTTTGTCTTCGAAGGCTCCCACAAGGAGTCTTTTTTTTTTTCTTGAACGTCCAGCGTAACGATTTTCTCGCGCTTCACAGCTCTGGGCTCACAGGACTGCATTTTTGCACACAAAACAGAAGGGCTCCCTTGCGTGGATGCTTCTCGGCTCGCTCATTCTCGGCTCCACGTGCGCTATATTTATGGAACTAAATAAACGCCGTAGTCGTGGTCCCTGCCTGCGGGGCACGAGGGGGTAAGCCACTCGTACCCCCATGAATGCAGGTTTGGAGGCAGTGGCTTGTATCGCAGCGACGCAATAGCATGCAGTAACATTAGTACCATTCAAATTGTTACCATACCTCTCGGTTCGTTTAAGCAAACTAGCCTTTGAGTTAAGTGGTCATAACATAATGCATTTAGCAAATATTTCACACCTAATTTTTACCCATAAGCACTGCGACATAAGGTGACAGGTTATAATATGCCATATGTGGAAAGTCTCTGCCCATGCAGAGGTCGTGTCAGGTCACTGCAGTGTAGCTGGACTTTACAAATCAGCGTCTCCCAGGGATGCCGAATGTCACAGGCAATATCTAACTGAATCAAAGCTCCATGTAAATGATACGTATTGGTAATACTCAAAAACCTTTTCTGTAATGCTTTTTTTTTATTTACCTCATTTTTTAAATGTAGAATCAAGATTTGATGTGAGGTAGGCCTACTCACCTCAACATAATTGCAGTTGAAGATTTTGACAGCCTGAACTGAAAAGTGCACCTTGGTGGCTATTAGTACTGACTAACCGACTAATTATCGATTGCATGTTTTGTATTTGCTTTACAAATGTGATCGACAGCTTTTATAGTACTGCATTTGGACATTCGTCACAAAAGTAGTTACTGAATGGACCTTGAGTGCTAAAATATACGTCCAAGAAAAGATGGGGACGTGTTGGCTTACTACCTCTTCTGCGGGAGCCAGAAAACTTTATTACTATTAAAACTACCTATTGCCACTTCCCTGATAAATTACTGTCCCTGAAATTACACAATGGCTAATTATTCAGAAGCTCGATTTAAAAAAAAATTACAGCCGTGCCATCAGGCCTGTGAGACTTCTAAATAAAATGAGCAAATATCAGTCAGTGAGTTGTTTATTCACAAATAGCTGCACGCTTTTGATTAAAACAAGTGAAAACGTGAATAAAAACGGATATTTCATGGTTGAGAGATTATTTTTGAGGAATAGCCTGAGGAAAACGGTTTATATGCATAAACAACAACTATATAGGCTTATTGATGTCACACAGCTGGTATTTATCAAAAGCCAAATACAGTATCTGTAATAAAAAAACAGTGACTGAACAAGAGTTGCCAACTATGGAAAATAAAATGGAATCGAATAAGTTAGTTACAGTCTACAAATTTCTAGAAATTATAATGGAGGGTGTCACTTCCTCAACTGGAAGTCTAGTATAAGTAACTACTGTATAAGTATACATTGTTATATAGTGACCAAATTAGACACACCTAAACAATGTTCTTAACTGCTATAAACCAATCTGAAATCCAAAATGTGACATCAACAAATCCTATTCGTTCATTAATTCCAAAAACCTATGCTTACACAAACGCAGTATTATACATAAACATGGAATTGCACTACTTAATGAATTAATACATTTGGGGGAGCTTAATGCACTGCATTTTATTTTTTGGTGTAGCACTGTAGTGCCTTATGTATGTGAGCAGTAAGATGCATGCCTAAAAAAAAAACAGCTATCATAACTGGCAATAAATGTGACTGGCAGGTATATCGTAAAATAAGAAACTCTGTCACAAAATTAAATAGAAATAAAAAGAAATTATATTATGAAAATAGGATGAATGATATTAAAAATGATAGTAAAAAAATATGGAATACATTAAATGATCTATTAGGCAGGAGAACTAGATCTACTCCAGCCTTTTTAGAGGTAGAAGGCAACTTCCTAACGAGGCCAACAGAAATTGCAAATTATTTTAACAATTATTTTATAGGTAAAGTAAACAAGCTAAAGAATAACATGCCATATATAGATAATGATATATCTTACCTGTTAATAAAAAATGAAATTATGAAGGATAAAAACTGTAAATTCAAATTTAATAAAGTGAGTATAAATGAAGTAGAAAATATGATAAAGGTTTGTAAAAATAAACCACCAGGTGTTGACGGCCTTGACGGAAAGCTTCTTAAATTGGTTGCAGATTCAGTTGCCCCTGCTATTTGTCACATCATAAACATGAGTTTCATCAATTGCTTATGTCCACAAGAATGGAAACGAGCCAAGATATTACCACTGCCCAAAAACAGTAAAGTGCAGTTTTCTGGACCTAACAGTCGTCCTATAAGTCTATTACCTGTGTTGAGCAAAATAATGGAAAGCATTGTATATGAAAAAATTACGTATTACTTGTCTATAAATAATTTAGTTACAGATTTCCAGCATGCATACAGGAAGGGGCACTCCACGGCCACAGCTCTGACTCAGATGACTGATGACTGGCTAAGGGAAATTGAGGAGAGGAAAATAGTGGGCACTATTCTGCTAGATTTCTCGGCAGCATTTGACATCATTGACCATAAATTATTATTGGAAAAATTGGAATATTATGGCTTTGGTATGTCTGCACTGTCTTGGTTTGAAAACTATCTAACCAACAGAACACAGACAGTCTTTTTTAATGGTAGTTATTCTGATGTCGGAGCTGTGACGTGTGGAGTGCCCCAGGGGAGTTGTCTTGGGCCTTTATTGTATACCATTTTTACAAATGATTTACCACTTGTTCTGAAAAAGGCTAATGTTGCAATGTATGCTGATGATTTAACTGTATACACATCCGCATTCACAGCTTATGAGTTAAACACAGTTTTAAATGAAGAGTTAAGATCGGTGGTTGAATGGGTAAATGGAAACAAATTGGTTCTGAATGTAGCTAAGACTAACAGCATGGTATTTGGTTCAAACTACAGTATCAGTAAAAATCCAGAGCTAAGCCTTAGAATAAATGACGTGGATATAAGTCAAGGGCAGGAAACCAAGCTGCTGGGGATCGTTATAGATAGTAAACTAACATGGAAAAAACATATAAATATGATAATTGCTAAAATGGGAAATGGCATTTCTGTTATAAGAAGATGTGCTACCTTTCTAACACAAAAAGCAACTAAGCATGTAATTCAAGCCTTAATATTGTCAAATCTTGATTACTGCCCAGCAGTTTGGTCAAATGCTACAGCAGACATGATTAATAAGTTACAAATTATACAAAATAGAGCGGCACGCATAGTTCTCCGCTGTAATTTGGAGACAAATGTGGTTAAAATGCATAAGAATCTTAAGTGGTTACTGGTGAAGGACAGACTGCTCTATTCTTTACTTATATTCATCAGGAATATCACTACTACAAAAGCTCCCTATATACTATATCAGAACTTATCCTTCAGTACAAATAAACATAACTACACTACCAGACATGCTGCTGACGGTAACTTTACACTGCCCAAAGCAAAAACAAATGCTATCAAAAGAACAGTCATGTACAGAGCCATGTATGAATGGAACTCATTTCCTAAACACATCACACAAAAAAACAGTAAAATGCAATTTAAATTACTCTTAAAACAGTATCTTTTAAATAGATAGGACAAAATGCCTGAACCAGTTGGCTTAAGTTTTGAAGTCTGAAATGTGATTTGTTGATGTATGTGAAATGGAAAAGCTGATGTACTTTTGATTTATCATCATCCATGAAATGTAAAAGCAGAAGCACTTTGATCTAACTTATTACACTAATTCACTATAGCTGCTACTATTATTACTGCTACTGAAATTATCATTATTGTTGTCATTGTTATTGTAATTATTATTATTGTTGTAATTATTACTATTATTATTATATATTTTGGGGTATTTTTATTTTTATTTTTTCTATATATTTTTTTGGTGTTATTTTTTATGTTTATTTATATTTTTATTGTTGTAATGTTATGTATTATTACCTGGTTTGTATATGTGTCGGACCCCAGGAAGAATAGCTGCAACTATGCTGCAGCTAATGGGGATCCTAATAAACTAAACTAAAACACAGAAAGCTAAGGATGTGTTTGTTACCTCCGCCAAGGAGGGTATGTAATCACGACTGTCCCTTTGTCCGCCCGTCTGTCTGTCCATCCGTGACAGACATATCTGTAAAAGTAATGGTCGCATTGCCATAAAATTTGCTGTGCACATTCATGTTATCAAGAGGAACAAATTTATTGATTTTGGTGACCTCATGACCTTTTCTGTAATGCCACCCTCAGGCCAAATTTATCTTGAAAAGTAATGACTGCTTGTCATGAAATTTGCTGTAAGAAACATGTTGATTTTGGTAACCCTGTGACCTTTCCTCTAGCAACACCATCAGGCCAAATATATCTCAAAAAGTAATAACCTGATTGCCTAGACATTTGCTGTGCACATTCATGCGAGGGGAGTTTGTTGTGCCTTGGCGGAAGACTACACTCTGAGTGAATTCTTCTACTTGTTGTCAAGATGGTGGACCATAAGTGAAACCTGAGAATCATTTACACTGCAGACTTGCAATCCTGTACTTTGTCAGGCACTGTTAGACTTCCCCTTCATGAAGAAATAACTCTCAGGGGCAGGAGGGTGTTCTGGAAAAGGTCAGATAAATTGAGAAAGATCCAGAACCTGGCTTTTGAACAAACAGCCATCCAAAATCTCAGCCAATTACCTGAAAGGGGCTTGGGTTTCAGGCATAACAGGTCATCTGCCAGCACCCCTCATTCCTGTATACAACAGTTGATTTAGCACGTTCCCTGAAGAAACACAAAGATTTCCCCTCTGAAGCGTCAAAAACCAGCTTAATCTTCTATAGCGTAGCCTACACATGAGACATTTCTGCATGAACACCATTGTAGCTCTCATTCTTTTTTAATAAGTTGTTTTGTAATGTTATTAAATAGCCAAAACGGCCTTTTATAAATGTTTTCGGAGTGTTTCTGCCAACTTTGTTGCACATTTGTAATCTGAGTGACAACTGAAGAGACGGGTTTGCAGAGAACATATTTTTTGGGGGCCATAAGTGGAAAATTACGAACTGCTACTAGGCAGCGGAAACATGTGAATGAGAATTTGTACTCTGGCCAAAGGCCGATCAATAATGCTCTATATCCCTTGTGTTGAATTTTACCTTTACACTATTATGTAGCACACCTTCAATGGGTAGAGGAGCTAAATCGCTCTGTCGAAAACAAATGATACATTAAGACTGGCAGCATACCGCCACCTGCCACTTGCCAAGCAGCAGCATAGCTGTTAAGGACCCAAATCAATATCTTGCAATCAGTTTGATCGCAGTTCTTCAAAGCGATAGCCGGGCTGTTTTTGTTTCAAGTGATTGCAGTACTGCCGGTGGGGGTGGGGGGTGGGGTGGTGGGGGGGCGGGTGGGAGGGTGTGAGTTGAGGTTTGAAACTGCAACACAATCTCTTTTAGAGAGCCATTGCAAATCAGAAAAAAAAAAAGTTTTAAAAAAAAAAAAAAAAGTTTAAAAAAAATACGATAATAAAGCTCACTGACTTACGAGGTGATAGACAGCTGTTGTGTGGAATTTCACAAACACTAAACATCCTGCATTTTCAGAGACAAATTTCTACCGGAGGAACTGAATACCACATACACCATAGAGTTGGTTAAAAAAAGCATTGCATACTTAACGTAACATGCAAGAACTACCGATTGATAATCTGCTTAAGAGACGTACTTGCATCCTAATTTCAGTGAAATAAACTGATGCTACCTACTGTAAGAACATTCATATTTGTTTAATGCTATTAAATAGTTAATTGTGAAATATTTACACAGTTGTCATTGTCAGGTTAACATTGTTAGTGAGAACTTGTGTGCCTGGTAATAAATAAGAATTGTGAAACGACATACAGTATGTACTGCACAATTAGTGCCGAGTGTACTCCCAAGTGTACTCCCAAGGGAACTCCCCGGCCTCATTATATTCAGTGTCTTCATAGACGGGCCGCTAAACTGCTGTGCTGAAAGTTTGCTGATTAAATATTCATTGGGTTGACAGATTCCCTAATCCTGGGTGATTTATACAGTTCAAATTTCACCCATTGTTATTCATTTATATGCTGTAGCTGGATACTCGCTGAAGGAATTTAGCACTTTGCTCAAGGGTACAATGCCTGACTGGGGATTTGAACCTGCAAATATATGGTTAATTAAAAGTAGCAAGCTCCTTCGCTACTTCACTACACCGCTACCCTAACAAATTCCGAACACTTTTGTGACGCGCAGCTGAGCTGCGGCGGTTATAAACGTATTAATGCAGTTGTCTATACGCTTGGCTTAATTGCGCCGCTTTCAGGGCTATAGCGGGCAGACTGGTAATCGCTGGTGCCGACTCGGTGTTGTTGTTGTAAGGTTTAAACACTGTTACAGCATCCTTGTGATATTTACACACACAAGTCCCTGGATTTAACTTTCTTTGCCAAGTATTGCAAAAAATATATATAATTATGTTCTCATACTAGAATACACCAAAAGGAAGAAGGCACACAAAAATAATATAATTTTATACAGAGAACAAACAGAACAGGAAGTGACTCAGATCGCACATTGAATAAATGGCTACAGCACTGGTAATAAATAAAAGCATTTTATAGGCGGCAGTGTAGCATAATGTGTAAGGAACTGGACTTGTAACCGGAAGGTTGCAGGTTCGATTCCCAGGTAGGACACTGCCGTTGTACCCTTGAGCAAGGTACTTAACCTGAATTGCTTCAGTATATATCCAGCTGTATAAATGGATAAATGTAATAATAAGTTGTGTAAGTCGCTCTGGATAAGAGCGTCTGCTAAATCAGGGATCTTCAACAGGGGGTCCGCGGAGGTACTGCAGGGGGTCCCCCAATTTTTGTGGGATTTAAAAAAAATTTAATCTAACAATTCTTAAATGTATTTTCGACAAAAAATATATAATATTGAGTAAATTCAAAGCATTAATAGGCAATAATAAGCTACTTTTGTTGACAAAAACTATATAAAAAAAGAATGATTCCCATGATGCAACCACTTGTTTTAAAAAATATATATATCTGGGGGTCCCCGCTCTGTTTCTATCGGCCAAGGGGGTCCTTAGGCTGAAAAAGGTTGAAGACCCCTGTGCTAAATGCCTGTAATGTAATTACTGCAGTGGGCTTGCTATTAGTTTTCACATAGCTGCCTGCATGAGCTTCATACCGAAGTGGGCATACACCACAGGAGACCCGCAGGTCAGAGGTCAAATATGAGCTTGTTTTAAAGCAAAGTGCGGGCATTATCCAAACCAGACTCTCTGCTGGACTTCATCAAGTCCGCAGAAAAAACAGGCCAGCCCCACAAATTCAGGCTTGTATTTGTTACAGCGCACTGCCTTTCTCCATAAAGGCACACACTGGGAAAACCGCCACGATAACATCATGCAAAATGAACCCTCGAGTCAAATGCATGTGTCAGACTGGGAAAAAAAATGGTCACCAAATGTTGATGCTGCATGAGTAAGACGCGCAATTTAAAGCTTCATAACACTCCCAAATGTTTTCAATATATTTCTAGGCAGGGAACCTCAGCATGGCGCGTGGGTAATATTTCCAATTTTGAGTAAACAGAAAAGTGGCAGAACTGACAGGAAAGGATCTCAGCAGCGTAGCCGTGTGCTAACGGGTCCCGCTGGCATCAGGCTACCTTAATAGCCTCTGAGAAAGTTACCAATGAGCACACGTTACTGAAACGGCGGAATGTGTGTTGGTAAATAATGAATGCGCTGAGCCTCTGAGTGAACAGTATGCCTGCATAATGAAAGACACTACCACGTAGTGCTTGAGTAAGTGGACTTGCACCACGGTGGTTGCGGTTTCGAATCCTGCTCGTAACGCTCGGCCGCTGGAGCTGCCTCCACACAACCAGATGGATAATACTGTATATAAAACTTTGGGTCCGTAAATAAACTAGTGTTTATATTATGTTAAATGTATCATGTTGCATAGCAACAACGTGTACCATACAATTAAGTTCAGACAGCTGTAGCCAACAGGCATTGTCAGTGACCTCACTTAGCATGCAGCGCTATAATGACTGGTGAACGGTTTCCATTTTCCAAAAGAAAACGGTAATGAATATATGCAATTGTCTACGTTTTTTAAATTCGATGCAAGTAGAACATGGTATATGCCAATATGGTAAAAGTGCATAGACCGAGTGAAAACTAATATTGACATAGCTCAAGGTAAACGATACAGATATCATGGTATAGTTTTAGGCATAGGACTCTTACTGTATTTTTCTTTGCCTACAAAAGAGAGAAATGTGGTCCCCCTGTAAACCCATGTTTGGGCTACTGCTGCTTTCCTGATAAAGATGGAAAAAGGCTGATTTTTCAGATTTATATCCCAGAAAGCATAAGGTTAAATGTCCCTTACACATTTAAACTCCAAAACAAACATTTGCTTTAGTGCACCAGGCGTGGGACAAAAATGGAAAACAAAATAAGAACCAGTCAGTACACTGAAATAAAACTGTGTACCTTTACCTGCAAATAAAACCATTATAATGTTCCAATCCATTAAATATATATTTTCATATTTATGTGAAATTGCAATTATCATTTGAATATAATTATTTGACCATGCTCCTTTGAAAATCCCCCACGTATAATGAGCCACTGTGTAATTAACGTACATTACTCTTTCCAGACATATTACAGCCTCGCATGCGTCATTGTTTGCAGTAATGAACCCCATTAAAGTAATGGGTTTATTATGGAAAGGCGTTCTTACCTAGAAACACAATCGTCTGCTTCCTGGCAGCTTTGACCTTTGAACTCTCGTGCTTGGGAAGCGCCGCGGTGCTGTTGGCGCCTGGCTTGCCCGACCTGACCTTGGCTCCCGCCAGCACCCGGATCATGCTTCGGCACATGAAGCCTACGCTGGCCAGCACGACCACGTAAACGGCGAACGCCACGAAGACGCTGGACCTGTACATGCCCCACTTGCCCCTGAGGTTGGTGCAGAAGGTGAGGTTTCGCACGCCCTCCGCCAGGGAGGTCTCATTCTCCACCTCCAGGATGTCGGCGGGGTCTTCGGCGCCGGTGGCAAAGGGCAACGGCAGGGCCACCAGCGCCGATGTTATCCAGGCGAAGATGATGAGCCAGACGGCGCGGGAGCCCGACAGGGACTTGTACCTGAAGGGGTGGCAGACGGCGACGTAGCGCTCGTAGCTGAGCGTGGCCACGTTCAGGATGGTGGCGTAACTGCAGGCCTCGAACAGGAAGTTGTAGGCCTTGCAGGCGGCGTTGCCCGAGGAGGAGGAGAAGGGGAACCAGACGGCGTCGTGGAGCTCCACAGGGAGGCCGATGAGCAGCACCAGGAGGTCCGAACAGGCCAGGCTCACTATGTGGTCCGTCACGTTCTTCTGTAGGTAGCCCTTCCTCAGCAGCACCTGGCTGACCTTGATGGTGATGCCGTTACCCACAATCCCCGTCATCAGCATGCCACCATAGAGTACGGTCAGGAACACCTTCATTCCCCATGGCTGCTCCAGAGCCTTCCAGTCCTCCAGCTTGAGCTCATCTGCGCTCTCGTTCGCCATCTCCGCCAGCTACACGGGCTGTTTTTTTGAGGTGGAGGTGGCGCTTGAAGTATTAATTGTCCCACATGAGGCCTAAGATAAGCAGCGCTGAAACGTGGCTGTAAAGTTGAAGCAAACTCAAATGATTAAGCTGGCCAGAGAAGTGCTTTTCTTGTTTTCTGGCGTGGGTTGATTTGAGGAGTGGCTAAGAGGGTCCCACCTTCATCTCTTTCTTGCTCTCTGCCTCCTCCTCCTCCTCATGCTCGACCCAGAGTGTAAACTCTCCACGTGTTTCTAATAGTCAGTGCTTCCACTTCCTGGTTCCCGATGCTACGGTCCTCGCAGCACACGGTGTGTTTCTTCTCTGGCAGGCAGCTGCAAGACAGATGGGACTCTCGGCCCGTACTTTGGCAGGGGAAGTTAAGCATTAAACAAAGCCCCATAAAAGGAGAGGTTGCGTATGCGTCCTTTATCATTGCTGAGGTCCGACCTCTGCGTATGTTTTACAGGAATTCCCATAGTGGGTGAGTCACAACGGTGACGTGCCGCTTACCATAAACCTGGGCAGGGCCCGCAGGAGAGAAACACTCACACAGTGGTGACTCTGGTTTCGACTGAATCACAGGAACGTACAGGTGAAGAGTTTGACTTTTTTCAAGACCAACTTCAATCTTTTGATCTGCTGCTGTAGGGGCAATGGGCAATGGGCTGTCCACATCATGAACTTCTGAAATCTGTGTTCTCGGATTATTACTTTCTGATCTTTCTGTAACATCCAAGGTATCAATGCCTTTTATGCATTAGTAATATATGATATTAAAATATCTTGGATATTAGGTAGTAGCTGCATTAAATATGTATGTGAAAATGCTGCATTTTCCTACAGTATACTTAGCCTACGTGTTGCATTTAGAATCTGGTTTACCTGTTCAAACAGAGGAGGAAGTTATCCAGAAATGTTTAGATATGATAACATGCTGATCATTTTAGTTATTCAGTGCAAAACTTTTTTTCAACATCTAATCTTGTTGTATGTGGGAAGCACAATTAAGCAACAACAAAAAAGGTAAACCACGCAGACAAGAGCAGACTCCTTTAAATTTCTAAAATAAGCCATTTTCAGGTCATCTAATAAGGTTTTGAACATTTGTATAAGTTCAAGGTTTGCTCACTGTTATCAAAAGTTGAAAAGGTGAAAAATGAAAGCGGTTTATTGGGTAAGCTACACTGGCTCGTGAGAGCTACTGGGAAAATATGAGGACCCGTTTCAAGTTCTCAAAGGACTTTGAGATGAGAAACAGACCAAACTCTGTGAGCTGATTGCAATTTGCATATTGTCGCAATACAGGTGCGCCGTCTTTGTAAAAAGCAGGCGAAAAACCATTACGGCTATTTATGCGGGATAATTGCCACCGTCTCTTAATTAGAGTTTTGCCATTCTTTTCTAATGATCTATCATTATGTTCCTTAATTGTGCTGATTATGCATAATTTGTATCAACAACAGAGCCTACTTTGCATTTCAATCATGCAGTAATGAGAGGAGAAGACGCGTGAAAGACAAAGGGTGACACGAAAAAAGCTAAAAGAAGCGGTGCCTGCTTGTGGAATGAACTTTAGGGTTTTTTAGTTTTTTGTGTGCGAGAAACTAAAGTCGCATCATAACAGACCTCGCAGAATTTTGTCACGGTTTCGACGCGTTTGCTGGCAAGTTTTCTTACAAGCGCTTTTGTCTAGATGTCTGACTTTATCATTACTGGGGATATGTCAGTTGTAAACGGTGCCTAAGTGAAGGAGGACTGGTCACTTTGTCAACATTTCTTCAGAGAATGGAGACCCTTTGTGGTTGTTCGAACACCAACTGCTTTAATGTGAGACTCACTTGGGAAGGCAAAGAGAACAACCATTTTTCCTAAGAATAAAATAACCCCCAGAATATTCCGCAGCATTTTTATTTAGAGCCCTATATGAAATCAGCTCATTTATATGAGTGTTTAAGAACACTGTATCCCAACAGATCAGGACTGTCACGGTACGTTTGTACCACTAGTGAATGCTTAGTGGATTTGTATGTGAACGTGTCCGTTTGTGAAAGCTCAATGTTTGAGTGCATTCAGGAGGGGTTATGGATGGGTTATGGATGGCTCTATAGTTATGTCTACCTGGGGGCTACAGTTTTCATAGCATACAGCGCAGCTTTGTGATGAAAATAATGAATCAATAGGAGTTCTTAGAGACAGTCTTCACGCAGTCAATTACCTATTCCGACGCAATCCATCTCAAGTATCCATTCAATAAATGCCGTTGACTAACTTAACTTGTCCAAGGCTGTTCCAGTTCCAAGGCTGAAAAGACGCTAAAATGCAAATAAACATTGGCAGTCTGGCCACATTAGGTTTAACATTCGGATCGCACAGCTTCACGGAAGAGGTGCTGCTGGATGCATGATGATATCCCTAATAATACTGGCACAAACCCCCACGGCTGTACCCCTTCACCACAGGCTAACGCCAAACAAAAAATTACTGGGCACACAGAAGACCAGAGGCTTTCACATCAAGATCCATACAAGACGGTTATTTGGAACACGGTGAGATGTAGCAAGTCATGTTTTTCTAAAAAAATAAAAAAATTTAAAAAAGATCAAGCTGGAAACAGTCTGAACAGTGGGCGAGAGCCGCGTTGGGCATTGATCCGTTTGCATTTTTTAGTTTCTGTTTTTTCCCCAGAAGGCCATTACAGATGTGCATGCAGAGCAGAGTTTTACAAGCAGCGCTGACGTCACCATCCAGAAACTTGGTTTTGAGAAGCAAGCTGCCGGGCGAACGGACATCTCAGCAAACGCCCGTGCACCTGCCAGTATGCTTACATTACCTCATCGTTTTGATAGGAAAAGGCTGTTGCACAGAGCTGAGCCGGATATTGACGGAAAAGAAAACATTGAATGAAAATAACCTTGGAGGGCTCCCGGGGGGCCCGGCCCAGTTAGAACCATCTGCATTTCCACTGCTACGCTAACGCCAGGTGAACTCATGTCAGAGCGTTCGCCGATTTTCCACAAGAGAATTCTGAGATTCGACAGTGCTTCAGTCACGCCTTCCCAGTGGGTCAAACCTGCATTTTTGGCCCTATTAATCTGAGGCCCACTTTACCTCAACATCATCGGGCCAGTTGTGGGTCACGATCATGATTGAGGGCGGGGCTATCAGTTAGCCTATTAACAAAATACGGATGCTAGCATCAAGCTTAACAAAAATATGAAGTTAACGTCAGTGTGGCGTTGCACGCGTGAGATATAGAGTGATGGTGGAACCTCCGAGAACCAGCAGTAGACAAGCAAAGGTCTTTGGCACGAGCCTTCAGGCAAGAGCTAATTTTAGCTTTTGGACCTGGCCAGGACTAACTGGAAATGTGGCAGAGCAGTGATTGGGCACACGGTTGGGTGTTAAAGCCCGTTAGTGTGTGGTACTGAATAAAGGGCCTTAACGTTTCGGGGTTTGGGTCGCCAGGAACGTCCCTGTCTGATTAAGGAACGGTGACTCCTCTGCTCATCTGGCTGCATGCAGGCACTGCGCCCGCAGTGCACTAATGCAGTAATTGCGCAGCTCAGATCTGCGACTGCAGCGGGCAATAAACAGGAGGCTAAAGGATGTGTGTCGGAGGAGAGCGGGTGTACGTCTGCGTTCCCCAAATCCACGGAGGAGTTGAGACGAACAAAACTTGAATTGAAAAAGAGTTTTCAAAAACTTTGACTCATGATTTACCATCGGACACATAATCAACAATAACAGCGTTACAAGAGAATAGGAGTTTCCTACTTAGCACAGTGCCTAGTGTACTTGAAAACAAGATATCGAGAGTCTTTTGATGTTGATGGGTAACATACTTCAGGAAGTAACAGAATGCAAAGGATATGCGACCACATATGAAATATGATACTTTAAAAATACATTAAAGCAAAGGGTATGAATACTTATGTACATGAGAGATATCAGTTTTTGATTTTTAATACATTTGCAAAAATTTCTAAAAACATGTTTTCACTTTGTCATTATGGGTTATTGAGTGTAGATTGATGGGCAAAAATGGCAATTTTATCCATTTAAAATTAAATCTACAACATAAAGTGTGAAAAGTGAAAGGGTATGAATACTTTCGAGCACCACTGTACATACAGTATGTCATGTGCCCATGTGTATATGATGGCTATCAGGCTTGTCTAGAGCATCTTGTATAACAAAAAAAAAAAAAGAATGAACATGTTCTATTTTTCAACATAACCTTCTCCCTGACTTGAATACATTCATCCCTACTGATGTTATGCTTCAGTCACAAACATACCGTGGTCTCACACACACACACTTTTACCATGGCTCAATGTGAGACTGGGTATGGGGAGCAGTTAATCTGTAGGTATGGCAATAAACCAACAGCTGTTATGCCAGTTTCTTACATTTTAGGCCCAACACTGTACCTGCAGCTAGTTATCCTGGATACATAACACCAGCGTCAGCCTGTGATGAGGCGTGCTTCCGTATGCGATGCGGCAGTTAAGTAAATCGGCAGTTTAAGTAAGAGGAAAGCTGAAAGACAGCGGGCCAATACAGCTGGTCATATCTTTGCTCGACCCCCTGTTGATCCCAGACGCATCCAATCATCTGATGTTGAACAAGCTCAATAGCTCATAGAACTCTGGTCAATGTACAGAAGCATAAACCAATATTTTTCTAATATTTCTTAAAGCCTTCAATGTAATGGGAAAATCACGCTGGTTAAAGTTCATAGACGGTCTCGAAAAATAACCTTTTGTTATTTATTGTGGCTACGACTACAAAACGAGAGTTTTTACAAAGCCATACTCATCTTTATAAGGAGATCATTATACACTTACAAATATGTATACAAAACAATAGAAAGGCTCTGATTAGATAAAGCAAAACAATAACAAAAACGAATCATATAAATCCTTCTCTTCTCCCCCAGAGTACCTGAGACTTCAAAGTCATTCTTTAAACTTTATGCACAAACGCTGAAGCACCATCATGAGAGGGAATACAATGCATTTCAAACGGGTTTAACAGACAATACAATGTTCAAAACAGAATTCGTGGCCAATTATACATTCGCTAACAGCATTTTACAATTACAATTAAGTGGGTTTATGTGGCCAAACTTTTTGCAATATTAAAAACAAACCAATATTTTACGTGAATCCTTTGAACTCAATTTTGCAAAGCATTGACTTGCATTAAGAGCCACAATACAATAGATGCCATTTTGACACAAAGATTAACTTTTCACAATTTTGCATCGAAAACCAAGTTTTGAGTTTGAATTTCGGCTTCACTAAGGCCGTGATATTCCTAAAATCCGCATCAATGATTCTTACATACTTCTACACGATAATGAGCACGCTTGGATAAATTGTGCCACGTACAATATCCTACATAGCAATCGGAAGGGATATTTGAATACGAATTAAAACGGTTACAGAAAGTACATGTCAGTAATCATATTTGATGTCTTCAACATTAACATTGTGGGATTCACTGAATCAAGCTAAACAGGTTGAAAAATGACGACCACGTGAAGTGGAGAAAAACCTGTATTACAGTTGAAGAGAATACAAGGATACCTCTTTTTTTTAAAATGCTGTGGGGGAAAAGGCCAATAAGCGTACAAAGCATTTCAAAAACCAGGAACGGCGCTTAGTTTGGAACCGCGAAGCAATTTCCAAGCAGTTTTTCTTAACTCTGGAAATGGGCCTGCTGATTCACTGTAACATTATGAGCGGTCTTTCCTTCCACTAAAGACAGAAGAGGATTTCACATCAGCAATATACATGCTGGCCTGTGGGGTGGAAGCAGAATGCACCTCGATCTCAAAACGGATTTTAATCTTTCATGGCGTAAAGTCACATATAGGCTGGTGTTAAAGTCACCCGCTACTGCCAATTCGTCCTGGTGGAATAGTCTTTTGACGACTCACAGCTGTTGATATTAGAATGAAAAAAAACCTTTACAATAACGTAACACTTTATTCGTATTTGTTTTCTGACACTGGACAGCCTCACGAGACGGTGTTGTGTGCAGCCGAAGAGCGAGATTTTGTGGCTGTAGCTTCCTTTCCGGGATTTGTCGCTCCGCTTCACTCGTTGGCAGTGTGCCGTTTCCTGGCGGCATGCTCTGATATCCCGGGCCCAAAAACCATCGAGACCCCCCCCCCCCAAAAAAAATACTCATTGCAGGGCTTTAGTGATTTCTGCAAATGTGTAGTGGTTTGCCTACTGTGTTATTTGTTACATTCAAAAACTGCACGGGAGGCTGGGCCACCATGACCGCTGTACCGTTAAGAAAATAAGACGCCACATAAAACCAAACGAACAAATCTTTTAAAAAAAATAAAAATAAAGACAAAAACAAGAAATCCAGCATATTGACGGGCTCCAGCGACAGAGCGCATCCTCTTAAAGGGATCGGCGGGACCTCGCAGTTCGCAGTGGGACCTCGCAGCGGATGCCGCGGACGGGGTTGTTAATAAATAAATAAAGAGAGGCACTGGGAATACGGGCTTGGTTTCAGCTGCTTCAGAGCCTTGTGCTACTGTCACTTCCATCTGCGGAGAGAGCAGAAAAGACACGTTAGGGGACGCGGAGCCTCCGCTCTGCCCGGGAGCGAAACGGGGAGATTCAATAAGCTCTGCTGGCTCCTGCGGGTATAGCGCTCGCCCCAAGGTGCACGCCACCCTCCGCCACGGTCTGGGATCGAATCCTATGGCGGGGGCCGAGGGTCCCACGGAAGGATGAGACTCAGGGTTTTTAATCGCACGCATGCTCAAAACTGAAAAGCAGGGGTAAAAAAAAATTGTCTCCCACAAACAATATTTCTTTAATGGTATCTGCTTAACAAAATGGTGGCGTTTCCATCGCTACTCTCCTCTGAAAGCAGTGACACTCCACAGAGTTTCTATGTTGATCCGAAAGGCAATAACAGTCATTTCGGAAAACTGTCTTTGCACTGTTATTTATTCGAGCTATTCATCATTCGAAATGTTTACTTTATGAGGATGACCCGGGACTCGTATCTTCCTTCCCGTGACGGCACCGTCTAAAAACGTAGGATTTCCCCCATTACCGCTGCCATCAACAAGATGTTAGACCCTTTCCAGCTGAAACTTGCTTTTTCAGTTGAGGTAATAAATCATATCAAACGAGGCCGGCACATCGGGGAGAACAAAGCCATAATCCATCTACGAAAAGGGTCAGCTACAACTGTGAAGGCAAGTGTGGCGAATGACTTATAATAAAAATGAAAGCCAAACACACTGGCTATATCTGTTACTGTAATTCAGGAAACATGGTTATTTCTCTTCAGACAAATCACAGAGGTTTCAGATGCTTTCAAGGGACACTGTTTTTGACTGACGCCCATATAAAACTGAGTACTGACTGTTAGACAGGAGAAGCAACACTGCTCTCTTGTTTCGCCAAATGTTTACTGCCAAATCCTTTCACCACTTCAAAATAGCGTTTTCCCATTAATCAGGGAATTGAACTGCAACATGCTTTGGTTGGAGCGTCAGAGAGGAGGTGAATTCCGCGGTCGAGTGGGGACGTTTCCTGGGACGAGAGCCGAAGGCGAGGGGAAACTTACTTCTCTCTTATCCGCGATTGGCTCACGAGCAGCAGCCGTCGCTGTCGTCCTGGGAGACGGAGTGCAGGGGAATGAGGCTCTCGCACTGCTCACTGTCCTCCGGCAATCTGTGGAAAAACACCACACTCAATCCCGCGCTTCCCCCCAACCAGCCCCCGCCCCCCTCCCCAAGAGTAAAATCCAAAACCCCAACCCAGCTGTGTCCTGAAGCCACAATCATTCTGATTGGCTGACAAAAAAAATCCATCCATTACAGTAGTTTCCTCAAACCTCGGCCCAGCTCTTCCCCAGAAGGCAAAATCGTTGGCTGGCATAAGAACAGAGCGGGCTTTCCCCATATATCTCAGTGGGTTTCCACAACCTTCTCTTCATTTTGCACCTTCTGTTTGTCCTCCTAGGGGTGTAACGGTGCACGTATCCACACTGAAACGTTCGTATAGAACTTTTAGGGGTGTAACGGTGCACGTATCCACACTGAAACATTCATATGGAACTTTTAGGGGTGTAACTGTGCACGTATCCACACTGAAACATTCGTATGGAACTTTTAGGGGTGTAACGGTGCACGTATCCACACTGAAACGTTTGTATGGAACTTTTAGGGGTGTAACGGTGCACGTATCCACACTGAAACGTTCGTATGGAACTTTTAGGGGTGTAACGGTGCATGTACCCACACTGAAACGTTCGTATGGAACTTTTAGGGGTGTAACGGTGCACGTATCCACACTGAAACGTTCGTAGGGAACTTTTAGGGGTGTAACGGTGCACGTATCCACACTGAAACGTTCGTATGGAACTTTTAGGGGTGTAACGGTGCACGTATCCACACTGAAACGTTCGTATGGGACTTTTAGGGGTGTAACGGTGCACGTATCCACACTGAAGCGTTCGCATGGGACTCTTGGTCTGGCGCATGCTACGATACAAGCGAGACTTGCATTAACGTACGTGCGGAACCCTTTTTTTTGTGCTGAACTGAAATTCCCCCCCAATGGCTTAGTTATTGTGCTTTACTTTGATCAGCGAAGAATTATAGCCAGTTAGTCGCCGTTTACTTTATCGTAATAAATTTAAAAGATTTATATTTAATTTTTTATGCTGTACTGAACCGTGATGTCAAAACCCTGATGTACCGAACCAACATTTTTGTGTACCGTTAACCGCTAAGTACCTAGATAGTACAAATACTCTGCAGGCTCCTACTATCAATCATAATGTTAACTCACCCTAAGCGATACTCAATTAATGTGAATAGAGAGCGCAGATTGAAGCTGTAGAAGTTTAATGCCAAGGATTTTTCCAAACTGAAATCTGTCCATCTCACTCGCCTCAGATTCCCTCAATCTGATCTTACATTTATGGTTCTCATTGGCCCCAAAAAGTGCCATCTCCTACTTTTTACTGTTATCAGTTGAAAGTGAAAGCAAAAAATAAATACAGAGAAAATTAAATAATAAACCCAACCAATCAGAAAGGTTCTGCCGGCTAGTTTCATTCCCCTGAACTGAGCTTGCATTTCACCCCTGCAGGAGTACCAGTCAGTACCAGAGAGGCCCGTCTCTATTGTGACAGTTGCAACCCCCTGAAGTACACTCATCTAGTTCTATAAGACCTGCATATTCAAAAGCATTGTCAGACTGCACGGCCTCTACTCAGGAGTGACGTTAAACATTGGATAAATGCAGAGAACAAGACTGAATTAGAACTCGTCCGCTGGAGCTGAAACATGGTGAAGCGTCGCACCTCTGAGCGCGGTGTTTCCGGCAGATGAAGGCGAACACTCGGCGGAGCCCCACCATCACCGGGTCCCAGTTGTTGTAGTGACACAGGAGCGCCACTATGAAGAAGGAGAGGAACACGGGGATGGCTCCCACGAAAAACAGCCAAGAGAAGCGCACCTGGGGAAGGAGAGAGAGCTTTCTCAAAACCAAGAACAACCCCCCACCCCCCCTGCATCTGATTGGCTGCGCAAACTCCTTCATTCTCCAATCGCTTTGATTTCACAGGTGAATTGCTGTGAATGAGAAGTGAGTTCTCTCAGCTGACGTAAGTGGTAAAATAAAAGGTCAAGTATTTTTTAGTTAGAAAGCATGAGGACATTAAGGCAAGGACAAGAGCGCAGAAACCGTCTCAACGGGGGGTTTTATCACTGCGTCCTGGTACCGCACTGTATCAGCGAAGCGCCAGTTACACATGCCTGTGGCCTGAGGCTGACGGCCCAAGAGGGTGCCACATAATTGGCTGTAATGTCAGGGGAGGGTTTAGTTAGGCAGGGTCTAACTCAGTGTAGGCCACACAAGAGCGACACCTCTGGTTGACTGTGTGCCTCTGCTAGCTGCGCGCAAAGCGAGCTTATTGGCCGTACTTTTAACCTTGCACTTTGATAAGGTAGTCACTTCACTGCAAAAAAATAAAAAAATAACTATCCCAAAGTTCATTCTGCTTCAGAGATATGGGCACAGCATTGCTTCAGTCCTTTAGTACCTTGGATCCTTTATCAAGGGTACATTATTAGTTTGACACATTAGCCATTAACAGAGCTTTTATGGGAAAAGTAGGCTGCTAAAGTAGCTTGCGATAGGACAGCGAGGTCACGGGAACCCCGTAATGGCTGGAGCTACCAAATGCTATCAATCGCCAACTTTTCAGAAGTCAAAAGTGAAAAATGCTATTGAACACACAGTAGCTCGATAGACAGGATACTCATGTCCCGCAAACACTCACCAACCCATCACTAGGACGAACAATAACTCGGGGCTCAAACGTAGGATCCTCCCCTTGAGCGCGACGGACTTACCTTCTGCATGCACATGTCCGCTATGATGGAGAGGGGGATGGTGAGGCTCAGGGCGAGAGTGCCGATCAGCGAGGACGTGAGGAAGCAGCCCCTGGGAGGAAGAAAGGCGTATCACCGGAGAGTTCGCCATAAGTGCCTGGCCTTGCTGAATTACCGTAACGTCTGTAATATAGGCCACGTGTGCGTCCCCTTTATTTGAGACATATTTCAGAGCATCACTAATGCTGCCGAGTTCACCACGGGTGCCTCGGAAAGTTAAATTGCTGTAATATCTGCGGTGTACATCGCATAAGTCACACCTACACCTGTGAGGTGCATTTAAGGAACCACTAAATCTCATTTTGGTAGCGCCATGGAAAAGGCAACTGGACACCGGATTTTTAAGTACGCTGTGGAATTTTATTCCCAAAAATGTTGAAGTAAGAGAAAGCGTTTGGTTGGAAATGCCAATCATTTACATCTCAGCCTTGTGAAGACAAGCACCTGAAAATGTACATTCAACAAAAAAGTTCCCTGAGTAATTTTTCAGCACTCATTCCAAAGAACGTGTTTAATAATAGTTCAAGCACTCGATGACAGATACGAAACGTAAAATGGTGATGAGGTTGAATTCAATGTCATTTTCAGCTAAGTACCCTTTAACAATAACACATTTTTTAAAAAGGCCCACTTCAAAAGACTGCGTGTTCCAGACGGCACAAAGCGGTCAGGGATTTGCTTCAGTGACCCAGAGACAGGCATCTCATTTGCGTTTAACTAAAGTTAAAGAGCTATTAATGACACTGAAAGAGAGCGAGAGAGAGCGAGGTGGTGAATTCAGCCTTTTTTTTTATTATCTTGTGCCCGAGGAAAGACCTCTGTTGGACCATTAATGCTGAAGACAATGTCAAATTGTTCGGATTCATTATGTGAAGAGAGCCAATGTAAGATTAGCAAAAGTTCCTTGCACAAAGTGTGCTCTAATTTAAAAATGGTCTGCTTTCTGAAAAGCGATTTAATATTGCAGAAATAAAAGTCAGTCAGCAGGTCTAGCCTCGTTTTGAGCTAGGTCAAAAGGTTTTGGATGTGACTTGAATGTTAGTTCACTGACAAAATTAATATTATTTTTTTTAAATGTAAGAACAAAACATCACAAAGGACCATGTAACTTTCATAACTGTTAAATGGTTATGTTTGTGACTCAAACAATTACAACTGTTTTCAAACAGCTGCATTTCAGATAAATATTTCGATAAGTTTTCAGTACACATTTGAGGTAAACTTTACAAAAATAAGACTATCACCTCATTTAACCAATTCCTGTTTTAACCAGGCAGTATTTTTAACAGCCAAGCCCACAGTTTGTGCTTCACTTAATTTTCAGTGTTGCTTCTGTGGTAAAACTATTCATGGCCCTGAAATGGTTAATCTGTAAACATTAAACCGAACCGCTTACTTTGAATTTGGGGAAGTGCTAAGAAAACGGGAAAGCCTACACACTTTGTGTCAATGCTACACAAGTTGTTGGGTTGTTGCCCCCAAAAATCAGAACCTTCATCCTTTTCTACTCATGACACTTCCCACCTCAGGCTGCCAGTCTGAGCTTGAGGTGTTGAGCGTTCGGTGAAAAAAAACGTCCTTTCTGTCCGCTTTGACTCACCAGAGCCACAGAAACTCGGACAGGACCGTTCCGATGAGGCCGTTGATGATGACGTACATCCACACCAGCTTGCTGGGCAGCTCGAAGGCCTCGAACCCGGTGTAATGCAGCAGGAAAAAGCCGGGCCAGAGAAGCAGGAGGTTGAACAGGCCTACGAATCCTGACACAGAGAGGGAGAACGGGACACAGGAACCATAGCAAATCAACGCAATGTCATTGGCACTGATCTGAACATTTCAAAAAGCACACAGAGGTCCTCAGTGCCTATAGGGCTACTCAGCCATGGTCCTGGGGGGCCCTCCCGAGTGCCTGTATGGCTACTCAGCCATGGTCCTGGGGGGCCCTCCCGAGTGCCTGTATGGCTACTCAGCCATGGTCCTGGGGGGCTCAAGTGCCTGTATGGCTACTCAGCCATGGTCCTGGGGGGCTCAAGTGCCTGTAGGGCTACTAAAGCCATGTCCAGGAGGGCGGCAGCATCTGCAGATTGTCAGGCAAACTGGGCAGCCGAACACGCGATTCAGCAAATCGCTATCTTAATCAAAATAACTTATCCAACCTCCACAGATATGAAACTGTCACATGGTTTAAAATGGAGCTGAAGAAATGATGCTGTGGATCAGGGCGGTATACTCCCACACGTCAAGCACGATTGGCTCCTGGACTCTTAATAGATTCTGGTATTTCTGCTCGCAGACAGCGCACACTGATTAATGAGATCATTATCACCAGCCAAGTATGTGTAATGAGATCATCAGTAACTCAATCAACAGTGGACAAATATGCCGAATCAATTTCCGATCAAAATATCTCCAGAGACAAGAGGGCGAAAGCCGTCACCTGTTGGGTGTTCTCAGAAGATGTTGAGCTCTGCAACTCGTTTTCTCTAATTAAGTAATAACCCATTAGCGCTAATTAGGTAATAAAAGAGCTCTGGGCCAGCACTGGGCATGCACTGCGACCCTGAGCACAGGACAGCCCCCCAAGAAGGTTCTGCTCCAAATGCACTGACCCTGAATCAGTTCAGTTCAATCAGTTTCCCACATAATGTAATGGCTGAGACCTGGAATACAGACTGGACACACTGATTCCGGATAAGATCTTTTTATTTTTTTTTAAAAAACACCTCTCACCAAAAAACATGGGGATGTCCAGCTTGTCTTCACGCTCCACCTTCCGTTTGATCATCACAATATAAACAGCGTAGAGGACGGCTCCGGCCAGTGCCCAGAAAGAACCTGAAAACACACACACACACACACACCATGCATTCACAAAGAGAGGAGATAACCTGTATTCATATATAGAGAATGGAGAGATCCCTTCATAACATAGAGAATGGAGAATGTTCTAGACTGCTGGGGGGAGGGGGGGACACCGTTAATCACTGAGAGACAGTGAAAGAAAGTGAGAAGGTGTTTCAGAGACTAACGGTAAGACTGCACCGTTTTCTCTACACAGTTGGCATCTTCAGTTGGCCTAACTTTTCCCTCGCCCTCTCAGATCGATCCTACACTTCCTTCACACATTGCTTTTTGGATTTGTTTGTGCCAATAAATCTTCTTTATCTGTGGCCCTCCAGATTGGGTGGGTGTGGGGGCGGCCTGCCGCTGTGCGACGCAGAACGGTAGGGGTTTAAAAATCAATGGTATCGTCCGTGTCCAGAGTAGGGTGGCTGGAGGGATGTGGGGTACGCTGGTGATGGATATCTCCTGTCGGGTCACAACTGAGTGGCTGGGTGACGAACAGACTGCTCACACAGACAGCTCCAGCCTCCAGTGTCAAAGGGTCTGATACAGCTCATGGAATAAAACACTAAATAAATCAATAAAAATGGGACCTTGTGGAAAAATGACCAGCCTTTGGGAAAACAAAATAATAAAAAGGTAGATGTACTGAAAATAATTAGTTAAATAAACAACATGAAAGCAATGCAATAAAGTGGACAGCAGATGGAAGACGAAAAAGATGGTAGATATTGAGCAAATTCTCTGTAATCAGTGATGAAGAAACGGGTACCTAGGGCGCCTTTGTCGTCCGGGCTGTCCGAGCTTGAGATGCTCACGAGAGCCACGCCCCCCATGCTGCGAGGAACCAATGAGAAGATTAATACAGTCCACAGCAGTCAGCCCAGAGGCCATGAAAAACCAGACCTCGCAAAAACTGTTTTTCATCCTCTCGGGAATTTAATTTTATTTAAATTTATTTCCTTCCATTTGTATTGACAGTTATTTGATGACATTACTGTTCTTTTTTTAGAAGTGAAAAGACTGATGCTTATATTTATAATACATATTAAGTGTAGAGATATGATACATGCAAGTGCTGTATTGGGTGTATTTAGTTGCACACATTTAAGTTTAATTCTTTGGTAAGAAAATTTTACCAAGGGATTAGGTTTTGCTGGATGTGGAGTTTAAGCACAAACCAAAAAAATTGTTGCTTGGTGTGTCCTTTCCATCAAATATAAATATTTACACAAGTGATATACCACTAAAATACATACATTTTATTCAGGTTCATAAATAGTGCCTCGAAAACATTTAAATTGAAATATAAGTGACGCACTCATAAATGTACTGTCGGGAGATATATTTGCATCAGTCACCAGTACAAACAGTTGAGGTCATGTGACCGCAAAGTTATGTGCAGGACCAAACCAAAGGACATACGTTTTGGGCTAAAGTGATATCTGAATCCTGCCAAAATCCCCCTTTAGAAGTACATGGGTTGTAAGTTGTCTCACCTCAGAACCACGGCTAAAAGCTTGGACAGTGTGAACCGGTCACTGCTATTGCTCGGGAATATGGCGGCCAAAATAAGAGTGAAGAGACCTAGGGGATTATGGGATACACGGAAAACTTAGCACATAGGTTGTTCATCTTTATTATTTCCACATGCATGCAGGCACATCACCACACTTTACCAATAGCTTAATGTTACAAAGGTTGTTTTTTCCATTTTGTAGTCTTGAAGAAGGCAATCTGGAATGTTCTGTTTGTGAACTGAAGCATTTGGAGTGATGACATTTGGAGACAGTTTCTCCCAGCTACGTTTGAGGTAAAAATGCATAAGGGCGCGTTTGTCCATTTCTCCACAAACATTGTAAAATGCCTGGGAGTATCTTGTTTATTTAGGTTATGTACGCCAGATGGTGTGCTCACTCACCCGAAGTGGAGGATAAAATGTTCACGATGGCAACTTGTGTATCAGACAGCGCTTCCTGGTAGGAGAGGTTCGCCAGAAACCACTGTCGGAGAGAACAGATCCAGATTAGCGTCTAACCTGACACTGCACCGCACTAGTGCGGATCCTTATGCCCATTTCAATCCCAAAGTTGCATAAAATGACCGTCTACTTCACTTTTCAGTACGCAGACACTCTTTCAAACAGTAAAAGTGATCAATATCATTCTCCAGCACTTTCCAGCCCGTACAGCTTCAGTAAAACACAGAGCTGTACATTTTTAAACGGTACACTTTTAAAGCCAGTCCCGGTCCAGTTCTGGTCAGGAGCCCAAAGGCGGTTGGAGACGTACCACAAAGCAGAAGAAGAAGCTTATTTTGGCCACCTCGGTCACGGTCAACTTGCCCACGGTCTTCAGCATGGACTCGTGGTCCTTGGCCACCGGGTAGGCCATGCGGGACAGCTTGGCCTCGAGGGCCTGCGTAGAAGGCAACTGCCGAACCTCCATGATGTTGCTGAATCGAACCCGGTGCTTTTTAGGGGCTGCAAATAAACAGTTGGAACAAAATAATAACTATTCATTCAATGAATGAAGACACACTTCTGAATATTCAAGAATACTAAATTAATCTCGTTTGCCGTGAAAACTGGCATGTTACCAATGCATCTTGGCTGTATGAATTAATGGATGAATTCAATATTTTACTCAGTGGAGTGGATGCCTTATCCATAAGTTCACTGCAGTTGGGCAGTTCTCTTGAAAAAATATCACTCACTCTAATTTTTATTTATCTATTTATTTTACATGCACACACACACACACACACACACACACACACACACAGTGCCCATCTTTATCCTTGATCTTTATCCTTGATAAACAAAACAAGCCTGTATACAAGAAACGACGCAGATAAACAAGCTATATTTTGCGTTAAAAAATACAGAGAATCTATATTTTTTCCAGTCTACTGAAAATTCTCAGAGAAAATGCAGCAATAATTTTATTTCCCAAAAATAGGTGTGAAGGTTTATTCAGTCCCTCAGTGTGCAGTCCCCCTCCCATTGCAAGAATAAAATTAAGAGTCCTCTTCCGTACCGTTTTATGACATAGAAGAGGTCGTGTCAACATGCCTTAAGACCTCGATGGTAATTGAAAAACAGTAATTATAGTCAGTTAACCACTTCCTGGTTGACTTTGAAGTTTGCTTGGGGTCACTGTCTTGCTGATCCTTTTGTTGCCAAGTTTGAGCGTCCGGGTGGGTTTTTGGCCAAAGTTTCTTGGTACTTGCTTTAGTTTATGATGCCATTGACCTTAAATGGAGCCCCAAGACCAGTACATGAAGTCAATGGGCCTCATTCATGAAGCGTTCCTAAATATACGCGTACATTTATGTCCGAAGGGAGTTGCTATGGAAAATTTACGCCGGATTCATCAAACCGTGTGGAAAAGGTCGATTTTTTCATATTCACTTACGATGTGCGTCCACGTTATTTTGTGATTAGCATAAATCCACGCCGTGAATTGCCTTATATGGAGGCTGTCACTTCCATTTAAAGCTCCATGCCGAGTCAGAATGGCCCAGAAAAAGCGAAGGAAAGAATTATTCTGACACTGAAATCGAAGTTTTATTAGCAGATGTTCAATCAAGGGAAAAAAATAGTTCAATATTGTCAGTACCGGCGTCATGAACTGGTAAAGTAAAGGCCTAGCACGAGGTACCATACGAGCGCATTGCTTTATCGCGGCCTGGAAATAAATTAAACGTTATTCATTTTGTTGGGGTTCTGTGCATGAGAGTTGTGTGATTTGAAATTGGGTAATCACATGGGCTACCTTATTTTAGAATCTCTCTGGCGCATTATAATTGTGGTCACATTGATGCATGTGTTCCACACAGCTCAGGTTTTACCGGGATATAGCCTGCTGGCTACATTCTAACCGGTTAAAAAACTTTCACTTTTAAATAAAGTTTATCCGGTTTTCCCCCTGAATGTGAGACGGTGTTTCACCGACTTTTCAACAAAAACGTGCACTGGGGTGTGCAGGTGCTGCATTGTAAAGATTTTTTTGTCTCCTTCCAAAAATACATAAGGTGCGTTAAATATTTAACATCATTGGCAGTTGCTCTTATCCGAGAGGCTGCAGGTTTGATTCTCAAGCGCGTCGCTGCTGTTCTACCCGTATAAGGCCGTTAATCTGAATTACTTCATTAAAATATCCAGCTGTATAAATGTGCAATATGCAGAAATGCTGAACATGCCATTTTCCCTGGGCAAGGGCATCTATCAAGCAAATTAATAACAGTATTTAAATTATCACTTGAGTTAAACAATGCAGGTATGGCATAAGCAGTAATATTACTTTGTTAAACAACTGGGGGAAAAAATGATTTTAAGATCTTGGTCTTCCCTTGGGGAAATGGAATGGCAGAGGTTCAGGAATCACATGGATGACTGACGAGTATTTTCAATTCATGTTGAACCTTTTCATTTTATCAATTCATTGCCATAAAAAATAAATACTGAGGGAAATACAGCGGCACCACCACAATTTACATTCTGGGAAGCAACCACATAACCTTCTGGTGACAAATGGATGCCCTGCACATTCATCCATTCCGATTTTCCATAATGAGTTCAGTTCATACTCGTGGAATAAGCGGAACAGCGCACAAGCTGTGGAGTATCGGTCAATACACAAAGTACCTTAACGTTTGGAATTGGAGGAATATTCTTGTAAATGAGTACCTTAAATCACATTTTGCATCATTACGCGTTAATGGCCACTTAAGGCAGAAGGTGCAAACCCTTTTCACAACAGCAAAAACGTGAATGGAATCTTCTCAAAATGCTGCCTGCATCAAATATTCCATTATAGCTAAATTGTGCCCTCTACTGCACATCTGAGGTAACAGGTTTTGTAAAAAATTTCAGAGGACAATATGGTTAATTTCTGTAAAAGAAATCATTTGTAATTGGGAAGAAAAAAAATGTAATCCCCTTTTCCCCTTTTGAAAGGTAATCTTATCCATTTGTTTTTGCTTTTGATCCAGCTGACTAAGAAGAATGTAGTCCCCTGCTGATATGGAATAACACAATTTAGGAAGTGTTTTTGTTTTCATTAAATCACATATTGTTTGATTCATTAGTACAATTAAATACATTTCATTGCTCGATAACCTGCAAAAATGGCTTTACACTTTTCATTCAAAGTTCAGCTCAATCGTTAAAACTGGTAGGTTAAGTGAATCAAATCACCTACATTTTAAAATCAACACTGGGTAGAGTAAAGTGGGATTGAGTGGGGTTGAGTTCAGTTTCTGCGGCCCCTTCTCTCTGGTTAGCACGTTGAGATACTCACGTGTGTGGCAGCCTCCGTTGGCATTCTGGGACTGTTCCGACGGCACGTCCTGAAACTTCACCGGGACGTAGAGGGGTTCACTCTGAAAGAGCGGGAAGTCACCGTTTAGCACCGCTGCTTAGTCACTGGCTTCAGGTCAGTCTCTGCGTTTCCTCTGCAATGTCCTACCTGGACTACACTGCCTTGCCACTGATCCCAGGACAGACTCCGCATATAATTTTACTGACCCACCGGACTAATTTAACGCAACGTACAGACAATACATGCGTAACGCTAGTATTTCAGTACTCGAGGTAAACCAAAAGAAATGCATTATGGTTAGACTCAACAGAGCGGTTTCATTAGACTGCCGAGGAACACAAGCCCCTAATGCACCTCGGCAATCAACACTAGCTTGTCTTTCTAATGGACAATAATTATCATCCATTACTATCATTCCGACCATTATCACCAAGGATCACCGCCGGAACCGTCGTCATTAGCACTCAATTAAAGGGCAAAGACTGGCAAAATGATCATACGGCTTTTAAATAACACACTTGCACATTAAATAAACGCAGTAATACTCACTAAAGAGTTGTTCAGACTGTTGTCTGTAGTGCAGGCAGTAAAATAGGCCTCGGCATCTGCAAACTGAGGAGGAAAAACAGAGGAAAAAAATCATAAATCTCATCTTGCTTGACATTTAAAGTAAAGCTGCAGTGATGTTATCGTTTTGCTGTTCAGGGCCAATCTGTAAATCCGTCTGATGTTCAAAGTTCGCCCTCTGTGGAAGCCAGGTCCATCTGCAGCACCAGGCACCGCCAATGAACTCAATAAATTCTTGAACCAAAACATCAACATCACAGCGTACTAATACAGAAAGGTGCCAAACACTTGGCGCTCCACCTGCCATAATAATAATAATAATAGCAATACGTTTAGATTGGATCGATAAAATCAGACCGCTTTCATGTGGTACCTTTCATGATTAAAAAGCTTTTTACAACCTACTACTTTGAAGCTACCTGAAGTGACCTCGATTTGACTGACGTGAGAGCCATATCTGAGCCTGGGTGACTCACGATCAGAGTTTAATACCTCTTTCTGTGGCGTGAGGTGGACCATGTTCAAGTCCACCCCCTGGAGAGGACATGAAAACCACAATCCACCTGTTCTTGGGCAGTCTTCCAAGCAGAGGGGCGATTGGTAGCGCTTTAATAATCTCTGGTATGACTCAGCTGGGGATTGCCTCCTACCTATTGTAGGGACATTACCCACAATCCAGCCGTTCTCACGCTGAATGCTGAGCAGACGGAAGTACGTTTTAAAAATATTTTTTTTAAGAAACGTCTGGGGTTTAACAGACACGTCAACTTCAAAACAACCGAAAATACAACACTTCACTTCACTTGATTTTCAGTGAATAATACGCTTAAACGGATTAACAATTGGCTTAATCTGTGGTAAATAAAAAATTTTTATTAACAATATGGGGGCGTATCTCGTTGCAAATTTCTTACCCTTCCTGCAGAGTTACTTTCTTTGAATCCGTTTCTGCTTTTATAATGACTGTAATTATACAGTGCCGTGAAATATGCCCCCTTCCTGATTTCCTCTATTGTTTCCTCATTCTCGCACTGGATGTTTTCAGATCTTTAGACAAAATATAATATTGATTTTAGGAAACCTGAGTGAACAAATTTTTAAAAAACTTATTTAATTTATTTAATGAACAATAAATCCCAACACCCATTTCCATTGTGTGAAAATGCAATTGCCCTCTTACACTTAACTGCAGCCAATGTAGAATAAAGTAACCATTTTAAATATTTGGTCGCATATCCTTTGCATGCCATGACTTCCTGATGTCTGCAATTACCTTTTCACACAATGGAAATGGGTGTTGGGATTTATTGTTCATTAAATAAATGAAATAAGTCAAAAACAAATGCGACCTTTGTTCACTCAGGTTCCCTAAAATACATATTATATTTTGTCTAAAGATCTGAAAACATGCAGTGCGATAAATATGCAACAATAGAGGAAATCAGGAAGGGGGCAAAAACGTTTTCACGGCACTGTACTTCAGGCCCTTATTGCCTCTTTATTCAGGTACATTTGAAAGGAGTGAAAGTAAGAGAGACCCGTCTCAGGCGGTGACTTACGAAGGCGGCGTGTCGGCCCCGTAGCCTCCTGGTGCATTTCTGTCTCCAAGGTCTCCAGACCAGGAAGCCCAGCAGGTACAGAACGAACATGGACGTCTTGGCAAAGGTGCTGAAGAAAGGCTTGTTGTAGTCTTGGCGCTTGAAGATGTACTGCGAACCAAAATCGGCCAAAGGAACGACACTTCAGCAACTGGGAGGCCAGTGTCGGGTAAAGCCTGCATCCTTTGTATAGCGGACGTCATGGTTACTGACATCCACCATGGGTGAAACCCCTCGAATCTATCTTGTGTGAGGTGTTTGTAGACAAATTAATGAAATAAGACGAGACGCATTTTGCATACTCAAACTGTGCACCTCAAATGAGTGAGCAGTGCAGTATACTCAAGTCAATTATGCCTAATTAGACATTAAACTAATTAGAGAGATTGATGATTCCATTTCCAATAAGGCTTAATCAATTGAGGCGGCTCTTTAGTAAAGGGCCAATATTAGCATGATAACGTGAACAACACTTTGACTTTTTATAACCCCCTGGGGAGACTTTCGGCCAAATGAGATTACGATAAAAAAAGAGGTCAGATACAGACCTGTATTCAAGTTAAAGCTCAACTAAACACTAATTAAAAACCAGGCTAACGATTGAAACCAAAACTTTACAAGAGGACCAAGCGGTCCGAATCTTTGCCCTAAAACTAGTGTCAGAGCTAAATTCTACCTTTGCTGTAAACAGAGTATTTAATTACGCTGTTAGAAAGGTTAAGAATAAAGTGTTGGAGGGTTGGATGGGAGAAGAGGGGGTAAAATACGATGTGGGATTAGGACGTGGGATGGAGACCCTACCGAGGTGAGCTCTGAAGAGGCCACCCAGATGATGTCCACGAGCAGGAGGATGAGCACGCCCAGAGCCATGCGCCTGCGCTGAGCCAGAGAGCTGCTCTGTGAGCTCATCCTGTTCATCACAAAAACCCACTCCATCAGACCACTGAAACACAGAGACACGCCCACTCCATCAGACCACTATAACACAGAGACACGCCCACTCCATCAGACCACTGAAACACAGAGACACGCCCACTCCATCAGACCACTATAACACAGAGACACGCCCACTCCATCAGACCACTGTAACACAGAGACACGCCCACTCCATCAGACCACTATAACACAGAGACACGCCCACTCCATCAGACCACTGAAACACAGAGACACGCCCACTACATCAGACCACTGTAACACAGAAACACGCGCACTACATCAGACAGCTGTAACAAAAACACGCCCACTCCATCAGAATGCCGTAACAGAGACAAGCCCACTCCATCAGACCACTGTAACACAAAAACACGCCCACTCCATCAGAGCACTGTAACAAAAACACGCCCACTCCATCAGACCACTGAAACACAGACACGCCCACTCCATCAGACCACTGAAACACAGACACGCCCAATCCATCAGACCACTGAAACACAGAAACACGCCCACTCCATCAGAGCACTGTAACAAAAACACGCCCACTCCATCAGACCACTGAAACACAGACACGCCCACTCCATCAGACCACTGAAACACAGACACGCCCACTCCATCAGAGCACTGTAACAAAAACACGCCCACTCCATCAGACCACTGAAACACAGACACGCCCACTCCATCAGACCACTGAAACACAGACACGCCCAATCCATCAGACCACTGAAACACAGAAACACGCCCACTCCATCAGAGCACTGTAACAAAAACACGCCCACTCCATCAGACCACTGAAACACAGACACGCCCACTCCATCAGACCACTGAAACACAGACACGCCCAATCCATCAGACCACTGAAACACAGAAACACGCCCACTCCATCAGAGCACTGTAACAAAAACACGCCCACTCCATCAGACCACTGAAACACAGACACGCCCACTCCATCAGACCACTGAAACACAGACACGCCCAATCCATCAGACCACTGAAACACAGAAACACGCCCACTCCATCAGAGCACTGTAACAAAAACACGCCCACTCCATCAGACCACTGAAACACAGACACGCGCACTCCATCAGAGCACTGTAACAGAGACACGCCCACTCCATCAGACCACTGAAACACAGAAACACGCCCACTCCATCAGAGCACTGAAACACAGAAACACGCCCACTCCATCAGAGCACTGTAACAAAAACACGCCCACTCCATCAGACCACTGAAACACAGACACGCCCACTCCATCAGACCACTGAAACACAGACACGCCCACTCCATCAGAGCACTGTAACAAAAACACGCCCACTCCATCAGACCACTGAAACACAGACACGCCCACTCCATCAGACCACTGAAACACAGACACGCCCAATCCATCAGACCACTGAAACACAGAAACACGCCCACTCCATCAGAGCACTGTAACAAAAACACACCCACTCCATCAGACCACTGAAACACAGACACGCCCACTCCATCAGACCACTGAAACACAGAAACACGCCCACTCCATCAGACCACTGAAACACAGAAACACGCCCACTCCATCAGACCACTGAAACACAGAAACACGCCCACTCCATCAGAGCACTGTAACAAAAACACGCCCACTCCATCAGACCACTGTAACACAAAAACACGCCCACTCCATCAGACCACTGTAACAAAAACACGCCCACTCCATCAGACCACTGAAACACAGACACGCCCACTCCATCAGACCACTGAAACACAGACACGCCCACTCCATCAGACCACTGAAACACAGACACGCCCACTCCATCAGACCACTGAAACACAGACACGCCCGCTCCATCAGACAGCTGTAACAAAAACACACCCACTCCATCAGACCACTGAAACACAGACACGCCCACTCCATCAGAATGCCGTAACAGAGACACGCCCACTCCATCAGACCACTGTAACAGAGACACGCCCACTCCATCAGACCACTGTAAAACAGCGACACGCCTGCTCTATTCACTCAAAAATGAGAAATTTTGAGAAATATATACTCAAAACATAGAGGCTTCTTGTAAAAACAGACCAGTGATATTCATCAATATATGCGTTTTCCAGAACTAAACACTTCAAAAGTTCCATGCTTGTCTGTGTCGTGTCTGTGCCAAACCCTCCTTGGTAATTCACTTTTTTGTTAGTTTTCATCCCCACTTCTGCCCCTATCTCAGAGCCTTGCTTATTATGCAATTACCTTTTTTTAAGCTTTTCTTATTGCACACTTGTCATATTCTTCATCAGTGCACATTGCTGTAACTTCCACTATCAAATCGAAAGACGGTCATTAAAAGCATGAGCTCTCCCCCAACGCACGTCATGTTAGCCAGCATTTCTCATCACGCCGCATTGCGGTCTACATGAGTCAGAGGCGGGCGTGTAATGTGCAGTTCAACAGGCAAAGAGGAGTCACTAGCGCCTAATGAGATGCTGTCATCGTAACAAAGTCAAACTCCCTTCCTGGGCAACACTGGAGCCCATTGTTAGTCACCCTGTGGGGCCGTTGGCTACACTACTGGAACAATCAGGGGCCCATCACAATTTTCCCAGCTCCTTACTCGTTATCCTACAAAAATGGTAGACACACTTTTAGTTTTATGAATATAAAACATAAAATCCAGTTTATAGCTAGTAATGATCAAACTGAGAAAATAAATGAGATACAAATAATCCAGCACTTCCTACTTAACTCACTAAGACTACCGATTGACGTTACCCTGACTTTACAATTTAAGATGGCTCCATCTGGTGGCCAAGATGTGTAATACCAAACTTTATGCATTGGGTGCAATCTGCCATTCACAGTATTCTCCCAGTGACAGCTAATGGAGTCAACAACCACCCGCTGCCAGAAAATGCAAAGCGTACCATTGTGGCACAGGGCAATTACTGTAATACCATTAGCTGTGGGCTCAACTTACTCAGCTCTTAGGGGAACTGGAACACAATGACCTCAGAGCCCAGAATTTCCGCAGGGCATCGTGATGACCTCAAACCACACCGCGGTTGAGATCAATGTTATCCCACTTGCGTACAGAGCCAGAAAGGAGAACGAGAAGCAGTTAGAAAAATAGCGGTTATATTTATTGATATATATGTTGTAAAAAGCGGGGGTACTGCGAAATCTTGACTGCGAAACGTATCATTAAGAAGACAGGAGCAGCGCTGGGCCCAACAAGGCGGCTCTGTGCGCTGCTGTTTCACAGTGGGCAGGAGCTTCACGTCTTGTGACAGAGAGGCGTATGCGGGCTCCTCGCGCTGCCAATGACCGGGTTTATGATTACGGAGCGCTAGGCGCGTTTATAACGGCCCGGATTAAACTGGAAAACTTCCCAGGCGGCGAAAGCATCCGTTTCAGGACTTCAGGCTAATTTGCTTTACCTGTATTGTATGGCGTTGACAGAAGGTTCACTTTCTCAGTCTCGTCAACTCCACTGGGCTGGAATCTGAAACACAAAGTGTCACAGGCTGCAATCGAGAACAGCAGGAAATAACGACGCAGCCGACAGCACACATCCGCCTCCGAGCCTATAGCTGTAGTTTGTGCTATCACACATTTAAAAGCATTCGGTAGAGCACAAATCATTGGATATTTAATAACACCCTGTACTGCATGTAATGACTTATGCAAAACAATCTGTTCCCACACTTTCAGGCAGGGAAACAAACGTGTAGATCTGCATCTCTTATTTTATGTAGGTGTCTTAAACATTCAATTGCAATGATTTTACTTGTCTGTATTTAACTCATTTGAAAGCTAAAGTACTCTCATAGACAAATATTCACCGTGGCACAGTAGTTAAGGAAGGTGTGGCACTGCCATTGTGAAAGGTATTTACCCTGAATTGCTTCATTAAACACCCAACAGTATTAAAGGGGAAAAAAGGTCAAAGCAGGAATCTAAGCTGTGCAGTAATGCCAAGCTGTGTGGTAATTGCTAAGATTAAGAGTCACTGAAAGCACATGAGAGCTCTGCCTGTGTTTTTGGTTTACGGTTTCACTCTCCCGTTGCGAGCAGTCACAGCGAACAGATGTGCACGTTAAAAACGCAGGACGTACTGTGCTGTGTGGTCTCTGGGCTCGGCACTGCGCTCGCGACTTCCTTTCCAGTCTCAGCCAGTTCTCCCAGTACCGACCAGTAGAGCGAGTCGACTGAGCGTTGGAGCATCACATTCAGCTGTTCAACAGACAGGGGTAATATTTATTGGCCACTACAGTACAATGTCATTTGAACAAGATGAGAGAGTGATAAAGTACCCATCTATTGGCTCCTGTACATCATATCAAGGGTCCCCTGAACAGTAGGGGACATTCCTGTGCGGACCACTGTTGCAACAACTAGCCTATGTGAACAGCAGCGCTGGGAGAGCGAGGCTTTGTGGGCCTCACAATCAAACGCCATTGGTCTGCACAGCCAGTCAAAAAGTAAAAAAAGATGTCAGCTGTGTCAATTATATAAACATGTCTGCTGAACTGAGCTCTGTTCACGTCTTTAAGAAAGAAAAGAGCCAAAATGGTGGGTTGCAACTAAAATTAAATGAAAGTAGATACAAAAAAGATCCGTCTTTGTTTTTAACCTCGCAATTATTTCCCTCTGTACCAGCACCATTGTGTGCATATAACCTCGTGAAGTATGCATGTATAGCATGGTATTGCACATAACCTAGTGAAGTATGCATGTGTAGCGTGGTATTGCACATAACCTAGTGAAGTATGCATGTGTAGCGTGGTATTGCACATAACCTAGTGAAGTATGCATGTATAGCGTGGTATTGCACATAACCTAGTGAAGTATGCATGTATAGCGTGGTATTGCACATAACCTAGTGAAGTATGCATGTATAGCATGGTATTGCACATAACCTAGTGAAGTATGCATGTATAGCATGGTATTGCACATAACCTAGTGAAGTATGCATGTATAGCATGGTATTGCACATAACCTCGTGAAGTATGCATGTATAGCGTGGTAGTGCACATAACCTAGTGAAGTATGCATGTATAGCGTGGTATTGCACATAACCTAGTGAAGTATGCATGTATAGCGTGGTATTGCACATAACCTAGTGAAGTATGCATGTATAGCGTGGTATTGCACATAACCTAGTGAAGTATGCATGTATAGCGTGGTATTGCACATAACCTAGTGAAGTATGCATGTATAGCGTGGTATTGCACATAGCCTAGTGAAGTATGCATGTATAGCGTGGTATTGCACATAGCCTAGTGAAGTATGCATGTATAGCATGGTATTGCACATAACCTAGTGAAGTATGCATGTATAGCGTGGTAGTGCACATAACCTAGTGAAGTATGCATGTATAGCGTGGTATTGCACATAACCTAGTGAAGTATGCATGTATAGCGTGGTATTGCACATAGCCTAGTGAAGTATGCATGTATAGCATGGTATTGCACATAACCTAGTGAAGTATGCATGTATAGCGTGGTATTGCACATAACCTAGTGAAGTATGCATGTATAGCGTGGTATTGCACATAACCTAGTGAAGTATGCATGTATAGCATGGTATTGCACATAACCTAGTGAAGTATGCATGTATAGCGTGGTATTGCACATAACCTAGTGAAGTATACATGTATAGCGTGGTATTGCACATAATCTAGTGAAGTATGCATGTATAGCGTGGTATTGCACATAACCTAGTGAAGTATGCATGTATAGCGTGGTAGTGCACATAACCTAGTGAAGTATGCATGTATAGCATGGTATTGCACATAACCTAGTGAAGTATGCATGTATAGCGTGGTAGTGCACATAACCTAGTGAAGTATGCATGTATAGCATGGTATTGCACATAACCTAGTGAAGTATGCATGTATAGCATGGTATTGCACATAACCTAGTGAAGTATGCATGTATAGCGTGGTATTGCATATAACCTAGTGAAGTATGCATGTATAGCATGGTATTGCACATAACCTAGTGAAGTATGCATGTATAGCGTGGTATTGCACATAACCTAGTGAAGTATGCATGTATAGCGTGGTATTGCACATAACCTAGTGAAGTATGCATGTATAGCGTGGTATTGCACATAACCTAGTGAAGTATGCATGTATAGCATGGTATTGCACATAACCTAGTGAAGTATGCATGTATAGCGTGGTATTGCACATAACCTAGTGAAGTATGCATGTATAGCGTGGTATTGCACATAACCTAGTGAAGTATGCATGTATAGCATGGTATTGCACATAACCTAGTGAAGTATGCATGTATAGCGTGGTATTGCACATAACCTAGTGAAGTATGCATGTATAGCGTGGTATTGCACATAACCTAGTGAAGTATGCATGTATAGCGTGGTATTGCACATAACCTAGTGAAGTATGCATGTATAGCGTGGTATTGCACATAACCTAGTGAAGTATGCATGTATAGCGTGGTATTGCACATAACCTATTGAGGTATGCATGTATAGCGTGGTATTGTACATAACCTAGTGAAGTATGCATGTATAGCGTGGTATTGCACATAACCTATTGAGGTATGCATGTATAGCGTGGTATGTAGAGTGTGCTTTTTGTTTTTGAGTCTTCACAAACAATTTCACAGAGCGAAAGACGGGAGTTGAAGACCTTGAGATTTTGAGACGCGCGTTTCACAACCTCCGGGCTCCACCTCCTGTTGGCCTCTGACGAAACGTTCTGCATCTGACCGAACGCCTGCACGGTCACAGAGACACGGGTAGCGCACAATGGCCCCGCCCATTTCGAAAGCCTCGCTCTTTCATTCCATTGCTCTCTTGTGGAAGATTCCGGTCACAGTCAAGCGTCACTGAATGAGATGAAACGTTGATATCCAGTATTGCTCCCTACAGCACAGACAACGACCTAAGGCCCATTGCTGTGGACCAGTAACTGACGGTTGGCAACAGGGCACAGACAGTATACAGTCTGCATAGCTTAAAGTCTTTGTAGGGATTTGGTTGCAATGAGCCAATGTCTGTCTCTGGGCTTTGGTGTAAGTGCGCCTACTTGCCGGCAGTACTGCTCATATGGTCTGTGGAGTCTAAGTCCACAAAGCTGTAGTCACTGTGAAGGATCATAGCATCTTGTTTCATCGTGGTACACAGATATAAAGGTTGCGCTCGCACGCTAATATTTTCACGTAGACAAACGCACGAAGGCTTCAGCAGGGAATTAGTTTATTAAATATCCAGCCGACCACAAGGAGATGAGGCGGAAAGACCGTTTCAATGTTAAATCGAACGTCTCGCAGCCATCGTCCCCACGCTCACAACACCGCAGGGTCCGAGCAGAAGCCCTGCGGGTTCCTTGGTTCTAACGCGCCTCTAAGAAAAAATGCAAACTGTGAATGGAATGAGCAATTAAACGCTCTTGTAAACAAGCACTGATGTCATAAACAGCGCTGGCCATGCAACTCTTGATCACAGGTTTCCTCGGTGTTCGCCGAGTGGGGCAGATTGTTTGTAAAGCAGATTGACAGTGTAGTACTTTACACACGCAATATGATCTAATCTCCCCGTCTAATTTGTGTAGCCAACATACAGTATGTTGATAGTTTTATTTTTTATTTTATTAAACAGCGCCTTAGATAAAATGTGAAAACAAGAATCCTTTGAGTAACTATTTCGTCCCTAAACAAAACCAGATTTAAAATAATTTTTTTTAAAAAGACCTTTCCCCCATTTTAATATTTATAAATTTTACACATGCCCGTTCTATCTTGCGAGATAACTGGCTTGCTGTAGGACATGGAGTAATTAGTAACTTATGATCTACGTAGGCTATTGCCAACAGTACTTAGTCCATAACGTTATCATCTATTTTCTCATAAAGTCAGTCAGACAGATACGTTACCAGGTTAGCTTTGCCTTGTGTGAGATCATATCAGCTGGCTACGTGGTACATCTACAAAAAATAGCAGTACAACATCAGTAACCTGATGAACCACTGTTATTAGTAGTAGTGATATTTCTGCATGGCAAATAATTTACTTGTAGATGCAGTAGTGTAATAGAAAAACAACAGACCCAACTGTCATGATATGCACGCTGCTTGTTCTGAGTAATTGACTCATTCATTGAAAGGGGCGTGTTCAAAATAATAGCAGTGTGAAATAATTTTTTTCTAAGTTTAATTAGAGAATTAATTCATTCTGTGAAAAAACAGGTGTCATTAATTGTCCTTTATTAAGGAAGAAGGGAAGCAAATGTTTCACACATCGTTATAAAATATATTTCCTTCTGAATTGTTAAGCAAAATAGGCCGTTCCAAACATTGTTTGGAGGAACAACGTAATTTGATTAAAAAGTTGATTGGAGAGGGGAAAACGTATAAAGAAGTGCAGCAAATTATAGGATGCTCAGCTAAAAAGATCTCAAATGCTTTAAAATGGCAACAAAAACCCGAAACACGCAGAAGAAAACGAGCAACTACTGTTAAAACGGATCGAAGAATAGTCAGAATGGCAAAGATTCAGCCAATTATCACCTCCAGAAAGATCAAAGATGATCTAAAATTACCTGTAAGTGTTGTTACAATCAGAAGACGTTTGATTGAAGCTAAGCTATCAGCAAGAAGCCCCAGTAAAGCACCATTGTTGAAAAAAACGGCATGAGCAGAATTTTTGCCAAGGAACACATCGATCGGCCCCAAGAGAAATGGCATAACATTCTGTGGACTGATGAGAGTAAAATTGTTCTTTTCAGGTCTTGTGGTCGTCGACAGTACGTCAGACAACCCCCGGGTACTGAATTCAAGCCACAGTACACTGTGAAGACAGTGAAGCATGGTGGCGCAAAAATCATGGTATGGGGATGTTTTTCATACTACGGTGTTGGGCCTATTTATCGTATACCAGGGATCATGAATCAGTTTGAATACATCAAATTACTTGAAGAGGTTATGTTGCCGTATGCCGAAGAGGAAATGCCCCTGAAATGGGTGTTTCAACAAGACAACGACCCCAAACACAGGAGTAAGCGACCAACATCTTGGTTCCAGACAAAAAGGATTGAGGTAATGGAGTGGCCAGCTCAATCCCCCGACCTCAACCGCATTGAAAACTTGTGGGGTGACATTAAAAATGCAGTTTCTGAAGCGAAACCAAAAAATTCACAGGAACTGTGGAATGTAGTTTGTTCATCCTGGGCTGAAATACCTGTTTCTAGGTGCCAGAAGTTGGTTGACTCGATTTAACGCAGATGCGTAGCAGTTATCAAAAACAATGGTTATGCAAATATCAGTTCAGTTATTTAAAGTGAAGTTAAATCTTGAAAAATTTCTTTTTTAACAGATTAATATTCCTTTTCTTTGCTTCCTGTAAAAGAATAACGCAGACTTGATACAATTTATTAATGCTTTGCATTTTGCTTTGCACTTTATTCACTTTTTTTTTAACGCACTGCTATTTATTTGAACACAACTGTAATTAAAATGGATATTTCTCCCGCCCAGTCCCACCTTCTCGAGGACGTGTGTAGCTTGCGAGTTCATTGTATGACGTTTCTTTTGAAGATTCATCTTATGCTCGTCTGCAAAACCAGATATATGCGATGAAGGTTGAAGCGTTTTTCAACCACTGCATGTCCAAGGACCCGTCCGACTTTCAATGACACACTTCATTGGTTGACCAACGTCTCTCGCGTAGCACTTACCTAACGTTAGTTCATATAAACGGCACGACTGGCGAACGTTAACGTTAGATACCGATCTAACTATTTAGCCAGCTAAAGTCAGGTTGCTAAGAGTGCAGTTTGGTTCAGAAACCGAAGCGAGCAGAATGAGCATGAGCCAATAAACTCCGCACAATTTTCTTATCCAAGTCAGATAGCAACCAATTAAGGGAACGTTAAAGCTCTTTCTTTTTCAGTATCTCAATATCCAACTCTGATGTAAGCTTAGTTAGTTGTATTGAGAGTGACCTTTCAAGGTTGCTCAGAAAACATTAACTAGTTATGCATTCTAATTACTGACATGAAAAGAGAAGATTATATTAACAATCGAAATTAACAACACAGCTGCATTAATAAAGTGCACTTACCTAAACGCTGGTGTGCACACCACTCCTTAATATTAGAGGACGCCACTTCTTCAGTTGTACAGTGGTATCTGTGTTTTCGAAAGAAACATATTTTGACATTTGTTGACAAGCCAGCTACCTTGTAAACATTCTCTCGCCTTCTGCTTTGCTTCCTGCTCAGGTGACTTCACTTAGTGCTAGAAGCTCATTGAATTTCCGGGGCTTCTGGGTCATGTAGTCTTTCTTCTGCGCAAACGCGTTTTCCGACTCCTGATGTTCTCAGTAGTAAAACATCACTTCCCAGGAGGCCGTTTCCCAACATCACATGATGAACGCTGAACACGGGCCAATCAGAGACGAATGCGCACGGTGTCAGATGTAAACGAAGTATTACTGTAATATTAATCATAATAATAATAATCAAACTCATATTAAAACGGTACTTTGGTATCAGATAAATAACTGTTTATTCAGTTCTCTGCATCTCTTGTGGCTTTTAAACCACAGCCCCTAAGTAGAAAAACATGCTGACAATACTGTCATTCAGCCAACCCTTCAATTAAATGTTGTTTTCATAGAGCTTTGCTATTGTAGCATGCATTATAATGATGTCCACAATATTTAAAAAAATAGTATTGGAACCCTTTTTATATTTCAAGTGCAATGTCTGCACCCATACCTGCTGCAATATTTGCGATATTCGCATGAATTCACTAGCATGTTACCTGAACAATGACATACTATTAGACACACATTTTAAACATGATCAGAGCTTATTTCTTTGTCTTTGTATATGGTCCCATTTTTGTTGTAGTCCCTGTCCCTCAATCGTAATTTCCCATGACACCTAAGATGATAACAAACAAACAAAACAAAAATTTCTTGGACCTTACTGGCAACAACACAATGCTGAAAATAAGGCACTGACAGAGTGCGACTGGTCTGATGTGTAGTATACATCTGTAAAATGAATGCTTAGTCAAGGTAGAGACTATAATGGAACTGGAAAAGGATAGGCTTTTTTTGGGCTTTAATCCAGGTTTATTTGGTTATGATAATGTCATAATTTCAACAGCTAAATCAATCAATAAATCAATGAGTGTATCATCGTTTAATATTTCTCACTTCACAAAAAAAGTCTGGGATTCAATCAAAATTTGTCCTTATCTTTCAGTAACAATAAAAAGCAATAGGCTAGTTAGTTTTATTTTTCAAAAATACAGTTTGGCGAGTTGAACAATCAATAAAACTCACTTGCCCAACCGAGTTTATGAAAAAAGTCATGTTTGCATTTGTTACTAAGTTAACACGGAGAAACACTGAGCTGCTGCAACTGTGTGCGCCGCCATCTTGTCAACAAGATCATCATGCCCCCCCCCCCCACCCACAAGGAAAGATCTCATTCCCGCTGAAAAAAAAAAAAAAAAGATCATAAAAAAAACACCACCCACCATCTCACTCTCTGTTCAACTGTGCCCCCCAGGCAGGCGGTACAGAGCATTAAATGCAAGGACAAAAAGACTCACACAACAATTTTTCCAAACAACAATAACCACCCTCAAATGCTCAAAAAAAAAAATGAAACCAAAAAGAAAAGTATCATGAATGTGGTGTGTGGTGTGTGTTTTTTGTGTGTTATTATATTCTTTTATTTTTTCTGACAAGAAGTACTTTTAAATTACTTTACTTTAAACAATGACAATGACAAATCTATCTATCTATCTATCTAAAGTTAAAGAATGCTGATACAGGCTGTAGAGTGTTCTGCAAAGCTGAACGAGGAAATTAAATACACTTTAATACAATAGATTACTCGGTACACAATTCAAATAAAACATAATACATACCACACGAAAAATCTGTCAACAAATAGTGTAAAAATGAAGCAATAAAGAAACAAAACAATATATTCGTAAAATGATGAAAAAACAAATAGCCTAAAGAACAAACATTAAAGCTCAGAACTATAATTAAATACTTAATCATAAAGCGTTATTTAATTGTTATATAAATTAGACACATACTTATATTTCACTACAGCCGTTGTCCTCTTCGCCTCATCGTGGAGGAGGAATAGGTTTCTTTTTACTTCGCAGATAACACACACAGGCCTTTGGTGTTCTGGGATGACCGAATGAGCACTTTAACCAATCAGCAATGGGGACGCGCTGTCCGCGGAGAGAAAAGAAACTCATCCATGGTCTGGTGGGCCTTATCTCAGAAGAAAAGGAACAACACCCGTGATTGACTGCGCTTGGGCTCTGCCTGTGCGTGATTGCTCAGCGTCGGCCATCTTGCCTCCCCTTGTCAGCCTCTTAGGCCGGAGTGCGGAAGTGGAAACTTCACTGTGCGGGTGCAGGGTTCCGCCTGAATCGTCAGACAGCACCTCTCTGCCCGTCACAGATTAGTTTCCATCAAAATCGTACCCTTAAATACTACTCGCAAAACACACAAGAGATGGCTGGACGGCTACCGGCGTGTGTAGTGGACTGTGGTACTGGGTAAGATATTTTATTTAACACTATTAAGGGGCAAGTTGCACTCAAGGCGGAGCGGTAATTGTGTGTGTGCGGTTTGAGCTGTCTTTGCCTTATGCCTTTTCTCAGCAGCTGCCGGGGTGTGTACGCTACTAGCTGCGCGCGCGGGGTTCACTCAATACGCTTCGTTCATTCGTTTGCGGTCATCTTTCCGGGTGTAAACTGTTGATTGCACGTCAGTGTTGCTATTAATGAGATGTTATTTAACGCTGAACGAATGGAATAATTCGCGTATATATAAATGCAATTGCTTATCGGGCTTAGCATGTTAGCTAGCTAGCTATTTGCTTTCATCATCAGAAAATGATCTCTTTTTCCCCCCCGTCTCTGAGGACGTTTTCAGTGAAAGGGTGCACCCGGAACTCTGCACAAACTAGGGAAGCGAACAGCAAAAACGCGACAATGCACATTTGATTGTTTTATAAGGAGAAGTGGGGAAAGCGGCTGAGGTTGTCATATTAGTTATATGTACTGTGAGGAAGCAGCGCCCGTCTTTTAAATTTGAATGTATTTTTGTGACCAGCCCCGGTACGTGCACGCGCAAAATGACTTCCTAGGTTTGTCAAAATCCTCTTCCTCATTCAGCTACTGTTAACCTCCTCTTCCTCATTCAGGCACTGTTAACCTGAGTCGTTTTAGTCCATATATGGCCTTTTTGGTATCCGAATTACTTTAGGTAAGTTCGCTTGGTAGCTATGCTTTCTGAATGTGGTAACTTATAGTCAGTTAGCTAGTTATTCGAAAACTTATACCTAACCTGTCCATATGACTGGCTATCTGACTTCTTCGGAATGAGTTACCCAACACAAAATAAAGCAGCACTAGTTTTCTTGGCAGCTATTTTGCCAGGCTGTCATAGGGGTGCTGAATTTAGCTGGGTTTGTGTTAGTAAGGTTTTTATACAAACCAATTATGTTTTATAGCTTTAGATACTGTATACATGATTTACATGACAACCTCTTTCAACAAAGTGCACCGTGTTACAACTTAGAGCACGTGTCTCTTAATAGTGGTCAGCTGAAGTGAAGCTGTCATTTTATATAAAAATGCCATATCTGAACTATAATTGTGCTCTCTGGCAAGAAAGGTGGCAGCAAAATTAAACAGAATAGCCAGCTCTGTTGGATTTATCATATGTTTACAGTATACATTTAAGGCAATTTTGAAATAAACAATTTGAAACCATTGAAAAACCAACATTCAGTTGCTGAACTAACATAAGCATAGGTTTGTGCTTGTTGTTGCCATAGCAGTGAGCCTGTACTGAGTGCCACAGCACAGTCAAAGATCTTCTTAATTAACAACATAACGGCTCTATTTCTGACCTTCAGATATTATGCTGTTAGCAGATATGTTGATTGTATGCTTCACTGAATCTGTGTGTGATGTGGTAGTGTAGGCCAGTCGCTGTATTGCATTTTCTTGCAAATGTGCTACGTACCGCTCTGTTCGTAGTTCCCTTTTAGTATGCAATGTATGCCTGTTTGTATGAAGTCTTGTTTTTATTCAAATAGGCCATTTGTTTAGGGCAGATGAGTGGGCCCATTGGCCCATTACAGGCAAGCCTTTCTTTATTTGTTATTACACACTGCGCAGGTTGAATTACCTGTATTGTCTTTATTTTGGGCCTTGTGTTTCACACCTCTTTCTTTTCCCTGATGTAGACATCGACATTTTTCCCCACAACTGATGGCCTGGCTTTTCTTTACAATCTGTATTTTGCAATATTTAGGCCAATATTGTTTATGAGAAGAATCAAAGGAGTAAGGCTATGTTGATCCATGTTTTTAGTTCAATTGTGTTTGCCATGGGAACCTCACTAATGTCTGGAAACCTCCTGTGGTTTGAGTACAGTTTGCCTGTGAGCGGTGATATTTCAATGCAGAGGCCACATCGTGACAAGCTGAGACATTGGCGTGACCTCGGTCAACAGTACAATTTTACTTACGCTTCTTTGGACCTGGAACCCTAAAGAGCCGCCTCACTCCACACAGCCTTACCACAGGATGCCCCATGTCTGACTCAGGAAAATCTTTACACTTCTGTTATTTATTATGTAGTTATTGCAGCATTTTCCATATATTGCAGGGTGAAAACTTTGGGTAAATTAGTCTTTTTTTTTTTTTTTAAAGAAAAAGAAAATATTTTTTTATTTTTATAATAGAACATCATCTCTGGAGGAAGGCAGTTTGAAAGCGTACAAAATAACCAAGGTTCTAAGCCCTGACCACAGGAAATGAGTCACCCCTTTGAATTTAGAAATATGTAGGCTAATGGTTAAGCATGCTTCCACCACCTAAAATGGCTTCTGTATCTGTTTTGGTCATCAAATAATGCTAACCTCCCTTCCCGTTTTGTGCTGATTTAATCTAAGAAAAGCATGAAGGCAAACCTTAAACCCTTCAGATGGTTAGCGGTATATTGACATTTATGAAGATGAAGAACATTTGTTCTTGTGGATGTTTCTCATGGGAGATTCAGGCTTGATTACCCCCCCCCCCCCATGGGCAGAGCAATGTTGGGAGCAAGGCTTTTTTATTTGTTTATACAAGTCATTGACAGCTCATGGGATGTCTACCACTCATGAGTTAATTAGGCCTCACTTACCCATCGCTAGACATTACCAGGTCACGTGTCGTGGTGAGGTCTTTGCTCTGTGTTTTCAGAGTTTGCAATTGCCTTCTGTTACAAGCTAATAGCAATCTCATTTTCATCTCAGTAAGGCCCCACCCCCCTTCCTTCTGTTTTTTTTGGGAACATTTTTGGTCATTGCCCACAAAGGCTACAGTAAGACTGCAGCTAATAGTGACCCAATTCCTCATGTGACACAGATCGGATGTTTTTAGAACAGTGTGAACAGCAAAAAAACAAAACAAAAAAAACACATGGAGTCGCCTCTTTTCAGTTCTGATTTCTACCACATCTATCTGGATATAAATCTGATATGTAAACATGTGACTTGCATGCAACCTGTGTGGACTCTCAAATCAGAATGGTTCAGTTCAATGCATACCCGCTGGGCGGGGTAAGCCCTCGATCAAAGACAGGATTTGTGCAGAAGGAAATGACCTGCCTAACCAAATACTTTTTTACACGTCACTCCCCACGCGACAGGTTAATGTCTTCATATTTGTGCATTAGCAGTGCTATCGGGTAGCTTTCAGAAATAAATATGAACGGTCGACCTAAAAATAAAACGGAATTGAGCACTGAGTTCTGCAGTTTGAACGTAGCCGAAGTTTGTGTTGCGTTGCTACTCATTTGAGGTCTGACTGCTCCACTCAGTTCTGCCTTGCAAGTAAAGCATGCAAGCGTGTCACTTTTGTACATACACACCTGCCTATGTTTACCATGGCCCAGACCAGACTGTTTACATGGCAACACCTTTCTGAAAAGGTCCATTCATTGACACAGGTGCAGGCACACATCTTTTGGACTACACCTCGCGCTTGTTCTAGTACATGCAAAAACAAGGGCTCAGGTGTGTCTTACAGCCTGACCCCACATGCCTGTTACAACAGGCAGGCCAAGCAGGTGACTGTTTCAGGCAAGTCAGGAATTTACCCTGGAATGTGGTCTCGCCCCGCCCATGCGAGATGAAACGTGCCCCAGTGTTAAAATCCAACGCCCATTTTTATTTGGTGAGGAACATATTTAGGCCTCATTGTGACATGGGACATGCTGTGATCATTGTTAGGCTTTGAGTGATGTAACCATGAGGATAAATTGTCTTAAGGATACATTGTTGGGTGCTATTTGAACTATTATTACATTTGTGCTTCTTGTCACGTATGCCTTAGGTCACCGTTGGTCCTGTCCTGTATGTATAGCCGAAGTATCGTGACATTAGATTTTAGAGTACCCCCACTACCCAAGAATAATAAGGTACCTGAATAGATAGATTGATACTGTCAGTTTCTGTCACCACAACATACTCAACATACTTAATCTTCTTGTTTGAAAGGTAGTGTGCTTTCATATAACACCCCTTCCCTTATACGTTTACACTCTTTTTACCTGATAAAATCTTTAAAGACTGAAACTCACACGTTCTGAATTCTGATTTGAAAGGAGAGAAAACTGGCTGTGGACTGCATGGCCTTTCTGTGTTCCTCTAACCAGTCTTTGTGTAGGTCAGCTTTGCTTAAAGGAGAGAGGAGCTCTCTTCACATCTGGGCAACATGTGGTTGGTGATAAAATGCTACACAGGGAAGCACTCTGTGGGTCGTAAAGTTCGTCAAGACGCACAGCCTTTGGTGGTAATGAATAAAGTATGCCTCAGCTTTGTCACGTAGACACCAGATAATTCTGGGCCAGCCCGTTAAGACCTTTGGGTTCCCAAATGATTTTTGTCAAACCGATTAAAGTCAGCCGATAAATATGCTTTTAACTGGATTGGGGCCTAACATTTTGTTCTGCTTGTGTTGTGAACCTGGCGTGCCAATATTCCACACAAATTCATCAGCTGCTTCACTCTTTTGTGGGTTTTGTGAATTCTAACCTGACTCCAAAACCACTGGATGAGGTCAGTCACATTTTCTATGCTGTGCAGCGAAGGAGAGGCATTTTTATACAAAACTGAAAGGGGTAGTTTTTTTAAATATTCCGTTTCAGTATTTCCAGTGGCCCAAGCAGTTTTTTTTACATGCAACGAAGGATATTTGATGTACTTGCAGGAGTTTCTGATGACTAGCTGGATTTACAATGACAGGTATTGAGACATTTGTGGTTTGTCGTCCAAAGAAAGAAAATACTTCAAGTAATGCCAGCCTATATAGCAGTGTATGCTACAGAGGTATACCTGTGTATATCACCAGTAAACAATATCCATCGCACACAAAAACTGTATGGACTAATTGAACACGTGCTAAAACAGAAATATCAACAACAAAAAAATCCCATAAAGTGAATTAGCCTCTCCGTTTAACTATGGGCACTAGAAATATCCAACGTAAGGCATTAATGGCAAAAAAGCAAATGTTCAGAATGGCTAAAAGAGTATTGTAGCATGTTCAGTTGAATCTTATATATGAAAAATGCAGACCAATCAACAAGAACAAGAGGTGAACCATTATGGGGGTTGATTATTGGTATTGTTTCTCGTGGGCTGGATGGATCTTCCACAGCCGTTTATGGTCCGGTTTCACTGGTGGCACGTTTGGGGCTGGTCCCATTCCTTAGCTGCGGCACACCCAGCGTCTCCTCTTTATGGTTCACTGTAACGGTGTCAGATATGGGTCGGCCCTCACATCCACAGCGAGCTTACTGCCTCTTCGTCGGGGCTCCCAAACATACCACAGAGCTGCACTCATTTTGGTGCTGTTTGGGCCCACTGCCCCTTTTCCACCAAGCAAGTTCCAGGGCCGGTGTCTAATCTCAAACCAGTTCTTCGCGTTTCGACAGAAAAAGAACCGGCTCTCGGCCTGGAAAACTGGTTCAGACCAAGACCAACTAAAACTTTGTGATCGCCATTTATAGAATTTTTTTTTTTTTTAAACAGAGCTTCAGCATGGATGTGAAATCAAAACCAGTCGTGTTTGGATGTGAATGTAGGCTCGCAAAGCCAGGAGCCAGTTTTGTCCTCGAGGGTTTCATGGATATCTTACATATTTAAAGTGTACTCTGAAAGTAAGGAAATGTCCTTTTTTTAACAAGAAATCTGCCCATCTGTGGGAGAAGTCAGTGCAAACGTCTCCCAGCGTAGCATGTAAAGGCCAGATGGCTAAATTGAGAAATTTTCCAGTTAGAAACCATGCTGGGGACAGGTGTTTAGGATTACACAGCATTGTTAATCACAGTCTGATTAAAAACGTGCAGTGCTTTTCATTTTCTTCACAAAATATGACACGATTGCTTACAGCAGAGTGAATTAACATCGATTTTCTTCCTTTCAGGTACACAAAACTGGGCTATGCAGGGAACACAGAGCCGCAGTTCATTGTTCCATCATGTAAGTATCTTTTTATTAATAAAATGTGTCCTACGCTACAGAAATCAAGTCAAGCTTAGACATGCAGGATATACACATATGAAGGCCCAAGTGGTGTATCAGGGAACAGGAAGTGGGCTTCAGTGTTATAACAGGTTTTTATTTCACTTGTGGAGGGAGAATTCTTACCACTTTCCAGGTATGGATGCTTGGATGCGTTGTATTAGGTGAAACATAATCGGCTTTCTTGAATCTGTATTTTGTGACCCGCAAGGTGGCACACAATTCGTTGTAGTATCCCCTTTGCAGAGAGGGTTTCGGTCCGTAGCGTATCCATTGTTGTGTCATCCACACCTCTGGTTGATAGCCCTTTTGTGTCCCTGAGAATAGCATTGACGTCCTCCGCTTTCAGAAGACACTGTGGAAAAGAGCGTCTGCTTAGTGAATGTAATGTAAGCAGCCAGCAGTGCTCTGACGCAGTGGCTGCGTAGCCCAGGCGGTGGACCGCAGAGTGGCTGTCTGCATATTGCTCATGTGCGCATTTGCACCTCTGAATTGTCGTACATTTAGAAAATAATGACGTGGTGTCGCCTCAAGCCAAACACCATATGGTGTTTATACAATTCACCCACGGGCAGAACTTGCACTTCTGTTAAAATTGTGTTTGCTATGGCTGGTGTTTAATATTTAATGTGCATTTCACAACGTGCACATGGAGAACTCAGTGTATAGTATGGTTAGGGCACATTCTGTGTTTTTAATTTTGAAATGGCCTCTTGATCTTTCTGTATAAGGTAATTAATTTAATGTTTCAATTCAATATAGCTTGTTAAATGTTAGTGGTTGGCACTCTTGAAGTGGCCTCTATTGAATAATCTCCGTTTTCCACTAAGATTCTGTATTCCGTTTAGATGGTGAAACAATATTTTCAATCGTTAATAAACTCTTGTGATGTAAAATGTGTGACCGGATAAAGTAATTGCTCACACATTGAAAATCTGCTTTGTCTGCAACGTTGGGTGGATGAGGTGGATGAGGTGGATGAACAAGGTGGATTAACCTCACGGCCTCGGATTGAATCCGGATGTGCTAGTGCCTACTGTGGCCGGTAGCTCCATAGAGCGACGTACAATTGGCGATTGTTTCACCGAGGGAATGGGAGGGTTCAGTCGGATAAGGTTCAGTGTGCATTGCTATCTAGCGACCCCTGCTGGCCGATCGGGCGCCGTAGATTGCAGTCAAAGCCGCATATGAAAGGTCCTCCTCCGACTACGCTCTACGCAAGCTTTGCAGTGGTCTGCGGTGTAAAATAAGCAGCTGGCGACACCACGTCTTTCGGAGGAGAGCCGTGGATGTCTACACTCCCAAATCGGCAGTGAGCTTCGCGCAATGTACACAGCTGCGGTTGCAGATGATTGGCCATTCTAAATCTGGGTGGGAATTGGGTACGCTCAGCCCCACGTTGGCCGCCAAATTTACTTGAAAAAATAAATGAAATTAACTGGTTCTCTGGTAAAACAGTTGGGCAGTTGCAAGCTTTACAGATAGTGTTACAGATACAAGAAAACAATTCCTCACTTATTCCAGTCTTTAGGAAGTAATATAATGGGCTCTCCCTATCTCTGTCCTGAGCGGAGTACAGTATTTTTCCTTCCTGTGTCCCTTCAGCGATGGTGAAAAAAAGAGAGCTTGTTTAAAAGCGGATTTGAGTGGTTATCTCTGTTTATCAGTTTCTATATCTAGACCAACGTTGATTTCTCTAAGATTTAATTAAACTGCTGTGTGCGAACTGACCTGCATATGTTTTGCTTGTCAATCTTAATATTCATCACTGTGTTACACTAATTAATTAAAAACATTTCTGAGGCATGTATAATCAGTCAAGGGAGGTTATGGAGTTATTGATACTGCCATTAAAACATCAGTCTTGCAATATCTTTCTTCATGTATGGAAATGTTTTCTCTGCCGACTTGGGTTCATGACCTCAGTACTTGTCTCTATGGACTGTGGCCAGGAGTCATGATTGGCTGTAGCACGGCTCAGCGGTGAGGGGTTTCGGTTGCCAGCTCTCCGGCGACTCGATAGGGCGCCTGAAATCCACCAGTATGGACCGCACAGAGCTAATGTAGTCTACTCCCTCCAAAACCGACGGGGAGCGTTGCAGTGATGGGCATTCCAAAATGAGGCTGAAAGATAGTGAGGAAAGTACAAAAAAAAGTGTCCAAATACAAGCAGTTGCAGGTAACGTTCGGTCACGTAAAGATGCAGCCTTTCAGAGTGACTATGGCTGCCCAGTAAGTGGCCTTTTAAAGGGGTATAGTCAGAAAGGAACGTTTTGCCCGCAAGCTTTCTTACACGAGCCAATGCGTCTCCCCCAGGTATTGCTATCAAAGAGTCGGCCAACGTCGGGGACCAGGCTCAGCGCAGGATGACGAAGGGGGTGGACGACCTGGACTTCTTTATCGGTGACGAGGCCATCGACAAACCTACGTACGCCACAAAGGTAACGGAAATCTTTTCATCGGCTAAAAAAGGACCTTGAGTTCTACTCTAAGACGGTGAAACTCAGGGGACAGGTCTGGTTGGACGGACCAAGAACATTTAAATTCTAAGTGGGACAGTGCCTTTGATCAGGTTACTGTCTTGTAATTTCTTAATTAAATACAGCAGGAATGTAAAAGGCCGGGCGCTGATCCGATAAGTGCCCTAACGCTCAGCTGCTCCTGGCTTCTCTCTGAACAGTGGCCGATCCGTCACGGAATAGTGGAAGACTGGGACCTGATGGAGAGATTCATGGAACAGGTCATCTTCAAGTACCTGCGGGCAGAACCAGAAGACCACTACTTCCTGTTGGTAAGAGCGTAGGGCAATGCTTATGGGTCGTGACCGTCCATGCAGAGTCATGGTTGGAGATTAACACATTTTTCACCAATTTCGACTTCGGTTCATAATCTTTATAATTTATAACCGACATCTCCTATACTGGCCTGTTCAGTTTGATCTACGGCCGTTATGACTTCTGACCAAGGGGCCAAGACTGAGTTTTTCATTTTTTTGAGCTCACTTCCTGGTTGGGCTGGGAACGGCAATTGTGCTGTTGCTCACTAGCGCCACTGCGGTTGGCTCCAGTATAGGTCTTTCACCATGTAAGTCAATGGCAGCAATGTGGTCAAAATACTCAGTCAATACATTTTTCCCACAAAAAAGTGTAATTGCAGGAGGTGCCTTTCCTTCATCTAATGCCTCTGCATGTGCAGATTTTTTAAAATATTGTGTCGTTTGGACAGGGTATTAACATTTGTTCAGGACCAATCAGAGGGACAGGTTGAGTCGTCTTCGGCTCCACGGAGCAGACGTACAAACCGGCGGCGAAAAAGACTTCCGGAGCCTCAATGAGTTTTTTTTACGAGGCCGTGGGAAGGCAATGGGTGACGTCACAGTGACTTTGTCCATATTTTTATACGGTCTATGCTTCTGACCCCTGTGTAGTTTTTACACTGTAATTACGCTATAATAAGGCCCCCTTTGTACCGCGGTACAGGGCTTGACTCGCGGTCCCTTTAGCCTCTGACCGCGCCGGCAGAATTTACACTTGCAAAGACACAGCAATGAATGACCACTATTGTACCGCGGTGCTGTGTTTGGCTCATGCAGTCATGTGACATGTGATCTCGCCTGCAGACAGAGCCTCCATTGAACACGCCAGAGAACCGCGAATACACGGCAGAGATCATGTTCGAGTCCTTTAACGTCCCGGGACTGTACATCGCAGTGCAGGTAAGCCTCTCCCTTCCCGCTAAATAAAATAGAAGAACCGCACTCGGCGTTTAGCAGTTTTCTTTTTACAGTTGACTGGATATATTGATGGTGTTGTTGGTCAGTCCCAATGTTTTTCTGTGTATATTCCCATCATTTTGTGAAATGTACAGCCAATTTCTTTAAAAAAATTTAAAAAAATAAAAAAGCAAAACTTTAGAGTTCTGAAACAAACTCTTATGAACAGATGATGAGTATAACTTGCACCAAAGTAATGAAAAGCTAAAAGTGGAGAAAGAAAGGAACCGCTCATTAACCAAAGCGCCCCCCCTCTTCTTGGAGGCAGTGTTACGGCTTGGGCACGTATGGCTGCCGCTGGAACTGGCTCACTTGTCTTTACTGATGATGTCACTGCTGATGGCAGCAGCAGGATGAATTGTGAAGTGGACAGAAATGTCTTATCTGCTCAGATCCAACCAAATGCCTCAAAACTCATTGGACAGTGCCTCACTTGGGCAGCAGAAAAATTACCCCAAAAATAGGAGTTTTTCAGGGCCAAAAAGTAGAATGTTCTTGATTGGCCAAGCCCAATCACCTGACCTGAATCCAACTGAACATGCGTGTCACTTTCTGAAGACGGGACTGAAGGCAAAATGCCCCAGAAACAAGCAGGAAAGAAGAGGGCTGCAGTGCAAGCCTGGCAGAGCATCACCAGGGAAGGGTCTGGTGCGTCTGGTGATGTCTATGGGTCACACACTTCAGGCAGTCATTGAATGCAAATGATTTGCAACCAAGTACTAAATATGATGACTTTATGTAAGATTATGTTAATTTGTCGAATTAATTGCGTCCTCTACAATGTGGGGGGTTAAAGAGCTGTGATTCCTGCAGGGATCAATGGATATGAATGTAAATTAAAGCGGACAGTCTGTACTTTAACCTCATATTCGTCGTTTCATTTAAAATCCAATGTGCTGGAGTACAGAGCCAATACAACAGAAATTGTGTCACTGTCCAAATGCTTACGGACTGCACTGTGTGTTTCATGTACACAACTCTAAAATGTCAGGTTGATAAGAGCGGAATTGCTAGTCAGAGAGCATGTGTGTTCAGGAAGGCTTTTAATGAGTACTTCACTGTTGGCACAAAATCCAAGAAAGTTATTTTACGTAGAAATGGATTGTGCTTTTTTATCTCCACTTTGGGTAAAGGGCTGTAATAAGAGAACTCATTTCTACCTTATAGGTAAGGACCCTGCAGCATAGTTGATAGTTGTGTAATGTCTCAAGGGATTGTTCTGAAATAACAGTCCAATGCCTGTATAGTTTTTTCTTCCAGATTTGTTTGGATAGAGTTCCTCCAAAAACAGTGCTTTGGGAATTAGTCGACCTGAAATCCTGTAGTCGTATCTATAACAACAGTGGAATCCATTTAGAACGCCGTACAGTTATGAACATTATGAAGTGTTGAGTCTAGTAGTTTTATATTTGTATATCACAATCAGTTTTGCCCTTTTGTTTTTTTCTGAACAAATCATCTGCTCCTGGTCATAACTTTTAGATTAAAAATGTGTGGTTCACATAATACATTCTTAACTGAAGTTATGTTTGAATGTTATATTATTTTTGTATACACCATGGGTTAACGGTTATCCGTGGAATTAATATTGCAGTACATTACAGAAGAGTTTCCCAAACTTTCTGAGCCTGTGATCCAGTTAATGATTAAATACATTTACTGTGACCCTCCCTGGTATTAAGAATGGAACTAGTGAAGTGTGTGGCCCACAGTTTAGAAACCACACCCTTTAGTGTCGTGATTTATGTAGTATCTTTAGTTCCTGTAATACCTCAAGGCAAACCATAAAGGCTCCTCCTCTCTCTCCTCCTCTCTCAATTCCTCTCTCTCCTCTCTCACTTTCTCTCTCTGCTCCTCTCCCCCCCCATCAGGCGGTCCTTGCTTTGGCGGCTTCCTGGACATCCAGACAGGTTGGAGAGAGGACGCTTACGGGGACCGTGATTGACAGCGGGGACGGGGTCACTCACGTCATCCCGGTGGTGAGTGTCTCTATGGCAACGCCCGCCTGCAGCCCTCCAATTAGGACCCTGCATTTGCATTAATCTACCCGCAGTAATTAAACCAATATTCTACAGTTCCCAAGGTCAAATAAGTGACCTGCCTATCCAACCCTACCTCTTACTCTCTGTAATGAATTCCAGTTCCTTGCAATGAGCTCTATGTTTTTATGTCTAGCTCTACGCTAGAATGTTTTTAAATTAATTACAAAGTTTTTGATTACCGTTCCAAATAATTATTAAGGAAAATTACTCAATTAAAATTATTCTATTAGTTTTTTATTAATTATTATTTTTATTTTTTTTACCTCTGAGTGACAGCTGGTCTCAACAGTAATACAGCATGTTCCTGTAATTCAACACCTGATTCTCATTCACAAAGCACAGTCAGCTTTTTCATTAATTCGACAGATGATGAATTAATATAGTGACCGAGTCCTCTAAGAAATAAAGCCATAATTGATGTAATCAGCTTGTAATTAAGCAAATTTGTGTCAGTATTTAATGCAGTGAAACGTTGCGAATTGGACAGTTGTGCTTGGTAAATACAGAAGGAATGGTTGAGCTTGATTCAGGACGTGGGTTAGAATTGTAGAAGAAGAAAAAATCTAGCTGTCGGCAGAAATTACCGCCAAGAGCAACATCGTTTAGGAGTTATTTTTAATGTGTTTTGGAAGCAATTTTGACGAGTCAGGCTTTTCTACCAGTAAAGGAAGTAACGGCTGGCCAACATGTCGTCACTGTAAACCACTTAAGAGGTTCACTCGAAGCTAGATTAAACAGGAAACGCACATAATGTACATTTTAATGTGTGAATCGATAACGATTATACTCACCCTAATTACAACGAGAATTATAATTCACATGCCTTGACATTAGTACAGCTTTATAAGCAATGTCACTTATTCCACAAACTGCACAGCCTTATATACAGGGGGTGGACAAAATATCGGAAACACCCCTGGAAAATGGCTTTAACTTTGAAGCATCTAAACCACAATTACAAAAGCATCTACACTGGTGATTCATATAAATTTTAATGCTAATTAGCAGCATGTGTCTGCTTAAGAGGTCTATCCAGCAGCACTTTGTTAGGTAAGTCTCAAGCAAGATGCGGATACTAACAGAGTTCCAAATGGGCCAAGTAGTTGGTGCCCGAATTGCAGGTGCGTCAGTCACAAAAACGGCAAAAAAAAAAAAAAAGGTGGCAAGGGGAACATTGTCAAAAATGATGACAACATGTGCCCAACACCAAGAAACAGCATCAGCAAAAAATAACTTTGGCCGCAAGTCAAAGCTTTCTGACAGGGACAGACGGACAGGATCCTTGGTAGGATAGTTGCTAATAACCGCTGAACTACAGCTCTAAAAATCTCCACAAATTTGAATCAATATCTGAACCAGTCTCAACAAAAAACAGTACACCCTCAGCTTCACAAAGCTGGTATTTATGGCAGGGCCGCTATTAAGAAACCATTTATATCCAAGGCTAATGAACAAAAACACATAACATGGTGTAAGGAACACAAAACCTGGACCCCTGAGCAATGGAGAAAAGTGATATGGTCTGATGAGTCATCTTTTACTCTTTTTAATACATCTGGATGGGTTTATGTTTGCAGAATGCCAAAGAAGGCATTCAATCCACAATGTCTGTTAAGTATGGTGGTGGTTCTGTAATGGTATGGGCAGACATTTTATGAGCCTTATTGGGTCCAATAATTGCTCTCCATGGACGTGTAATAGGCAAACAATATGAAACCATTTTACAAGACCAGGTGCACCCTATGGTGCAAACACTGTTCCCTCATGATGTCCCCATATTCCAACATGATAACGCCCCCATACACACTGCTAAAAACATTAAAGAACACCCCCATACACACTGCTAAAAACATTAAAGAACACCCCCATACACACTGCTAAAAACATTAAAGAACACCCCCATACACACTGCTAAAACATTAAAGAACACCCCCATACACACTGCTAAAACATTAAAGAATGGTTCCAAGAACACTAGGATGACGTCAAATGCCTTCCATGGCCTGCACAATCACCAGATCTAAACATAATTGAATCTTTTCTGGAGCGCAGAGTGCAAACTAGATTTCCACCTCCTTCATCCCTCAAAGAACTGGAGACCGTCCTTCTTGAATAATGGGCCAATATCCCACTACACACACAGTTCAGAAATTGTATGACAGCATTCCTCGAAGGATTGAAACTGTTTGGAAAGCAAAGGGTGGGCCTACTCGTTATTAGTTACTAGATATTCAGTTTTTGTACGTGCTTCCGATATTTTGTCCACTCTCTTCTGTATAAGCTCTGACGGTAGGTAATTCTTCCATTTGATTATTCCTGGGGAACAAAACTCATTATTTAATTTCACAAAATTACATTGTGACATTTCACAAAATAATACTTGATATAATATTATTAGAATATAATATTTCACAAAATGTCATTTAGAATGTATGCGCTATGTGGTTATTGTGTTTTGAGCAGGTTATATGACTATGTTTACTAGGTTTGCGGTTACACCAGTTTTGAGTGGGTTATCGCAGTTGCATGATGGGTCTTTTTGGGTTGTTTCTTCCAGGCGGAGGGCTATGTGATTGGCAGCTGTATAAAACACATCCCCATCGCTGGGCGGGACATAACCTACTTTACCCAGCAACTCCTGAGAGAGAGAGAGGTGGGGATCCCACCGGAGCAGTCTATGGAGACTGCCAAAACAGTGAAGGTAGGATGCGCACACACACAGACGTATGTGTGCGCGCGCGCACGCGCACACACACACACACACACACACACACACACACACACGTACACGCACACGCACACACGCTTACACACCCTTCACTTCGGTTCACATCCCCTGCCGTTGTACCGTACCTCTGTCTTTCACAATCCAGTGCGCCATATCAGTCACTTTTGTTCACATGCCACAACCGCTGTGTTCCATTCATTCATAATACACCACTGCATAAGGATTCAGCCAGTCTGTTCCCTGCCTGCTTTAAGTCCCCTAACCACGTCTACTTCATCTACCAAGGTAGCTTCATGGGAATCAAAATCCACCAGTACAGCTCCCTGTCCAATCAAAATCTAACAACAGAGTACCACATCCAATCAAAATCCACCGGTACAGCTCCAGTCCATTACAGGAAATGGTCTAATAATAATAATAATAATAATACTGTGCCACTGCTCTCCCAGATCCATTAATAGCATTTCAGTCCACTTTAAATCCATCGTACACTGTTTGACCCCTTAAGCCCACAGTGTTGACTTTGCTTTATTGAGAAGAGGTGTGCAAGCACATTGATCCTCAGTTGAAATGCTCACACACAAGGACATTCAACCAAAGAAAAAAAATTTCATTATCATGAGAAAAGTGTTCGGTGGATATTAAAGTTTGAATGGCCTTGGAAAAGACTCTTAACACAAACATTTAAGCAGAATTCAGAAGACCCCTAAAAGAGCAAACCAGTGATACAGTGCTGTGGGTCTGAAGGCTTTCCCTCTGCTAGATGTCAAAAAGGCAATTGATTACATTGTATCAGACGAAAATGACAGAAACTAGGGTTCAGAGGCGTGTCTCAGTCGCTGTGTCTCGGAGTGGACAGCAGATGGCACTGCAGCTACACCACTGACTCATGAGGCTTGCAGTTCTTCGTCTCATTTTTAACAGTCAAACCTATTGCTTTTCCACTGTATTGCAGACAAGTTTACAGTCATGCAGCAATTTATTTTTGAGCTGGCTGGGGATAGTACAGGAAGACGTACATTATGATTAAACGGGTTTCTTATCACAAAAGATCTCATGAAATAGTAATGGAATCATTATTTTTGCAGAGACTGCGAACTGCACAGTTTAAAATTTAAAAAAAAAAAAAAAGATTTAAAAATTTGCTTTTGTTTGCAAATGAATGCAGCCACAGTCATTATAAACCACTGGGCAGTGCACTCACCTCTTATACAAGTATATACAGCCACAGTCATTATAAACCACTGGGCAGTGCACTCACCTCTTAAACAAGTATATACAGCCACAGTCATTATAGACCACTGGACAGTGCACTCGCCTCTTATACAAGTATATGTAGCCACAGTCATTATAAACCACTGGACAGTGCACTCGCCTCTTATACAAGTATATACAGCCACAGTCATTATAAACCACTGGGCAGTGCACTCACCTCTTATACAAGTATATGTAGCCACAGTCATTATAAACCACTGGACAGTGCACTCGCCTCTTATACAAGTATATGTAGCCACAGTCATTATAAACCACTGGGCAGTGCACTCACCTCTTATACAAGTATATGTAGCCACAGTCATTATAAACCACTGGGCAGTGCACTCACCTCTTATACAAGTATATGCAGCCACAGTCATTATAGACCACTGGACAGTGCACTCGCCTCTTATACAAGTATATACAGCCACAGTCATTATAAACCACTGGACAGTGCACTCACCTCTTATACACGTATATACAGCCACAGTCATTATAGACCACTGGGCAGTGCACTCACCTCTTATACAAGTATATGTAGCCACAGTCATTATAAACCACTGGGCAGTGCACTCACCTCTTATACAAGTATATGCAGCCACAGTCATTATAAACCACTGGACAGTGCACTCGCCTCTTATACAAGTATATGTAGCCACAGTCATTATAGACCACTGGACAGTGCACTCGCCTCTTATACAAGTATATACAGCCACAGTCATTATAGACCACTGGACAGTGCACTCGCCTCTTATACAAGTATATACAGCCACAGTCATTATAGACCACTGGACAGTGCACTCGCCTCTTATACAAGTATATACAGCCACAGTCATTATAGACTACTGGACAGTGCACTCGCCTCTTATACAAGTATATACAGCCACAGTCATTATAGACCACTGGACAGTGCACTCGCCTCTTATACAAGTATATACAGCCACAGTCATTATAGACCACTGGACAGTGCACTCGCCTCTTATACAAGTATATACAGCCACAGTCATTATAGACCACTGGGCAGTGCACTCACCTCTTATACAAGTATATACAGCCACAGTCATTATAGACCACTGGACAGTGCACTCGCCTCTTATACAAGTATATGTAGCCACAGTCATTATAGACCACTGGACAGTGCACTCACCTCTTATACAAGTATATACAGCCACAGTCATTATAGACCACTGGACAGTGCACTCGCCTCTTATACAAGTATATGTAGCCACAGTCATTATAGACCACTGGACAGTGCACTCACCTCTTATACAAGTATATGTAGCCACAGTCATTATAAACCACTGGACAGTGCACTCACCTCTTATACAAGTATATGTAGCCACAGTCATTATAAACCACTGGGCAGTGCACTCGCCTCTTATACAAGTATATGTAGCCACAGTCATTATAGACCACTGGACAGTGCACTCACCTCTTATACAAGTATATACAGCCACAGTCATTATAAACCACTGGACAGTGCACTCACCTCTTATACAAGTATATACAGCCACAGTCATTATAGACCACTGGACAGTGCACTCACCTCTTATACAAGTATATACAGCCACAGTCATTATAGACCACTGGGCAGTGCACTCACCTCTTAAACAAGTATACCAGGAAACTAAGTGCAAATAAATGTTAAAAAATAAACAATCTACTGCAGCTTTGCTTTCTTTCTTGCTGCTTTTAACATTCCGTCTGCTTTGTGCAATTCTGTTCATCTTGGCAATTGTTTTATCTTTTGCAAATTCATTTATGCCACATAGCCCGGTGACGTAGCTCCACACTGGTCCTCGCCAAGTGCCCTGATGCAGTTTGGCGCGACGGGCGCGGTTACGGGTAGAGAGAGCTTCACGTTGGGTTGACCTGCCTCTTCCCTCTCTGTGTTCCAGGAACGCTTCAGTTACGTATGCCCGGACTTGGTGAAAGAGTTCAGCAAGTACGACACGGACGGGTCCAAGTGGATCAAGCAGTACACCGGCATCAACTCCATCAGCAAGAAGGAGTTCACCATCGACGTGGGCTACGAGCGCTTCCTGGGGCCAGAGATCTTCTTTCACCCGGAGGTACGGCCCTGGAGGGTTTCAGCCGGTAACGTTGTGTTGTTTGAGCGTTCGCTCGGGCCAGGCCTGCCGGTGGGGTGAGCGCGCGCACCTCTGTTAATGAAGAATCAGGCCAGGTGCTTAAAGGTGAGCTCGTCTCCACGGTACGGGGGCCGAGGGCCCAGGTGCACACCCCGAGAGAGAGCGAGTCTGGGCCGATGTATGTCTGTTCGTCTGGCACCGAAGACAAAGCGAAAGGAAATGTCAAAGATTCTCAATATCCTCTCTGCAAACACAGCTGAAAAGCTGGCGTTGGGTTTTGCTTTATTTTGTCTTTGTTGTTTTAGTTTATTGTTTTTTGCCCGGAACCCGTGATGGGGAAGGGTGAAGGTGTTTGTATTTGTTTTAGTGTTTGTGGGTGCCTGGTCTCTCCTTACAGTGCAAACTTGGAACTACCGCATCACCCTCCCCCGGGCGTGTCACGGCATGACACAGCCCATCGGTTCCTGAAGTGGATTGTCTGCAGTTTAACCATTTTCTTCTAGATGTGCAGAGCACAGAAATTCATCCCCCCTCCCAGAGACTGAAATTGCATTTAAAGGAGAATTTCACCCTAATTAAATGTTATTGTATTTTATATATTCTTTCCAATATGGGAAAGGGGGGGGGGACACTTTAGGGAGTGGGGGGGGGGGGACACTTTTTCTAAGCATGCTTTCTCAATATATCGTCGAGATGCCTTTCTCCAAAATGCGCTTTCTTGACTCTGCTGAGCGTCACCACAACATGGCCCACGTTTCCTTAAGCTCTCTTTAGTTCTAGGCATGGAAAGAAAAGAAAGTTCTGCGGTAGCATTTATTATTCTGGAGATGAAAATGTTCTGTAGTACCATGCCCTTTCATCCCGTACTTTCCCATTGTGCTTCTCTCATTTGATTAATACTTTTATAGAAGCACTGAAGAGCTCAGTACTGTCCTGTGAGATCATGTAAGAGATTGTGTTATTAAAGAGATCGTTCACTCGGCGAGGAAAAAATGGATGACATTCAAAATTAAACTTACGAGTAGCTGTAGTTTCATTCGGTAAAATTGACTGGCTTGCCAGGTTCATTCCTCATAGTTGGGACACTGCTCCAATTCAATTAAGGAGCTAGTTACAGCGAGAAGACCCGTGTGCATAGTTTGAAAATGCATCTTGAATTGTTAATTGATAGCTGGCCAGACCAGTGGTTTGCTTGCGGTCTAGGTACCTAAACATGATGAATGCATCTAAAACCTCTTTTGTTCTTGAGCTTGGTCCTCCTGTATAGGCCACCAGTAGAATTGAGTTCAGTTAACTATGACTTAACTATGATGAATTGCGAAGGCAAGTGGTGCAACATAAGCTTGGATTTGAAAGTTACAAACAGTTTGAACGGACCCTGGAATGGTCGACGCCTCAAGGAGAACTTTGTTCGGAAACCTGTAGAGTTTGAGCGCTACTTCTGATTTTTAGGATTGAAGGTGAAAGTTCAAATGTCCTGAAGTTACCTGCATTAATTAATTTGTCTCTTGCCTCTGGCAGTTTGCAAACCCGGACTTCACCCAGCCCATCTCCGAGGTGGTGGACGAGGTCATTCAGAACTGCCCCATTGACGTCAGACGTCCCCTCTACAAGGTCAGACCCGTCACTATGGGATTGATGTCTGATGCATGCTTCTGAGGGGAAGGAAGAGGCACATAGTTCTCTGTGGAGTGAGTGAGTGAGTGAGTGAGTGAGTGAGTGAGTGAGTGAGTGAGTGAGTGAGTGAGTGAGTGAGTGAGTGAGTGAGTGAGTGAGTGAGTGAGTGAGTGAGTGACCTGTCTTTCTCAGTACATAGTTCTCTCAGGAGGCTCTGTGTGTGTTTGCGTCTCTCACACCTGACTTCCTCTCTTCCTCAGAACATAGTTTTCTCAGGAGGCTGTGTGTGTGTGTGTGTCACACCTGTCTTTCTCAGTACATAGTTCTATCAGGAAGCTCTGTGTGTGTTTGCGTCTCTCACACCTGACTTCCTCTCTTCCTCAGAACATAGTTCTTTCAGGAGGCTCCACAATGTTCCGGGACTTCGGCCGCCGTCTCCAGAGGGACATAAAAAGGACAGTAGACGCTCGGCTGAAAATGAGCGAGGAGCTGAGCGGCGGGAAGCTCAAGGTGAGGAGGCTGACCTCGGGCCGCGCCACGCACGCACCGCTTGGGACGGAGCAGCTGTGAGAGGCCGGAGTTCGACATCAGCACCTCGATTACTCACACCACAGATGGGGCCTCAGTGCTGCATAAGGCACCTTGCGGCGGCACTTCCCACTTTAGATGTGAACTTTCTCCACAGGGCTGGACTTGTACCGTGTTAAAAGATATTGGAAGTGATTGCAAGCTCATTTACTCCCATAAACCATGCCTGAAGCATTTACTGCAGACTACACCAGTATTACTGGCACGTAGCAAGCAAACTAAGTTTTTTAAAATGTCTGTAATGTTGAGAGTTGGCATACTACAGTGTACTCTTACAGTAGCTTACTTCACACACTCAGTATGTTTGACTTGTAAAACTGCGAGCTGCTTACTTTACTCTTTACTTTACGTATTCTCCTGTGAAGTTTAGGCCCTTCACTTTGTTCTGGAGACAGGCTTCTGTGAGGTGATGGGTTTTTTAAACGGACCGCGCTGAAGAGATTTTCTATGTTTGTTTGTGTTGTAGCCGAAACCGATCGACGTGCAAGTCATCACTCATCACATGCAGAGATACGCCGTTTGGTTCGGCGGCTCCATGTTAGCCTCAACAGTGAGTTGCATTTCAGCTCTACGTCTTGACGGTGTTGCTCCCGGCACTATTCCCATTATCAACTGTAAAAAAAATGTTTTCACGCTGTTCCGTGTTTTTCTCCTGCTTTGGAATGGCCGGTCATTTAGTCATCAATGGTGCTCATTTCTGCCACCTCCAAAGCACATGTCAGCTGCCACTTCTGCTTAGACACGAGTAGGGCTCGCTTAGACACGAGTCGGGCTCGCTAGTCGGGCTCGCTGAGACGCCAGTCGGGCTCGCTAGTTGGGCTCGCTTAGACGCGAGTCGGGCTCGCTAGTCGGGCTCGCTTAGACGCCAGTCTGGCTCGCTAGTCGGGCTCGCTTAGACGCGAGTCGGGCTCGCTTAGACGCGAGTCGGGCTCGCTTAGACGCGAGTCGGGCTCGCTTAGACGCGAGTCGGGCTCGCTTAGACGCGAGTCGGGCTCGCTTAGACGCGAGTCGGGCTCGCTAGTCGGGCTCGCTTAGACGCGAGTCGGGCTCGCTAGTCGGGCTCGCTTAGACGCGAGTCGGGCTCGCTAGTCGGGCTCGCTTAGACGCGAGTCGGGCTCGCTAGTCGGGCTCGCTTAGACGCGAGTCGGGCTCGCTAGTCGGGCTCGCTTAGACGCGAGTCGGGCTCGCTAGTCGGGCTCGCTTAGACGCGAGTCGGGCTCGCTAGTCGGGCTCGCTTAGACGCGAGTCGGGCTCGCTAGTCGGGCTCGCTTAGACGCGAGTCGGGCTCGCTAGTCGGACGCGAATTGGCGGAAGCTTCATCAGATTCTTTACTTCTTTATACTTCTTTAGATGATGGATAATAACATTTATTTGTTTGCTGCCCATTCAGTTCATACGGATATGCAGGCCATTTAACATATTTAAATTGTGTATTAAAAATACTATAATAATTAAACGTGTATTTATTTAAACTTATGTGTGTGCATTCGGTCCTGTATATAGTTATATGCTGTAGGAAATTATTTATTAGACAAGATGCCTAATGCATACGGTGTGTATATCTCTTGCTCTTAATGGTAATTATGAAGCTTTATGTTGTCTATCATTATGCTTCTGTTCCTTTCTTAGTGTTTTTAATAATAATTGGATTATTGTGATGTCTTTCCTTTTTAGCCGGAGTTCTACCAAGTGTGCCACACCAAAAAGGATTACGAGGAGATAGGCCCCAGCATCTGTCGCCACAACCCCGTGTTCGGGGTCATGTCCTAAACCTACCTTCAGCGCTGACTTCAGAAAAGGATTCTGGGGTGGGGGGCGGGGGGTCTGGGGGAGTTCACGCTTTGATCGCTTCTTCAGCCTGGACGGGTCGCCATGGCCGAAAGCACCGGGATTTAAAAAGAAAAAAGAAACGACAGGCCAAACGCAATCGGTCTAGGGGGAAAGTTAATTGTTGCAAACGTATAGAAAATGAGGGAAATTAGTTTCTAAACCAAAACGATGTTCAGTCGAGCACGTGCCGGGGGAGGGGGGGGACATTGTGATTTAAAAAAAATCAATAAAAAAAAAACACGTCGGCGAGGATGAAAGCCGCAACATGCTGTTTGCGGTGATAGAGCGTGACGTGTGTGCGTGTGTGACACGTGCACACACACACATACTCGACTTAGTATGACGAGAGGGTGTCCAGGTCGCTACAGGGTTGGAATAATTTAGTCATCTGCTCTGTTTTGCTTCAAATGCAATTCTGTGTGTACCAGGCGGGAACTTGTTTATATTTCATACAAAGTTTTTATATGTAAAGCTGGGAAAATGAGAAACCATAAATTATGTACTGATAACGAGGTCGTGTCGTTCAAATCCACAGAGCAACTACAACACAGGGGTTGTTCCCAAATGGGAATAAAAAATTTTAAAACAAAACCTTGTGGCGATACCATAATCTGCCCAACACAGTGACTTTTTATTTTATTTCATTTTTTAGTTTTGTCCCAATTTTTTTCTTTTCTTTCTGATGGGAATATATCTTCTGGAACATTCTCTCTTGCCCTTGCTTGAATAATTTTTTTGTGTTTTTTCTTTTTTTGTGTTTTATTATTATTATTTTTTTAAAACTACTATTACTAATAATGGTGATGATTATAACTGAAATGACTGTTGGACCAGTATTGTAGGCTAGAACCTCGTTATTGTTTTTTGATTACATACCAAATGATTTAAGATCAAATCCGTGTATTTAATGCCTAGCGACATTCCAATAAAGGCGGAAAAATCATTTCTACTCATTTGTCTGGGATTTCTTTTTTTCTTTCCCAGATGTTATCAGCGCAGGTCATTCCTGGTTCCTTTGTGCAGCTGTTCCCCTTATCAGTCTCGAATCTCCTTCAGACCGCTCCATTGCCCCGTAAGCCCAGAAAGGTCCCGTTCCCCTGTGCCGGTGAAATTGACGAGCACTATAAATAGATGTGCAGGCTGCGGGAAATGTTGACGCGCTAGGTTGTGTCCAATTATTTTGGTCAAATTGACAAAATAAATTGTTTGTCCTCCACTTTGTTCCCTCTGTGTTCGCTTGTCTTCTACGAATGGCTTTTTCTTCTTCTTCTATAACTCTTTTAGATGGACGTGGTCTGGGTCAGGCGGGCAATCGCTTCAGCTGCTTCTGCTTCTGTAGGCCACTTCTTCAGTCTCATCTCGTTTTTGAGAATCTTCAGCTCAATTTAGCGTGTCTGTGGGAATATAAAAGGCTTTCTGCTAAAGAAGGGTGTGCGTCCAGGGTTTTCCTGGCATGAAAAGGGTTCTTAGCGCTCCCCATTATTGGGCCAGTGCTTGCGGTCACACGTAGGGTCATCCTACACGGTTGGCATTGAACGGTTCTAAATTGGGCCTTAAAAACAGTCAAGGTCTAAAATCCTTACTTAATAACTGCAATTTATCTTGCAAGTATTAAACAACATTACAAAAATGTCGAGTGAAGTCATGTTACGTTTTGTGATCTTCCTCTTTCCATGTTAATCTGAACATAAAGGTTGTGCAGAAAGCAGCAGTAAGATAAAATGATGAAACCTTTACAGTGTGTGGTTTAAACATGTTAGGTCTAATATCAATTCTCTGCTTTCATCCCACTGATTAAAAATGCCATCCAGCTAAAGTTTTGGATAAAGTATGGTGTGATCTGTTCCATTTTGAGTTGTTTTGACCCAGAAACACATTTTGAGTTTTATACCTGGCTGTGATGAGGAGAGTCTCAGCTTTCTTGTCATGTTATTATTATCTTTCGAGAGATACAGTTTGGCGACAGTCGTGATTTAAATGAGCATGATTTAAAATCATGCTCATTTAAATCACGACTGTCGCCAAACTGTGTTTTTGAGAAGAAAGGCTCCACAGTTCAACTGTAACGTTTCTGTGCAAGCAAGTCGCTGCGGCCACGGACTCAAAATGACACGTCTTTCCTGAATGATGAGGACTGAAATATTATAAACGCTGACATCATTGATTAAAGGGCAAACTATGGTTTAGTCTGCCTTTCCCTGCTCCCGGCACATACCTTCTCAGGTCTGATTAGTGGGTGTCGACTCCCAATGAGCCAAGCGGCCCTGCGTGTGATAGTCCCGCCCACACAGCCCATGAGCGTGCCGTGTTTCTCTCTGCTTTTCTCTGACCTGCATTTTGCCTCCAGGTGAATCTTAAATAACATTCTAACTAGTTTTAATCGATTGCTTTCCCTTTCCTTTTAATCGTTTTTGTTTGCACGTTGGCGCTCATCAAATATTTCTCTGCATGAAAACCCTGACTTCTCTTGTCTCGACTATTGGTCAGTAGTCTAACCCAGTGATTTTCAACCACTGTGCCGCGGCACACTAGTGTGCCGTGAGAGATCGTCAGGTGTGCCATGGGAAATTATCCAACTTCACTTAATTAGTAACACTTTTGGTTGGTGGTGTGACTCAGGATTTTTTTAATGTAAAAAATGTGCCTTGGCTCAAAAAAGGTTGAAAAACACTGGTCTAACCCCCCTCCCACATACACACACACACACACACACACAAACCATAATCCAGTCATAATAATGGGATAAACTGGCTGGCAGGATTTCGGTCTTTAGAGGTCTCCCAGGAGCACACTAAACATTTCCTCTGAATATGAAATGTCTTCCGTTTTAAACATTTATTGGCATATGCTTTCTGAGTATATGCTTTGTTTTGGTTAAATCTGCGCATTTATCTTTCTCGCATTCATTCAGTTAATGGTCTGTGCTTGAAGTGCACTCTTCAAACGGCCTGGTTTCTGTTGCAGATACTGTTCGCCATGCGTTTTTACATCTAATTTAAATTTCATGCAAATTAATAGTGTTTTTATTATTTTAATAATGCATGGAATGTGTTCATGCATCCTAATGAGCCTAAATCTAGTGTAGGGCCTGCCAAGGCCAAGAGCGCCTGCACTTCCCAGTAAAAAGGGTTCTTTGGCTTGTCTATATAGGGGAACCCTCTACGGTAGGTGTGAAGTGTAAAAGCTCCCAGATTGAGCAATTTTGCCCAAAAAAGAACCGTTGAACTGGATAGCTCCTGTATGGAGACGCACAGGAGCCTTTTGGAACCCTTTCGTCTGAGAGTGTGGTATAGCAGGGCTTACAGAAGCTATACTAATACTAGTGCTATCATGACTACTATTACCATTTCAACTACTATTGCTGATGCCAATAGGATGATGAATAGTACTGCTATCACTAATGTTGCTGCTACTACAACTAGTCGTGCTACGAGCACAGAGGTATACTATTACTACCGTTAATGCTAACATAAATGACAATATAAATTGTAATTATGTTATTTCGTTCATAAGCTCCGCACTCATTGTTTTAAGGTGAGTCTAAAAGATTTAAACGTTTGACTATACTGCCTTCGTTGGTAAAATGCTGATGGCAGTCTGTTATACGCTTAACTCTACAGTATCAAGCTTAATAGAGAGGAACTACCAATCAGAACCTCTATTTTTATTGAGGCCATTAACGAGTATTTGTGGCTGTACGTAATATACATTTTAAATCAAAATGGATTGCACACTTATTGTAGCTTCTTGGTAAAAAAACGGAGGTGCAAAAAATGCCGTAACTTTAAAAATGTAAGAATTAATTAAATTAAATTATTATAAAGCCTTGGCAGGGTTCAAAGAGAGACCGCACCACCCTCTCCCTCTACGTGGATAGACTGGCCCTTGAAAATGGGAAAAACCTCGCCTTTTCATCTGGCGCCGTTTCCCTCCAAAAAACCGCTGAACCCGGCCGCTCCCTGAGAGATAAATACCAACAATAAACTATGCGGAAGTGAAAACTGAATACGACGAATGAGGCAGTGCGCAGAAATGGATGGCTGTGGAAAAGGCTTATTCCAGGGGCATTTTTATGCGGTTCTGTGGAGTAACGATGGGACCAGGATGAGGAAAGCCATTCGCCTTATCTCTCTCCACGGGGCCTTCTTCGTGGTCCTCGAATGGCCCCCAGAGGAGTTTTATGGTCCAAATTATACCTGCAAATGATCTATAATCATTTTTTTTTTTGTATTGGCAAGGCAGACCGGTCCCTCAATTAAAAAAATTGCTTTCAGCATCAGGAGACTGCAATGGCCGAGCGACACCAGGCTGAAAATCGAGCCCTTGTTTAAATGGAAAGGAGGTGGCTATGTATGCATCAGGCTCAACTAATAGGTTTTCACTGAAGAAAAAAAAGTTGTCCACGGAATCAAACACATTGAGAGAGATTTCGACTGGAAGGTGCAAGGAGGTAGAAAATCAATTTAGGCAGCGCCACATTAATGAGTAATGTTCAGATGGCGTTGTTTGCACAAGCAGGTACAAGCAAGGCTCGGTGTGTCGTGAGTCGACGCTGAAGGACAGAATAGATTTATCATTGTGGCAGTGAGCCGGCTAGCATGCGAGATTAGGGAATTTGAATGCGTTGCGGCGACATTCGCTGCTAAATTGCTGTTCTTTTTTAATCATACGGTTTGTTGTTTGTTTTTCTTAACCTCCCAGTATCCAAAACAAATTTGAGCGATACTGTATTTCAATTTGCACCTTTTACATAACCACTGGGCCTGAGTAAATGCATCCCACATGGAAAAGCTGAGTTAACAGGCATTTTACATAGACAGACAGACAATACAGGGCTGCATTCAAATCCAATTTAAGACATTCCCTTCTCTTACTCTCTTCTCGTCGAGGAAGCTATTTCGTGACTGAATTTGTGACGTGCAACAAGTGGAATGAACAGGTTCTCTGCTGGTGAGGATAGACGTGGAACCAGTATAGAAAGTGCTACCTTATAGAGTTGAAATGTGACCGCCCATTTTGTTTTTGTGTGGAGCATTGCATTGTGGGATTCCTTTCTTGCTGGAAGCTTGCATTTTATACCCTTGGTCAAACGGAGTATAAACGAGGGTGCGAGGGAATATAATTACCCCCTCCCAATTCTTAAATTGGAACTGAATCTCACTTGGTGTGGCTTCCACATTTCATCCTGCCATTTTGGGGATTCCCTTTTGAAGCAAGGGAAGAGAACGACGGGATGAAAGCATACAATTTGCTTCCGAATTCACCGCAGGCGGTGAGCCTGGGTTGGCATTGCCTTTAAAGAGAGTTTCTGAAGCAAGACTATGGGAACAAGGTACTGAAATACCCTAGGGACATTTTATTTTTGCTTTCTTTACACCCTTAATTATGTAACTATCCAATATTTGACTAAATTAAACAGTGAGACCCAGAGAACATGCAGTTTGCTGACCCCTGTTATAGGCCTATTATGTGATCACTTCTCTGGGAGATTTTTTACATTCAAAGATGAACATTAGCCACTCTATCTGTCCCATCCATGTGGTGCCCTTTTTTTTGGTCCGATTCACATTCTACATAGGCCCAACCTATGGAATAATCCCATGTGTACGCATCACCAGGGCCCCAAGCATAACCGAAGCACAATGCTTTAAATGTTTAAAGGTTAGAATGTGATCTAAGTATTGTCAAGTGAAATAATGAGTAGGAAAGTTATGTAGGAATTGCATTTCATGATTTTTTTTTTTAATGGACGCTTTTAATTGGCCTCCAGGGGGACTCGATTGTGTTACGTCATTAACCCCACCCAACTCAAAAACTTGATAGATTGGGGAAACAAACCCGGAAGTGATGTTTAGATTGAGACGACTACGTTAGTTACTAGAAAACGTCGTCCTGGTGGAGGCGGAGGGGGTCGAATATGCAGACTGCACATGAAACAGCCTTGCCATTTTGGACCTAGCTGCTCGGCGTCCAAAGGGTGGAGAACAGGCGACGAGTGAAATTAACGGGGATCGGCGCGAGATTGAGATGTAGCTAGTCTGAATATAACTTTTGGCGAGTTGGACAGATGTCTTGGCGAGTTGGACAGATGTCTTGGTGAGTCACCGCAAGTGGCACTACACAGTCGTGATCTGTTAGTTGCATACACCAGCATCTTGGATATGTTGTTGGTAGCAGTCGTGGATTCAAAAGCTATTCATTGACTTTTGCTGTCTGTCGTTTTGGTAGCTACTCTCAAGTTGTGATAACGAGAGCTGGCAAGCAAGAAGTAGGTCAAGACAGTTTAAGAAATTTTCGCTAACTTTTCATCGATTGATTTAGACTAATTGCATTAGGCCTACGTTACATTCAGTTAGTTAGCAGACGCTCAGAGCGAATTGGCTACAGTGCACAGCGAGTAGGCCTACTAAATGTTAGTAAATTTATGCCATAATACAAATAATAATACAACACGTATTCCAAAACAAATTTATAATAATAATAAATACCTAAAAGTAATCATGCCACATAAAACAGTGTGTTGTGGTCATATCTGTAAGTCATATTATCCCTCTCTAACCAGTCGAGTGTACACATTTCAAACTTGAATTTTCACACTTCCCTACCCCCGGTATTATTATCTAACTATCTGCACTGTAGAATGCATCCTGCCTTCAGCCTTTATCCATTCTCACAAGCCCCTCCCTACCCCCTAACGTAATGTGTGCAGTAAATCAGCACCTGTTCAACAGTTCCTGGCACCTCTGTGTGGACAACTGACTTGTGGTTTTCTACCCATAATAAAGAGTAGTTAAGCCCCAAGTGACCTAGTCTCCATCCGGCCTCAAATATTATGTGGAATCGCTACGCTCCACATACTGCAGATCTGCAGTAACGTAGTTAGCGTAGCTTACGTAGTGTACCATCGTAGGACATCTCATGGGTCTGGTGTTGAGACTAGCTACAAGTGACCGAATTTTAGCTTTGTCATTATTAACTCGTCCGTTCTGCATGTATCTTTGACTGCTTGTTGGCTGTTTATTTTATGAGTGCCATTCTTTTGTCTCACCCTCCCACGTTTGGCACCCTAAACTGATTGCTGCTCTGGTGAGAGAGACTGCCTGTCTTCCCATTCTACACATTTAAAGTCAACCTCTGTACAATAAGGGCAATTTTTATATAAAAAAAATGTGTCACTCATTGTTCTTCACTCTCATACGTGTCGTTACCCAACAAAACTGAATACACACGTCTTGTGTTGTCTGTGAATTGCTGGATGAACCTGATGTACCAAGGCCTCTCTGCACGGTGCTGTAATGAACGAACCTTCTAAGGCATGTTATGTTCATTGTCCGGTCCCACCTCCGAGACGCGCTGCAATGCTAAAGTGACGGTCACTCTTTCCGCTGTTTCGGCAGACTAATTATCTGACGCCGTCTAAAGTACTCTTCCCTCAAATAAATCGGAACATACATTCCCGATCCTACTTTCCCTGTCCCCTGGAATTCTGGATGGCCCAACGGGGGGGGCGGCGCTGCAAGCAGACATAAGGAGAGGGAGGATAGAGAGGCACAGTGAACTTCTCTTCTGTAGGTTCCTGCAGTTCTCGCTTGAGTTGTTTATGTAAAAGATTTTTTTTTAAAACAGCTTCTCTCATTTTGGAGGCAATGCGCTGCGTCGAAAAAGCAAACGCGCCTCTAATCAAATAGTTGAGAGTCTCATTGCATCGCTGCACCACCCACAGGAGCTCATCGCAGCGACAGTAGTACTCCGCTTCCCCAAAATGAAACAAGAATAGTGAAACGAAGAGGCGGTGTGAAGGAAGTGTCAGCCCCGTTTCTTTTAGTTTACTCTCCACTTCAGTCACGGAACAAGATAATGTGCAAAGCGCTGCACCAGACAAAAATACCACGATGATTGTAAATTATATTTATTATTTTAAGCATTTTTAAATAAGGTACTACGAATGTACCGGTAAATTAAGGTATTATAAATGTCCAGAGGCTCTTGTCCTGACCTCAGGTCCCCAGGCCCTGCACATTCTCGCCCCCCTAGTGGTGGATGTGGGAATTACATCACCGCCCTCCCTCTCATTAGCATGACTTGACTCTGGTTCCCTAAGCTTTGATCGGTGCGACTCTAAGAGGCTAACCCTCTGAATCGGCACATCTCTGAACACTCACCAGCAACAGGCCTTGGACGCTTTCAGCGATCCTCAGGGAATTATTACACGTGCTGTAGCAGAAGTGTTGCCTCAGTAATTGTGGGTTAGATGGCCATTTGTTGTATGTGCGCTTCACAATTTGTTTATTTGTTTTTAAATTGGATCTTTTGCTTTTTTTAACTCTTTATTTCTGTGAAATTGCCCATGATGAAGGAGGCTGCCAAATAAATACTTTTAAGAAGAATCATTTAAGAAATAATAACATCAATACAACAACCATGATTAGGTTGTTCTTTCATCAACCACCAGACGGATCTTTCTACAGTAAATGAGATGTGCCTGAGTGCTCGATGGTACAATATACATTGCTCTAATGATGTAATAAAAAAATGGAGCGCATTATTAACTATAATGATTATTACTGTGAAATTAATATCGTAATTGGAAGGGGAGGTTCAAAATGACTATGATGAAAAATTAAATTTCTTTCAGTGTAAAATAACACAGAATTATTGGCTCCAGAATTATGGGCAGCCTCAATTAATATGAACAAAAATGTTGGATAAACTTCACATTATTGTTTTATCAAATGTTCAGACAGAAATGTATATCTATGCTCAGCCATATGCGGAAATGATATAATCTTGCGTTTAATACCATTGCTCAGATATCAGCACTGAGACGTCTCCTATAATGGTTGTTGAGGTGAGGGGAACACGCAGCATGGATTCTCAGTCAGTCTGTTCCTCCCTGTGGAGTCTCTTCACACTTCAAGGGGTGCCAATAAGTGAAACCTGCATTTTTAAGAAAAATATGTATTTCTTGGGGAAGAATGTATTGCTTATTTGAACAAATTTCTTCAATTAAAAGTTAGATTACTCTCGTATTTTCAGTGCCAGATCAAGCTGATAAACGATAAAAAAAATAAAATAAAACATTTGCTTTTCTTGATTATCTTTACCAAGGGTGCCAACAATTCTGGAGGGCGGTGTACATTCAGGCTACATTAAGCCCATTGGCCTACTCATTTAAATCAGGGAGACTTGTGGGTAAATTGTGGGTAAGATGTATGCCTTTGTGTTGCATGGCAGGTCGATGTCTATTGTAGGGACGCTTAGCGCCGTTTTTGCTCAGAGACCAGAATAGCCATACCATTGAAATATGACTATATCCACTCACCCCATTCATTTAATGCCTAAAGACGCATACATTTACCATACGTTTGTTTATCCAATGGCAGGGCAACAGAGTCCTTTAACAGCGTGACTTAACGATGAGTGTTGAGTTATTTTTTGAGTCTAGGTTTTAGAGCTGGCCGACCAGTGCTTTAATGACAGCCGAGGACATTCTGGACTGAGCTGTTATTTATTTTAATTGGCTTTATTTACTTTGAGCCATCTTTTCACATCAACACGGCCTAATGGGCTAATCTTAATGACCATAATGACAAGCCTGTCCGAGGAAAAATGGCAGCCTCTTGTCGTCGCCCCTAATATGAGAGACACGTGGGCGAACGGTCTCCAATAGGCCTGGCTAAATAACCGCCTCATCAAAAGAGCGGATTCATGTTTCCTTCTGCATAATCAACCTGGACAGTGCATTCGTGCCAAGGTCTCGATCTGATTTCCAAAAGCTGACGTTCACTATTTAGTGCGAAACGGTTATCGGTGCAAAACCCCGCTTTAGGGCGCTTAATTCCGGGGTTGTTTTCTTGCTCGCTTGTCTTGATTGAACCTCTGCCTCACATTGTCCCCACAGGCCCAGGCACTTCACAACAGGGATTAAAAACAAATCATTTCTAATGGGAGCCTAATCCGGAGAGGGAGCCCTAACAAAAGAAATAATGAGAGGAGAGAGAGGGAGAGGGGAGAGAGAGGGAGAGGAGAGAGGGAGAGGAGAGGGAGAGGAGAGGAGAGGGAGGGAGAGGGAGAGGGAGAGGGAGAGGGAGAGAGGGAGGAGAGGGAGGGAGAGGAGAGAGAGAAGAGAAGGGAGAGAAGAGAAGGGAGAGGAGAGAAGGGAGAGGAGAGGGGAGAGGAGAGAGAGGAGAAGGGAGAGGAGAGGAGAGAGAGGAGAAGGGAGAGGAGAGGAGAGAGGAGAAGGGAGGAGAGAAGAGAAAGGGAGGGAGGGAGAGGGGAGAGGAGGGAGGAAGAGAAGGAGAAGGGAGAGGAGGACGGAAGGGAGGGAGGGAGAGGAGGGAGGGAGGGAGAGGAGGGAGGGAGAGGAGGGAGGGAGGGAGAGGAGGGAGGGAGGGAGATAAGAGAAGAGAAGAGAGGGAGAGGCAAACTGCAGACAACATGCAACCAAGTATATTACGAGAGTGTCAAAGAAAAGCCTTCTAAAGAATGTGTTCAGAAGGTTGACCTGTGTGTATTTCATAAAGGGGAGGGTGTGTATGAGACTACAGAATCACTACCCACACGTTTTCATGTCTTAATTTGGCTTGCTATGCAACTCTGCCTCAGCTTTATGCTTTACGCATTTGTAGCAAACGCATAGTTTTGATTAGCAGCTCTGCTTACTGTTATTTACCTAATGTCATTTATTGGATCAGGTGCATTTTATGTATTAGAAATGAGTGGGCACAATTGCAGGGTAGATGGAAAGCACAACCAGTATTAGAATGTATATGACACACAGACACACACACACACACAGACACACACACACACCACACACAGACACACACAACACACAACACCCACACAAGCTGAGTGTTGCAAATCATCCACAGATGCTTATGACCAAAGGAAAAATCTGCCACTACAGAATTTAAATACACTTTCCATAGGGAAGCAGATAACCATGTAGATACAGGAGCCTAATCTTCTTTGGCTAGAATACATGCCCACTTTTCCGCTGCTCTTTTTGCTATACGAACCGGAAATATTTGTTATTCCAAAATGTAAGCACATTTGATGTAATCATACAGGGAAAAACCATACCTTTAAATGCACAGGTTAACCATACTAGAGCACTCTACACAGCAATATAAAAGCACTTTAGTTGGGCCCTCATTTGATTTAACAGGACAATGACCCAAAACACACCTCCAGGCTGTGTCAGAGCTATTGGACAAAGAAGAAGAGTGATGGAGTGCTGCATCAGATGACCTAATCTAACACCGAACCCAAACCCAATAGAGATGGTTTGGGATGAGTTGGACCGGAGAGTGAAGGAAAAGCAGCCAAGTGCTCAGCATATGTGGGAATTCCTTCACGACTGTTGGAAAAGCATCCCAGCTGGCTACCTCATGAAGTTGGTTGAGAGAATGCCAAGAGTGCAAAACTGGTATCAAAGAAAAGGGTGGCTACTTTGAAAAATATAAAATATAAGATACATTTTGATTTGTTTAACACTGTTTTGGTCACCGCATAATTACATTTATGTTATTTCGTAGTTTTAATGTTTTTACTATTATTCTAAACTGTAAAAATAAAGAAAAGCCCTTCTATGACTAGGTGTGTCCAAACTTTTGACTGGTACTGTAAGAGCTATGAACATTGGAAATAGAATAAAGGGAAAAAAAGAAGAGAAACAACAAATGGACTAATTATTTCAAGAAAGAGGGTTGATTGAGGACTTGAATAGAGAGCTCCACAGACCACCTACTGTGTAGGAGTGGGTTCAGTGCATAGTTAAGTGACTAGGTGTCGGGAAGAGATTATGGTGGGTATTCTGAAGAAGTCGGTTACATCATAGGATATACAGCTTTGAATAGTTTAGTGTATTTATTTTCAGTTTACTAAACACAGAAAAGACATTAGGAGAATAGTGAACAGTATATAATGCCGCCAGGGAGGGGAATATCGTCTTAAGGGGCTTATTCATGGACTCTACTCTAAGTAGAAAAAAAACATTGTTCACAATTTACAACACGATAATGCAGTATGTGCCTTTCTTTCTAGCCGTGGTGGGTTTTTACCGCCACCTTAATGGTTTTCCCAGCACTGCTCTAAGGCATTGTATCGGGAGTGCACATGGCTAACATTGGCGCCAATTCTTCAGTCTTGATTTGGGCTTTAAGGTAAACCTTCCACGGTCACCCCTTCCACGATCACCCCCCCCCCCCCCCCCTCGTTATGCATTAAATTTGATCAAACTTTATTTATCTCACATGGGGCAATTTAAAGAGCGAAAATATCACACTGACGCAAAAGACAAGTACACAAGACAACATTCAGTTGTGGCAAACTCATACCTACATCAGTACAGACAACGTCAGACATGTCATATAATGGTTAGAAACACACATTTTTAAGTGCAGCTTGCTTCTCGGTCCATAATGATATTAAAACGGGACAATATGTGGGACTCGTCTCCCAGAATTACGGTGGCTTTTCTGCGGGTCTGTTGGAAGTGGAACTCACTGCGATTTCTCTGGGGGGCGCCAGTGATTTTGGAGGCGATCCTTTTGAGTCAGGGATTTAAACCAGCTGGTAAAGTCTACTCTTTTGTTTTCATTTACCCCTTTTCAAAAGCTTTCTTTGTTTTTATTTGTTCTACTGTATGCACTTTGGGTGAAAACAATTTTATGAAGGTTCCATTATAAAAAGTCGTTATTAATAATAATAATAATAATAATAATAATATAGTTATCCCCTGTTTAACAGTGATGAGGTGCTTTGCATCATCACTGATATTTAGGCTTTTTTTTTCTCCCAGTTATGAACATCAAGTTGTATTATCAGGCCTGCCTCCTCACCACAATGTTCTCTGTTGATTTGGGAGAGCACAGACGACCGTGCTCTCTCTCCTAAAGCGCGTACCCATAACCGCTACTGATCTTCACTCCAGAGTCTGCCAGCCGAGGGTGAACGCGCTCGTTCCAGTCATGTGAGTTGTGATCCAATCAAGTAGTGAAAATGCTGGGGTCTAGCTTGCCAGCATTAAATCTTTAGGCCCAATGCTAAATTCCCATTGGGAACTTGCACAAAACTAGGAAAAGACATTCCAGAGTCGCATAAATTATGGCCAATGGAATGCTCCAACAGCTGTTTGCTCATTAAGTTTACCGTACAATGCCTTTCTCCATAAGGCACTGTGCAGTCCCCTCTCCTGGTAGCCCTCGCGGTGCTCTCGTGATTATCTTTTTGTATGATGAATTGCTTCCGTGGGACCATATGAAAAGGGGCTCCTTCGGCAGTATCAGTGAAGTCAGCACAGTTTCCATCGTTTCCCCAGAAAACTCTCCTGGTCGAGACAAGAAGTCAAAACGGAGGGCGTCTGGCAGTAGTTTCCCTAAATTAAAAATTATTTATCACCGTAACGGCTTTCAACTGTGAGCGGAGTTGCTGCGATCTAATGTACTCTCTCAAGTACTCCAGACTGGGTTGGAGCTGCTCGGCGTGTGTCGATAACGATGGTGAATACAATAGAATAAGCTGATATTTTGGGGAAAACATATTTTGGTTACCAGCACAATATGAGGCTTTACAAACAGAGCCAGCCCGATGATACGTACCGATCTGTGGAGCCGCTCCCCTTTAAACATCGATAAGATTTTAATTTTGTGATTTCTTTCTAATCGCATTATACCGTTTAATTAAATTGCATGGTTATACGATAAGAAATTCCCGTCAAATCAGTTGTCAGAGATGCACACCAGAAAATCAACACGGACTCATTCAGGCTGTGGATGGAGGCAGTCTGATGGTAAACATTGTTGCTTTCTTAATCAAATTGCAACCAGGCAGACTTCAGAATGGAGTCATTTTATTGGATGGTATCTGGATTGATGTTACCGAGACAGGGCCGCTCCTGGAGCACGTTTTGAGCAACTCAAGCGAGGCCCAGCCCCGCAGAGCTCTGGAGGAGGGCACAGCAGCATGTCTGCTCTGGGACGGACGGGGCAAGGGCAGAGAAGGACACTCCACACAGAAGGACGGGGTCAGAGCAGGTGGTTGCGGGGGCAAGGGCAGAGAAGGGCACTCCACACAGAAGGGCGGGGTCAGGGCAGGTGGTTGCGGGGGCAAGGGCAGAGATGAGGCTGAAGAGGTGAAAGCAGGTGAGTGACCTTTCGTGGAATTACTGATGCGGTTTTGGTTCTGTTGCAGTTACTTTTATATATTGGCTTTGGGTCCACGGGCATGAGAGAATAACATTGAATTGACCTGGAAGTGTCCCTACTGGAATTTAGCAGGGGAATGGTGTAATTCTTCCATTAAAGACACATCAGCCCAGGATTTGTAGTTATAAATAAAATAAAAATGTGTAGTTTCATAAATATAGAATATAATTATACCCCCTGACTAAATTCCATCCCAACATATGGTGAAGTTGGTGTGACCTGACTAAAGTTCACTGAGGAGAAGCACTTCATTGCCCATCCAGCCCTTCTTTTGCCAAGGCTGCCATCTGGGTTGTTTTCACAACGTTTTCCAACGTTTTTTAGCCCTTTTTTCAAAATGTATGTGTAACAAACACACACTGTCCTGTACCATATTATCTACATCAGGGATGACTTGGAAATGCAAATAGAAAAACATCACTCCAAAGAGGGGTTGATTGGTGGTCCTAACTGAATTAAAAGAAAATGACTCTTACAGCCTCTAAGTTCACCATCATTCCACAACTTTTCTCTATGCCTAATTAACTCACCCCATGTAAAATTCCGTTGCTGGAGGGTGCTTGTTAGTTCTAACAAATTAATTGGTCTCTCAGCTTAAAATTCAGACCCCTTACTTAATTGGTGTGGTTAGTTTCTTACATTTCCTTACATTTCCTGAAATCCACTACAGTAAAACTTTACCTAGGGGTAGAACCCCAGTAGCTACACTATAGCTTTCAGCTGTGATTTATCACAGTCAATAAGTAATTGGGCCTTCAGGAATTTGACACTAGTTTTCAGCACTTTAATCCTGTGATTCTGTTCAGACACACAAGGGCGCATTCGTATCGTAAGAGAAATGATGCAATATGTTTTGTGCAGTGGAAATACTACAGAACTGCAACTGTTTGATGTTTATCATGGGGGGAATATAAAATAATAATAAAAAAGAAAAAAGTTGTACAGAATTGTAGAATTCACAAACCTATCTAGAGGTTTAATAAACATTTTACAAATCGGTATCCAGAGAATAGATTTCCCCATTCCAATGTTACTTTAAATGGTGCTTTAAGGTTTGCAGTGAACACAAGGGATAGTGTAGCCAGGATTAGTCAGTGGCCAGATCTAGAGAGCCGGTTTTTGTGGGTAATTTGACCAGCGCATTGAGGTTACCTTCCCTACACTTGTTGAAAAGTGCATGGGAAATCTAATGTGATGGAAACGGTCGAATGGAGACCTGTAGTCCTGCCCTGCTCTTATCAGACTGACCGTACGGCTCTCATTCTAAATGGGCTCGTCCTCCATGTTTGACATACCTTTTAACTAATAGGCTGCACGGCACCCCAATCCGCATCTAATGCGCATAATGCATTCGAAACACTTTTATTGCCTCGTTAGTAAAGACAGATGCAAGTCTTTGGGCGTAATGGACTTTGACTTTCACTGACGCACTTTGATAAAGGCATAACTCCACCCGGGCATCATATGACAAGGCGGGAAATGCTCACTTTATTTCACCTTCTCTTATTATTGAAGCGTTTAACCAAAATAAAAAAGTGTTTCGGTCAACTCTGACAACAGCTTGTACTGACTGAAAATCATAGTACTGTCACTTTGTCACGGACAAAGATGCGTTTGAAAGAAATCTAAACGAAAGGACTTCTAACTTATTTTTTCATAGAGTTCAATTGGAAAATGAGTCAGGAGAAACAACCCTTAAAGTTATCCATTCATATCTACTGTATTTCTGGCAGCAGAGTGATGGTTTCAGGCTTGTTTCAAGCCTCAGACCCTTGATAGGCTTGGGACGATGGTCGATGGAATTGACTATTGACAATGGTTGAACCCATCGGCGATGCCTATCTTTATCGATGTCTGGACGATTTTTCTTTTTTAAATTCTTAATATAAAAATAAAAATTTTGCCTCTCATTCTGTGTTTTTAATACATTTTCTACTCTACCATGCATTTACAATGTAACGTTTTGTCTGCGTCTTTGAAATGTGATTGCCTATGCAGCGCAATGGCGCCATAATTTACCTGGATTGAGCAAAATCACGCTGATAGCCTACCTTCTGTTAGACCAAAGTGCTACTAACTATATCATTTCATTCAGGCCTAATTAAACAAATTATATTTCGTATTCAATAGTGCTATTGATAAACTATTGTTCGGTCTAGAACGGAGTGTAGGCTTAGGCTACGGAGTGGTGAGCTGTAGCCATATATCCCTCAACAGCCTTTTTATTCTAACAGCAGAACAAGCTTCCCGGTCTCGAACTCGGGGCATGGAAACAAATATAGCCTAATATTGTACAATCTGACTGCAGACTAATGAAAGATTTTATCAGAGAAATAAACTAGATTGGATGAAAAGGTGGCCGCTATAGTCCTATATTGATACACAGAATGTCTTCGTCGCTCAAGCGAAACATTGAAACTATTTCGGAGTTGAAGCTATAATCTCAAATTGATTCAACAGGCTTATGTCGAATAGTAAATAATATAATTTACAATGTAATATAGGCTAGCTTAACCATTTCATCAGTGAAAAAAGTCCACTATAACGAAAAAAAATCGTCGTTAGTTTATAAATAAATAGGTTTAGTCTATACATAGTTTCTGATTATCAATAAAAATAATGAGTTTCAGGGTAAATAATGTATTTTTGTTGACATTAGGTTAGTTAAAAAGGTCTAACCCGATAGGGGATCTTGTCGCTCAATACAAGACAAAAATGATAATGAACGTGATGACTGCTAGTCTAGCTTCTTCACTAAATGTAATGAAATTGGTAAAATGAAACACATTGCTATAAGACAGACGAGGGCGCAGGAAGGCTTAGGGAAACTATAGCTCCTGAGCGCTGACCGTGGTGCTGACCGTCTCGTTGGACAGCGGCCAGGTGAGATTAATAGCCTCTACTAGCTAATATAGAATAGACCTAAAATCTGTTTTATATTATTCTTTATTATATTTGGACAAAATAGTGAATACAATTCACAATGGTATGTCATAATAAGTTTGCAAAAGGCCCGCTGTTCAATAGCCCCCCACCCCCCCCCCCCGATAGAATCGACCATTGGCGATGGCTAGAGGGCTCGATTTGACGATGGTGCCTTGCACACGATGGCACAAACCTAACCCTTGAGGATTTACAGCCATTTAGCCAACCGTGTGGTCCGTACTGTTCCAGTGTAATTTACAGCTTAATCTAGTCCCGCCCCCCAATTCAAATGCAGAGAGGTTATAGTATCGCTTGTAACTTAAGAGTACCTGCAAATAAGATAGCAAGATGTTTTTGGGCCACAGACATTAGGAAGGCATGGCATACCAAAGGAAATGCAACCAAATATTACATATGATGACTTTATTTAAGTTTATGTTAATTTGTCCAATTACATTTGGTCTTCTAAAATGGGGGGACTATGTATAAAAATAGCTACAATTGCTGCACGGTTCACCCGATATGGATGTCAAAACCCTCAACTTAAAGCTGAAAGTCTGTACTTTAACCTCATAGTCAACTGTTCCATTTCAAATCCAATGTGCTGGAGTACAGAGCTAAAATAAAAATAATTGTGTCACTGTCCAAATACTTACGGACTGCACTGTAGTTGTAATGACATATATTGTCAGACGTATATTTCAGAAAATGCCTTAAACTCTAAATATATTTTATTTCCCACACATAAAATAGTGTTCCTTATATGCATATATGTGAATATATGAAAGTAAAGCTTTATTTATACATTTTTTTGAATATAGTATGTTCTGTCATGGATGGAAGAAAAAAAAAACGGCATCTGGCTGAACTTCAGCTTCGGATTAATTCTGAGGGAGAGTGCAATATCGGATTCCATTCCATCTCGCGTCCATGCCGATTCTCCGCCATGGCGAGTCATTTGTAACAATAGCGGGGCTGACACAGAAGAAACGGAGCGCCTCAGTGTGACATGGTGCTGCCGGTACCTTCCATTTCCTCTCGACAGAGTAAAAGCCTTGGTCTTCTGGGCGGTGTGCATGGGCGGTGTGCATGTGCGTTGGCTCACAGCTGAATTATCCACCAAAAACCATTTTCTTTAATCACCTGTGCCACTTAAAAAAAAAAAAAATGTAATAGTTAAATTAGCGTTAATGATGTACCCAGAACAGAAGTGTTTTCCTGATCACACACACACAGACACACACAAACACACACACGTAGAAATGAATTGTGATTATTATCGGTGACTCTCTTTGTTGCCGCGTGTTTGAACTTCATGTGTTGTTTGGAGCTCAAGGGTTCTCCAGAAAGTCATTTTCATTGCGCTGATCATTTTAGCCAGACAGAGATTTTTCTCTCCTGTTCAGCGGGGGAAATCGATACCTTAATTTATCGTGGTCTCTCAACACTGTATTTTCTTAATGTCTTTTTGCTCATATTACTGAACCAGAGGGGGTTTTGGTTAAGCTTTTTAAAGTGCTTTTAAGACCATGTTTCATTTAACAGATAATGCTACACTGTTTTGTAATGCCATCTATATGCTTTATGTGACGCGCAAAAGTAAAGCTCTTAAATTTATGAAGCGTTCATCTGTCCAAAAAACACATTAAAGGCGATAGCTGTCGATCCTAAAATAAACTCATCGGCAACATTTGAAACTTCAACGAATTATTCATTTTATGTGCCTTTGTCTGAGAACGCTTAATTTCATTTGTGGAGTAAATTGTAACATATTCCAATATCATTGCTTGCTATAAAAGTCTATGAGGCTTTCAGCCACACGAGTCATTACTTTGTCTGTCCAAATATCATTTGAGAGCGTGTGTTCTACATCGGATTAGCACGAGGAAAGCGGTCGACGACGCTGACAATGAAAGTGCAATTCCTTGTTTCATTTGATCTGTTTTTTTTTTTTTTTTTTTGGAAATAGGCCTCTGTTGCTTGTCTTGTTTCCATCCCTGGGGCCACATGTATAAACAGCGCTGAGCAGAAAAAGGCCCTCAGAAAGCTGCGTAAGCGAGTTTTCACGCAGGAATTCAGATGTATAATATAACACGTGCTGTGAGAATCTGCGTACCTCTGCACACAATGGACACCGTACATACGCAATGTTTGGAGTCCGTGTGATATGGCGACACCGTGACAGAAAGGCAGAGGTAGAAAATGCGAAACTTTTTTTAAGCGGATTTCCGACTTTCACCCTGAGCATTCGTTTGTGCATTTTTTAAACAGAGTTTTATACATGTGGCCCCTGGTGTCTTAGGGACATACGTACATCCACAAAGGTAATCTTAGGGACATACGTACATCCACCAAGGTAATCTTAGGGACATACGTACATCCACAAAGGTAATTAAAAGTTGTAATATGCATCTTCTGCTCCCCGACACTTGTTTACCCGAGGTCTCGGAGCGAATGTAATCGTGCGTGTCGCAGCAGAAGGCCGACGTAGCTCCCAGCGGCCGTTGGCCACGGCTGTCAGCATTGTTTACGGCCGCCGTGCTGCTCCTCGTAGGGGCGGGAGAAGGGACGATAGTCGCGTGGTGCTGTATTTCACATCTGCTCTCAGGAATAATTCCTCACCTCCTCACCTGCTGTTTTCCCAATCACTTCTGCTGCAGCGGATGAACGGATCGTCCCCTTTCACTCCCCCACCCGCCACACTCGTATCTTCTCCTGAATCTCTGCCTGTCTCTCAGATATCTCCCTCCTTTGTCTCGACCTCCAGAACGCAGCCGTTTCACCTGTCCGCTTCTTCCAGCACCACCTCTGCTCCTCCCCGCTTGTGCTCTTTCTTTCTCCCTCCCTCCCTGCCCTCCCTTCCCCTCTCCCGTGGAACAAAACCCTCCGAAAGCGAACCTGAAATAAACTCGTTTTCCACCTCGGCCTTCCTGCTTTTAACTGACGCAACATTTCGTTTTTATTTTGAGCGGAAATTGCTTCCTGAAAGCCTCTGCTACGATTCCGCCCGTCTCCCCTCGCTTTGAGCTACCCGTCAATCTCCCGGGGGTTCGGCTCCCGTGCGCCGTGCTCCGTCACCGCAGCAGGCTGAGGTGCTGTTTTACCCCCGGTCCTCAGGGGAGGGATTGGACCTCAGACCCCCTCTCTTCTGCCTTCCGGAAGGTCTCCACTTCCTGAGGGGCTTCAGAGATCTTTCCTCTATCAATTCAGAATCTCTGTTCCTATTAATTTTTTTCGCAAATTGCCTTAATGAGAGCGAGTTCCATGTGTATTGTCACAGAACACAATACACATGCCTGTATACCTAATGTGAAATATTCAAGCTCCGTCATGATATTTTGGTCTAAAATGACTAATTGTACTTTCAAATGTTGTACTTTTTAGAGCATACATAGGCTATGTAGAACACACACACACACACAGCACTATTCGTTCCCTGTGGTAAAGATGCATAAATATGTACGAATACGGATAGGCATACTGTATGTAGTGCGTGCGTGCGAGCGCGCACGTCTGTGTGTGCATACTGTGAGTGTGAGTGGTGCTTTGTCTCAGCAGTTGAATTTTTATCATCATGAAAATCCACAGCCACCTGAACCATCCTATTTGCTGTTGCCTGGATTTTATTTATTTGAATTATTTTCTCAGTGTGCACCCTCCGCGCTCGGCTTGTATTTCACACATCCGGGCTCATTATTTTCCCCAGTGCCTTAGCATCGCTCTGGCTGCTATTTGAAACGGCATCTCTTTGCCAAGTCCGGTTCCTCCCGGCCCCGTAACCAGATGAAGTGCGCTGGAAGCGGTAATATCGGTAGGCAAAATGGAAAAGGGATTACGCTTTACTCCGAGTGCGTTTCAGAGCGCCCTTCCAAGGCGCGGCTCGTCTTAGCTGTAACTCGGCGGAGAGGTAGATGCCTATCAGTGTGAAGTGTACAAAGCGGGAGCAGGCTGCAGGGATTGATGGGCCCTCTTTCTTAGGCCCTGAGGTGCCGCAGTCTCAATTGAAAATCAATCCTACTGTTGTCCTGAAGATAAAAGCTGTTTATCCAAGGGAACGAATAATACAAAATAAAAAAAACTTTATACAACTCTAAATCGTTACCCCCAGACAAATCCTTTTTCCCCCCTGTTTGCCTCAAATCCAATCCCCAAGTAAGACCGCTTGCACTGTTTTGCACAATGAAATACAATTGCAGACCCACTGAAATCCAAGATTTGGAGATGGACCAGATTTTGTTTTTTTTATGTTAGCTTTCTCGGAGAGACTTTAAAAATGGAGGGAAAAGTCGAGACATTTGTAATAGCTGAGAGCGAAGGTGGAAAAAGTTGTGCCGTGACTGAACACATGATGTGAGAGAATAATTCACAAGGTTTGGGTCTCCTTTGAATTGTGTGTGTCCGTGGGCCTGGGATGGGGTGTCTGTCAGTGTCTGCCAGCCTATTAATGGGGGGAAAAAAACCTTCAGATCTCCATCCACCAGCTCACAAGCCCCTGCCTCCATTGTTCCACAAAGTTGAGAAGGATTCAACATGAAGCTGCCTTCTGGGAGAATGTTATTTTTTTGATGACCTATCAAAATGGGCCTTAGATATTCTCATTTCCATCAGGGGTTGGTACTCTGCATTAATTCTTTACAAACCCGGGTAATTTCTACATAATCAGCTTCCGTAAAGGACGGGGGGGGGGGGCGTGGGGGAGATCACCAAGACACCTGATGCCAGTGTTGATAAGCAAGGCAAGCTATTCGCCCCCGAGGCCAACATGTCAGGCTCGAGGCTTGTCGATCGAGTAGCGCGTTGATTGACGTCCTCAAAATTCCACCTTTAAAACAAGGGCCCGGTTAACACCGCAGCTTGTGTTAACCGAGCCCTTGTGATTCACCTCCTCTCACTTTGTTTAAAAATATAAATCCCTGGCCAGAGATCCCCGATTACTGAAGATCAACTGTCATTACATGACACTGCTGAGTTTTTTTGTGTAGCGCCTGTGTCATAAGCTTGCAACACAGTAAAATACCAGAGGTGAAACGGAGCTTTGTGGTTTTGATTAAAAATACATGACTGGTATCTCCACCCGTAAGCATGTACATAGGTACTTGCATATTTATTGCGGCTTTGTCTCCCTCTTGGTTTTGGTTTTCCAATCACTCATTTTTTATCAATCAATTTTATTCAGCAGAGGACTGGACCCAACAGTAATTTATTATGGAATAAGAACGTTACGTTCTTCCGCGTGCAGTAGAGCCGTTTTAAACCAGACTGCATTCACACGTGCACACACGGATACACGCTTATTAGAATTAATCACCTTAATGATTAATCACCTTAATTAATCTCCTGGTCGGGGAATGCGCAAAACGATTCATTTCAGTTTTCTCTGAGAATTCTCTCGAACAGCCCCTTCAGTTGCGACACGTTCACCTCTGTGATTTCTGATGCGAATATAAGTCTCTCCACCCGAAGCGAAACAGTCATTAGCGATGCGCTATCTTTCTCACCAGACGTTTTTTTGGAGCCGGACTAAATAGACTTGAACGGTTAGGAGCAGCTTTCTTCAAGTCAAAAAAACCTGCCGTTTCATCTCTGGTTATATTACGTTCAGTACCGAGATGCAGTTTCCGCTGTCTATTTGCTCCTGAGGCTATATACAAATCCATTTTTCTTAAAAGCAGTGAAAATTGGTGCAGGCAACAACATTGACCACGCCACCTGCTGAGTCTCCACAATGCGTGGGTGACTGCTGTTAAGAAGCTTGGCTGCACCCTAACAACTGGATACGTTTGTGCGACTGTGCTGCACGGAATCTATTAACAGGGCACCAGTCTTCAAAATTGACATCAATGTTCTAACAATATGGAATATAAATGTATTTGTGGAAGAGGAGGATAAGTGAGACATGAACCTGAGAGGAAAAAAACATAATAACCTTACTTTATTTCCCTCGTCAGGTCTGCGCTGTTCCCTAACCGAACTGTAATAAACAGAATTAAAGAATGTTACGACACCCGAACGTAATAATGCTTCAGGATAATGGGGTCACGTGTTTAGAAGTGGAATGATTTATTGAGAATTGCAGGGCACAGCTCACAGCGAGAGAGCCGTCGGACCTTGGGGACAAATAACCAGCAATGACGACACGTTCTTTGTCCTGACGCTAGGGGGTGACGTTGGACACACAATACTGCTACGCGACGGTGGGGATGTTGTTCTTTGGCTCTTCAGTTAGACAATACATCCGAGGAATAATCTTCAACCGCCGTGTCCAGCTAAGGCACTGGATCTCAGTGCTGTGGCTTACTCTAGTCGAATTTGGATTTGAATCCTGACTGGCTGCACCACAAAATGGTGCTTGATTGGCCATTACTCACCCAGGGAGGGAGGATTCCAACTGGCAGAGATTTCCCTGCCTCATTTTTACAAGGGCGGCACCTCCTTGTTCTTTGGTCCAGGGTATTACCTGAGGTCTGCCTGCGCTACATGTGCAGGCAGCGCAGGTTCCTGATTGGCTGGTGGAATGTGGAGGGAGAAGAAACGGCGGCTGGTGGTTGCGTTTGGTAGTTCTCACGTTGAAGGGTCGATTTGCAGCAATGAAAAGAGGGGATTCCAAATATGGGGAGGAAAAAAAGTTTTTCGCAACCGTGACTAAAAAAAAAGTGGTTCAATAAAACAATTGCTGTTGATCACGGGACGGGTGCATCGTGTAGCCTGTCCAATCGGATCATGTCCTTATGCGCTTGCACTTTGTGGAAGAGAATCGGAGAGCGAGGTCTAATTTAGGTACCTCCTGAATCTAAAGATTGATTACGCTGTTCCTCCAGACTCGGGTCTTCCTTGCTGAAGTGCATGGGAGGGTGAAAGGCTCACTGCGTTTACAAGGTTTCATAGCTGAACACTGCTGAACACCGCTGAGCACAGGAAGGCAGGCAGTCTCTGTAGGAATTTCTCTCCGGATCAGTTGCTTCTCCAAGCTGTGCAGCTTTGATAATCCCTTCTTCATATCACACAGCCAACATCAAATGTACTCGTCCGATGTTAGTTATTTATAGGCTTCATCTACAGTATATTTTGCTTGTGTTATTATTGTGTCTGAGGAGCTCCGACTAATTGAAATTACTTTCAGGAGCATGGACCCTTCTGTTAGAAATACCAAACTTCTAAGAATTAAACTAAGCACTGTCAAATATGCAGGGATTAAGTGAGGCCTTGGGTTAGAATATTACAGTTTAAACAGTGTCTAAACATTGTTGATAATGCGAGTGTTATTGTTTCTGTATCCACAAATCCATTGTAGTGTTCCCCAGTACAGCTGTGCCCTGATATCCTTACTAGAAGCTGCTGTCTATATCCTTTGAATGAGCTGGGCTGAAGTGTTTACCATTGAAAGAGCCTAGATGTCTGAACCTGATGTATAAAACATACACACATACATACAGCCTAACTGTTATTTTTACATAAATAGACTTCAGAATTAATTTGAAATAGTCAAGAAGTGAATGATTACTTGTAAAGTGAACTCTAGGGAAAGTGTGTAAGACACACCGTTATGGTAATTTACCTCACTGGGCTGGTTAAAGAAAATAAATATATTTGTAACATATTACTTACACCAGCATTTCTTAAAACTATGATAAGAATAAAAGAATAAAAAAACATTATATCTCTGGGTGAGGTATTCTCAGCGTATACATTGATAAAGCCTAGATGATGAAAAAAGTGGTGGCATCTCCAGTAGATTGAGGTGAAGTCCAATCCTCTCCCTGCGAGATACAGAGCCACTAGCGCGTGCGACCACCGGCTTTTCTGTCTCCGTTTCACGGGAAGAGCGAGCGCCACACAATGAGGCAATCTCTCACCTCAGTGAGCCCGAGCGGCGGCCTCCGGTACGGAGGGCTCAATATCGGACAACTCCATCAGCGTCATTAGGACACGGGTTTATGAAGCCTTATGGTCAAACGAACTCTGACCACCTGTGAGTGCCCATCAGCACCTGTTTTTTTTAACGTTGCCTCTGCCGATATTGGAGGAATCGGCACTAGGGCCTGTTTTGGCCAGTGAGCTAAACAATTTCCTGAAGTAGCTTTGTGGGTTTATGATTAGCAATCATGCTGTCAGTGGGCTTTTCAAAAACAAATTCACTTGTTTTGTTGCACATCTGTAATACGTTTGTAATACGTCTGTAATAAAACATTCAAAACAATGTTTTTTTGTGTACATTTGACATTTTAAATAGTCATGGTAACGTTTTATTTTTGAATTTTTTTAAATAAATAAACCTTAATGTGGAATGTCCAATTGTCTGCAAACGCAGCTGCGCTCGTGTGTGAACCCCACTGCCGATTCGGGAGAGTGTAGACATCTGCGGTTCTCCTCTGAAACACGCGGTGTCACTCACACGTCTTTTCACAATGCGGACTACAGCCAAGCTCACACGGTGCGGAATCGAAGGAAGACCTTTCACATGTGGCTTTGGGGCGGCCAATCGACCGGCTGAGGTCCCTAAAGATCGATGAAACCTGGACCCTTAACCAACTGAACCCTCCCGTACCCTGGTCGACACAATCACCAATTGTGCCACACCCTGTGGAGATACTGGCCACAGTCGGCGCTGGCAAGGTCCGGATTTTATCCGAGACCATGGGGCTCACCCGTGCACCACAGCACGATGCCTTAACCGAAGGAGCCATCCCGAAGCCCCTATGGTAACCTTTTATTATGGATTTTTGCAAAAATACATTCTGCAGACATTCCACAGTATGGACAATGCTAGAATTCTTACACCGTATACACGTTAGATCTTTACAGCAGAACATGTGTACATGTTCATGGCTTTTTGTTGAGTAAGTACTGTGTAACAAGGTAGGCGTACACAGTACATGCCTGCTATTTACTGTCTGTATGTGATTATAAAGAAGTGTTTATGCTACGTGCAGCACAAAGTGTCTTGATGCTACCTACAGCCATTTCCTGAGAGCCTTATCTTAGATTCCTCAGTATGTTCTCTTGGTCAAAAAGAGCATTATTGTCTGGAGTCTAATTTTACTGAGCTTCATTTATTTTCATTATCTGGGGCCGGCAGATCGAGCATTTCGCATAATTCAATTTATCTTTAGTGATGCAAATCTCATGGGTGTAATATACTTTTCTTTTCTAATTTCACTGAAACACCATAAATGATGATAATTTACTGTTCTAAGAACATTATTACTTGCTATTGTATTGGTTTTTATGGAAATGAGAATAACTGAAACATTTTAAAGTTGTTTACAAATATTGTTATATGGCCTTGTCATACGGCTTCAATGTGTTGTGAGGAAGTAGAACGCACAGAGCAGCGTAATGTAATGTATTCATACATCCTGCCTTTCAAGATTTGTTTTCATAGCAGTGCTTTCTGAACAGTCTGTACAAGCAAAACAAGATTGGAGATGTGTTAAGCATTTCAAATAGTTACCATTCTCAATTATGATAACATTGCGTTTCGTAATGCTTTTGATGAATTTTCCATTTATAAATCATTGCAAAAACCAATAAAGTCATTGTTGAACATTCACTTGTACTATCAGTATAATTTCATCTGAAATTGTTTAATTTATAAAGGGAACTTTACTTAGTAATGCTTTAGTTTGAAGTAACTGCCAAAAAGTTAATTCACGTCCACGTATGGCCATTATATAAAACATTTTTTCGTCATTTGCCCAAGAGGTGATTTATTGGAACGACATTTACACGTAATCCCCACAACACTTCATGAAGAGTTTAAGCACGGAACTACTTTGATTGTATGCGTGATTATGATTATGCAAAAAATCTCAGCCCTAAAATGGAATCAAAATGTACTTGTTGGCCTTAAAGGAGCTTTATGGTGATTCATTCTTCTCTTGAAAGAAGTAATGATGCATTACTCCTTTGCGCTACTATGTGAAGGCATTTAATGACTGAGCCTTGAAACGGTTATGGAGTTTTTATCCCATACTATGATGAACGTTCTATTTAACTGCTTCCCCGGGGCCCGCTTGCCATTTAACACGTTACACTTAAATAGTGATTGGATAGCAGATTTATCAAGTTGACATGCGGCGTTTTCAATTTACTGTGTTACGTAAGCTCTCTCTCGATCTTATGGAATATCGGCCTTGACAGTTTTCTCTTTTTAAGGTGTATAGGCTATTGCAAATCTGAGATTTTGTAGCAGTCCAGAACTAAATAGACAGTTTCAATTTGTAACCATATGTGAAAGTATTTGATCAGAAGTAGCTCTCTGCTAAGATGTTCTGTTTTGGAGTTTGACCATTAAGTTCATAAATGTAACGTTTTGAAGAAAATATAATGTTCTTTTTTTATATTCAAAGTTCAATTTTACACTTCACTGGCGTGAGGCTCAATGAACTCCGTGTTACTGGCTCTTAATTAAATCCTATGTAGTTTGGGAGGTTTTAATTTCATTTGATTAGTGGGATCTGTCTCAGAAGTGGCATCGCGCTGCGTAACAAACTATTTGGGTCAAATTAGCTTTCAATTAAGAAGAAATTCCTTGCTTTGAATGAGATAAATCGGAACCAATCATTATTCTGAGGGTGGACCCCTCCAACACCGAGCATGCTGTAGAATATGTGAGTAAGACTGAACAGTGAAACATGCTTCCGCTCTGGTTTAGGGTATAACCGAAGGTCCACGGAAACATCGTGTGAAGTACTGGCACAATGGCTGTGATATGTGTGCTTCACAAACGAGCGCAACACCTTTAAAAGCAGCACATATTTATTGCCCTGATGTTTTGAATTGTTACGCCTCATTCACACCATCAACTCGCGACCGAGACACAAGCTACAAAATTCCATTCAAAGGCCACGTCCGAATACGACCCCTACACCCTTTTGAGGGGGTAGGTGACTTTGAGGCGACTTTTTCTCAGAAATGGGGGCACTTAAAATACCAGGATGAACCTCTTATTTCCTGGGTTTTGTTGAGGGAATTCAGAAGCACACTCATCTGCAGAACGGTGCACTCATCCGACAATTTCAGTAAGTAACCCGGAAGTAAAAGCGTAAAAGACATAGAGCGTATATGCATATCTATGTTATAAGATAGGCTCATATTACGAAATACTGTACTCTTTTTTTATTTTTGTTAATTCTATCTACATTCATAATCTACACTTTGTAACAATCGTCATATGTTTACTGATTGATAAAGATTCAATATTACAAACTACTTCCTCACTAGTTTGGAAAGAGTTTTTCAGAATTTTTTTTGTACACTGCTTGCAAAGTGAGGGGTAGGGCACATAGTAGACAGGGGTCTGAGTGGACAGGGAACAGGGGTTATGTTCGGTCACTCTCCGCTTCGATTTACACTCCCCCAGCCCACAAAATGGAAGCAAACATGACTCAAAGATTGTTGCAAAACTTTCCAAAATATGTTCAGCATTCAAGGTGGAAAATGTAGCTTTTCATACTGAATGCACTGCAATCGTGGGGCACGCCCCTTTTCCTGTGACGATGAGCACTTTGGTGAATGAACAGGAAGTGCATGGGGCATTGATTTCAGCTGCACTAAAGTTGTTGATGCCCCCAATTATTGTCCTCGGGGGAGCTAAGTCACTGTGTTCGGCTGCCTGACCGAGAACGCAGACGTGAGCTCGGGAGCCCTATTGAAGATCTCCGTTCACCCCGCCTTCCCTGCTTCATGGACTTCATGGCCCTCTTCCTCAACGATTTTAATGAGTAATGACTGACCTCTTGACCGCTGTCCTGCCTGCCGATTAACGGATTTCTGCTTTAAAATCAGGGTCTACTCTTTTTTTACTTTATAATTGTCATGCTGTTTGGGAAAATGTTTTTCAAGAGTAGTTAATACAAAAACTTCAGTTAATACATTTTATATTTCTACACATGACGTGTTTGGCTTTTTACTTTTGCTTTGAAAATGCACATTTCTGATGGATATTGTGGTCGATGCTCTCTGGGTTCCTTTTAGCACACATTCCCAGAATGCTCTATTTTAACGGGGTTTTTGGGGTTTTCTGGTAGCAGAAGTAATTTTTATGTTACAGATACTTTCTCAGGATGACACCACCATTTAAATGACTCTGACGTAATGTTTTTATTAGCTGGTTTGATTAGCTATTAGAAGTGAAAACCTGCAGGACTAGATGTTACTGTAGTTTCCATAATGCTTTGGCTGCATATGTTGAGGGAAGAGTTGCACGGGGCAAGTTGCACTATTTTGAGTTCTTCATCTCATTCATAGCATGTAGTTGAGTCCAAACCTGGGTCAAAAATGTATTTCAAATATTGAACTCTGTATGGCCGTGCAATTTAAAATGCCAATATGGGCACATCACCTGAAAGAATTTAGAAGTATAGTGATCGGTAATCTTCGGAATATTTACTGTTTAAAGGGTTAATTATATTTCAATAATTATTTTACCAGTCTAGTTGATCCCACCCACTAATTGCCATAAGGTTTGTGTCTGTTCTTAAAAACAACAAAAAAAAACAAGAAGCATTAAAAAGAACTAAAGATTTGCTGCCAGTTATGGGTAGTCAGTTACGAGGAGTCTACTTGACATAATGGAATTTATTAAAAAATTCAGTCGAAGAACCCGATGTGGAGGAAATATTTCCGAAATCGTAAAATGTCAAAATCGCAGACCTGTCACAGGAATGAATGGAGATCACAACTGCCGTTTGAGAGGACGGGCGGCTCCCAAGCCCATTTACACCGTTCCTCATCTGCTCATTTTCCAACTGGCATACCAACCTTAATGGAAATGTGAAGCTTTGCTGCACGCCATTTCTGCATCGCAGGATCCCAATTTCTTTACGCTCGCATTCCCTCCAGCTCCCTCTGCCCGCTCTAATCTTCTCAAATCTCGCCTGTTTTATTTGTTTTGCTTATATCTGATAAAAAATGATGTGCAGTGGAAAGTCAATATTTCAAGCCGCCATGAATCCCACCACCTGAGTCTATATTCCTGTTTTTATGAACGCGTTCCCTTTGATCTGTTGGAAGCACCAAACCACCTGCTGCTTTTTTTTGGTAAACTTTATTTTGATTATTCAAATGAAGTAGTACCCAAACTTTGCAAATGTACAACATTGGCAGCACCACAAAACCTAAATGGTATTTTTTATAAATTGAAAAATGCCAAACCACAGAACCATTTGTTTTTTTTCCCATCGCGGAAGGTCCTCTCCTCTGACTAATATTTTGCTTTCAATCAGGTGAAAAGCACTTCCATTAAAGTAAGCCTGAACCTTCATTTTCTTTGTCCACAGCCACTTTTGCCACTTGATTCCAGGTCAACAGTGTGCAAAGCATGCTGGGAACTGAGCGGAAAGGCACGTTACTCATGACTGCCTGGAGAACCTGAAGGCAGGCCAGAGGAAAGCTGTACAGACGAGGGAGATAATTGCATGTGTGGACACCACCTGGGTACAAAATGTTCTCGGTGGAGACAGAGAGGTATGTGGTCTTTTTTTATGTTTCTTTAAATGTGACTACTAGCCCCAAGTATTCACAAACCGCCAAGGGGTTGGAGCTGTCATGTTATATTTACCATTTAGTTCATTAAACCAATCAGTGTTTTTTTTTATCATGAGTAAAGCCATTTGATTGGTTCAGTGATTGAGATCACATGATGGCTTCACCCATTAAGGGACCGTACTTCCCCATCACTGATTGCGTTCACATCTGTTGGACCGCTCTCATATGTTGAATATTTCTGAATTAAACAAAGGCTAATTTAGCAGATATCAGCCATATACACTGTCAGCATGCACTGACAATTATCCCTTATCAACACATGCATAGCTGTGAGATAATATGTGTTTTGCAATGGTGAGAGAGCAACAGTGAATAAACAATCACTTACTCATCCCTGTGGTGCTCGTGGCCATTCAATGTGAAATATGTTTGTTCCATAAATGTATGTGTTTGTACCATAAATGTATGTGGTGCTAACGCAATACAGTTCTATTTTTCACATTTTTCCAATGAAATATACCGCCAACCCAACGGTGTATAGATAATACAAACTTAATGACATCCCGCCCCATTATAATTTATAATCCTTTAAATTCTAGAGCTTGATGATTGTAGCTTGCCTATATTCATAAATGTATGAGAATTTTTTTTGTGTTTTCCTCCTGAGGAAGGCAAACATTCTTAGCTCTGCTTTTTACCTAATGATGCATGCTAATTGTTTTCATTGTTTCTGTTCAATTCTATTATGTTTAGTGGTCTGAGGCAACCTACTAAAAATGTATTTGAAGAAATCAATTGAAAGCAAAATCAAGAGATGAAAGAGAAAAGCAAACCATCCTCTGTGGCCTAGATAGGAAACAGGAAATGCTATTTGTTTATTTTCTCTAATTTAATATGGTGGGGTGGGGGGTACAGTAGATTCAAAAGGAATCACACAAGTTATTTTGGTTTTAATTTCATGTAAATGGTAAAAACATTCAGAGGTTGACGAGGACTCTTGCATAGGCTAGTCGTCCCTGCCGTTTTAATGTCCTGGTTACCTAATATGTGCTTTCCTGGGTGTGGAAAGCACATACCATTGTATCGTAACTGTCTTGCAGCAAAGGTCATGCCAACTGTAAATCCCCTCATTATTATTTAATGGTAAGGTCACAGTAACTTTTTCTTCTCTGACCACATAAGAATTCTTTAGTGATGAGAAAGTGAGGGTTCAAAACGGGTCAATCTATCATGCACGATCAATGCCTCTTTGAAACCATAAAGGGCTAAAGGTATTGGCTAAAATGAGCTAGCGGCTGACAGCAAGGCTATAGCTATCACTGCGTTCCACTGGATGCATGGAGCTCCTCACAAACCTCACTTTCTGATTCTTCTACTGAAGCGCACACACACACACACACACACACACACACACACACACACACACACGCAGCCACACACACACACACGCAGCCACACACACACATCATATGACAACTGGTCAAACTCATGGCTCTGAACTCTTGCACATATGAGATATTTCTGTCTATAAATAATAATAGATTATAATAATTCTATGATGCAGTGGAGGTTGTGGAAGAGCACCTACCTCAGCTCTTTGCCCTCAGTGGCTAGAGTGTTCTGCCAGGCGAGTCCAATACCTGTGTATTTGCTGAACAAAATCCAAAGTGATAAATAAACTGGAATGGAAAGCATGTCTTCTGTCGTCTTTCGGAGGATGAATTACACACGCTTTTACTGTGAGCATTTGTATGCGTTCGAGCACCATGCAACATTCATCCACAGTAAATCTGTACACAGGAGAAAAAAAGCCATCGTTTGAAAACGGTACGGGCAGATTCCATTTTAAGTCACCTTGAGAATGGCAGTTTGACGAATGGTCACAATCAACCATCGGCAACGTAATGACGTTAATACGGCCCCTCTCTGCTTTCTGCATTCAATTCCTTTACCTACTGTTAGATTGCATTTTGAACCCGGGCAAGTTGTCTGAATTCATTTCCACAATTTCAATAAACATAGGAGGGGGAGGGTGGAAGTCCAATCCCGTCACCATTGACGCGCGCTCTGGGCGAGGAAGAGAGGCTCAAGTAATGCGAAGCTATTGGCATTGCGCATTTTTAAACTTGCCTTAATATGACCCAATATCTCTGTCTGAGGGTCACGTTAGTCTTTTGGGAACTGCCGCCCAAATAGAGAGCTAATCGGCTCTCCGTTATCGAGAGGCTTAAAAGTAAAATAGTCTAGAAGCTCCAGACCTCCCTGTGGCATTGCTTTAATACCCTCTAAATGATCCCGGTCTCTATTGTAATTACCTCGCAGGCTTATACCCACCGCAAATTGTGAGGCTCTGTCTCAATAGCGTGGCGGAGCGGAGCTGCATAGCCCTTGAAAGGGGGTAAAAGGGGAAAAGCCTGCAGTCGTATCGTTGATTGCAAAGGGAATATCGCGAGGGCGACCGTACAGCCGCGCCTGTAATCAGCCTGAGGTTTGTGCTACTGCTAGTCCCTCTCTGCGGAGTGCTTTTAACACGCAGCCGGCTGCGGTGGAAGGGGCATCGCGCACTTTTGTAGATGTTGTCAATAGACTCAGCTTACTTTATTACCCCCAGACTTACGGTGACTTACCGTATTACCCCTCAGACTTACGGTGACTTACCGTATTACCCCTCAGACTTACGGTGACTTACTGTATTAACCCCAGACTTATGGTGGCTTACCGTATTACCCCCAGACTTATGGTGGCTTACCGTATTACCCCCAGACTTACGGTGAATGCACTTGGTCCAGTTTGGGACTGGACAAAATGGCAGTGATCAAAGAAGTAGAGACTGATATAAGAGACAAGAGAGAGCGTGAGATCGGTAGCCATAAGCACTTGCTGACCTATGTTTTTTTTATGGATTTATCGTTAAATTTTATCTGCTCAGCTAAATCACATATTGTACATGAAAATGTTAATGTTAACACGTGTTAATTATTGTAAACTGTCCCTGTAAATGCAGTGTTATAATGTAAATTATAAAAATGTATCAATGCATAAAACTGATGACCTCCGTTAAAGCACTGGATGCAAATACCCAAGAGGCTTTGCAAATTCTCTCCACCCCCCCCACGTCCAGCATTGCACCAAGAATAGAATGCCCACATATTGCAGAAACATTAGTGAGCGCGTGAACGTGCACTACAGGACATCCAACTCACGAGATCAAACTAATCGTACATCTTTTTTTTACGCCGACGAGTGAGGGCAGGTGTTTGGAATGTTACTTTGGTTTCACGTGGTCCAGAATCATCACCTTCCAGATCATTTCCAGACTTGAAACCTTTCGCCGTCTGATCTGAGGCCGGCCGTTGATCGGAGGTGGAGCTAATGCTATATGAGAGCATGAGGAGGTACCAGCAGGCACCCTGAAGTCTCAACCCTGGGGTAGAATAACAGAAAAAATCAGACCTCGTTCTCCCCCCATGTACCAGTAGCTAAAGAGAGTGGGCCTGCATTTTTTTGAAAAGGTGTCAGTGCATGCCCCTAATGCATGTGCTTATATCGCAGGCCTAATATCGCAGGCCTAATATCGCAGGCCTTATATCGCATGAGGGGTTGCTTTCCGGGCTGTAGGCCTACATTTTGATCATAAATGCTGTATCATGCTGTGAAGTACTAATGCGGATGCTCCGCACCGTTTCATTTCAGCCACTTTTTTTTGTTGTGTTGTTTCCACAAGTGACATATTTTTAATTTCCCATCAAAAAATGTCTCTTTCTCATCACCAGGAAGAGCATTTTTTGTCACTAGAATCTATTTAGGCTAAAGATCCAAGCCCCATATTCAGATAGGCTTTAATTCCTTAGCATAAAAATGTTTGTGGTTATTACTGAGGTTAAATTAGCTTGTCCCAGATCAGTGCACGTTGTCACCATCCGCCCAGAGCAGCAGCAGTAGCCAGATCCCACCCACACAATCAATGCTGATCTAAGCTCAGCGACCAGAGGGACACGAAATATGATTTTTATCCAGCCTCTTATCCTAAGTGCTCAATTAGCCATAATTGCAGTGCACTCCTTATCTCATGAAACACTTTCATCACTAATTATTTTTAGCTCGGCTTGATGCAGGCTACTGCTATTTAGACAAGTGGATCTATTCAGAGGTTTTTTTCAATTGTCAACGTCTGGCACTGATTAGTCCATAGTAAGTTCAGAAAAACTAATAGTTTAAAAAAAAAAAAAAAAAAAAAAAAAAAAGCCTCCCTGTGGAAAAATTGTACAGATAAAAACAACCTCAAGGTAACTTATATGAGCTTCTGTTCATTCTATAGTAACCCTCTGTTGATAATGTAAAGTAATTTCCGGAACAAATTGTCCAACAAAGTATTGAAGTAGTTGGAGTGTATGGTATTGACACTGCTAAGTCGCACACTGATGGTAGGCTAATTAAATTACACCATTTTACAAACGTTGTCGTTTTGGCTGTGCTTGTGATACAAATTGGATGGCTATGTTTCACATAATAGCCAAAGTAACATTATTTACAGTGCATAGACTAAGCAGTAATGCAATTTAGCACCTCTGAGAATTCCACTGCCAATGGCTTTCAGGCAGCATGTACGGGAGCTGTCCAAGGAACTGTATTCAACCACTCTGCCATGTTGGCTACGGCCCACAATTGTAACTAACCTGTTAGAGCAGATGGGACTTTTGTACAGTACAGTAGTATGTGACGTGTTTAGTTGTCAGATTATCTTTCTTTAAATATATTTTGAGCGAGAGTACTGCCGAGTCCTGCTGGCAGCAACGAATGACATTTGAGGCGGTGTTGTGTCCCAGTTGTCTAAACACATTTTTTAAACTCGAAAACGGGTCCTGGTGCTAATGTATTTACCCACGCACTTATACAATAAAGACCTGGTTTTTCTCACGCCTATTTGTGAAGCTCAGCAAGCGATGATCCAGTCATATTCTTTGGAAATGTGCTTGTCCTTTTACAAGGGATTCATTGCGAGTTGGTGCACACACAATGCTTCATGAATGATTATGAGAATAATAATGAAAAAAAAAAAAAAGGAAACCATAGGTCCAGAGCGGTTGAATGTCCAGCAAATGGACCATTTTTTGGAAAAACTTACCATCTAAAATATGTAGAATTGAACCATATTAAATTAATGATTTTTATGAAAGTTACATGGTTAGATAGGTCAAAGTATTTTAAATTAGAGCTGAAAACCGATTGCATGTGGCAGGTTCACTGTCGTCTTTGTCTTAAAACAATTCTAGCATTGAATGATTCCGCCTATAATGACGAACGTCTATCTCTGTTAACTCAAAAGAGGGATACTGCTGCACGTCTAACTTGTCTTCGTCTCGCATCTATGACAGATGCCAAGTTTACACATTGCATGACTTAAGTAAACTGTGCCTTACTGTCAGATTTCAGGTATTCTTTAAAAAATTCATGTCAACTCTAACTGGTAATTTAAGTGGCAATCATCTTTGTGATTCGGACACGCCCTGCATTGAGCTACATTTGCATAAGAACTACTCATTTTGGCCTAGACGGCACACCGTGTCCCTATTTCACTGGTAGCGCACTTGAGTACACTATCCACCCACTGTGAGTGCTTTGCAAATTGTATAGAATCTTTTTTGGAACTAGCGATTAGCAAGCGCAAAAGCACTGTCATTTTGTGGATTGCCTTATACGCATCTTAAGTCTTCCCTCGTAACTTTATGCAGGGCAATGAGTGATCATCATCATCATCATCATCATGTGAATACTATCATATAAAGGAATGTTCCATCATCGTGTTCCCTTTAGTTTGACGTCAGTACGTTGCTCTGAATTATAGTTGCTGACGGCTGATGTTTTTACTTTAGATCAGTTTTTTTCAGGTTCACTGCAGTTCGCGCTAATTCTGGCTAGTGTGTACATTTTTGTTTTTGTACTTTGGGTGATTCTGATATGTATTTAATCTATTGTGCCGCATTATCCTTTAAGACTAACTGCCAAATAAATAAAAAGATAAAAATAAGCACATTTTGGAAACGGATATAGACTAAATTGGGGTCAGGGAGCACATTTTGTGTGTGGAATCACAGCAGCCAAAGGTAGTTTCTGTCCTAATGTGAGTAATGGGTTGACTGCTCAGCCAAAGGTATTATATTATTGGAGATTTAAATCATATCCCTTGGCCATCTCCATATAAAGTGCTAAATATTAAAATAAATACAGTGTCTGTATCAAGCTTGAGAGGAGTTAAAATTTTGCTTGATCAAACTGCCAAATCGATGCTAGAATCTCATCTTATTTTGATTATCAGAGGACTGAGGAAAGGGGGGAGGCCACTCTCTTTGTATGGATAAAGTCTTAAAGGAGAAAATCGCAACACTCAGTTAAATCCACGTGTTGATACACACACTTATTGTGGTAAAACTAAACAAATGTAGTGTAATGGATACATTAAAAAAAATTCTCTCACACTCAGCAAAACTGTTCTCATTTGGCATTGCAATGAAATTCCCACGATGCGTGTCACCAATGAACTACGGGAGCCTTTGCCAAGGAGAAACGCAGAAAAGACTGCTTACGCTCGCATTAAAGGATAATGTTGAAAAGACAGTAACATTGTACTGGCACTGTGAATTACTCTTTTGACAGGGAACAAGTAACCGCACTTGTGTAGATACATCTCTATCTATATCCAATTCTATGTTCTATTATTCTAATTGTATAACATCTATACATCTAATTCTGAAATTGTAAAGGTAATGGCAAGTAGCATAGAATGAATGTCAATGTGCATTTACTTTTTGTTTTAAGCGGGAGTGAAATTATTCAAACATGATGTACATCAGCAGACACACACACACACACACACACACACACACACACACACACACACACACACACACACTGATCGAATAACCAATAACCTCCACTGACTTCCAATTGAGATGGAGTACCTCCTGCCCCCCCCACGGGCCAGCACTCCACCCCCTGCTCCCAAAGCTCAAAGCCCGGACTCCAGTGGCCGGTGGTTTCCATTCGATCTCACCAGAGTGGGCGGGGCTATCACCTGACAATGTTGGTGGGGGTGGAGTCTCTCAAATGGTTCATAGGCTCCTACAGTGCATACGGAAAGTTTTCAGACCCTTTCAAGTTTTACACATTTTGTTATGTTTCAGACTCATCTTAAAATTGATTAAATACATGTTTTTTTTTTTCATCAATCTACACTCAATAACCCATAATGACAAAATGAAAACATGTTTTTCGAAATATTTGCTAATTTATTAAAAAATTTGAGTATCATATTTCATATTTGGTCGCATATCCTTTGCATGCTGTTACTTCCTGATGTCTGTGACCCATCTACATAAAAAAACTCTCGATATCTTATTGTCAGGTATTGTATCTCTTTTTTCCCCATAGAGTTCTATAGGAAAATTACCCTTGCAGTGATCCATCCACATCTACTCTATATCTGGCAACAGAGTGATGGTTTGGGGCTCGTTCGATAGGTCAGACCCTTGATGACTTACAGCCATTTCGCCAGCCATGTGTTCCATACTGTACCAGTGTAATTTACAGCTGAGTCTAGTCTCACCCCCCAACTCCCATAGAGATCCATTCAAATGCAGAGAGCTTATAGTATCGCTTGTAACAGCACCTGGAAATAAGATATCGAGAGTCTTTTGATGTTGATGGGTCACAGACTTCAGAAAACATAACAATGAGTCTGAAACATAGCAAAATGTGTAAACCTTGAAAGGGTCTGAGAACTTTCCGTACGCACTGTACGTTGCTCCCCCTACTGGCTAAGAGGTTCTCATGCAGCTTCTGCTATTGTAATGACGTGTGCATCATATGGCACAATTACATCCTATCGGGGGTTTGGTTATTGAGATGGATCTTTGATATGTTGGCCAACCAGCAAACTGTTTGGCCAAATATCATTTGATCCGTATATCTATTTTCTTTTGGTAAATTCAAGGATTGTGAACCTCTTACTCAAATGATCTGCAGTGTGGTGACATAATTTAATTTCCTGTTTGTGTGAGGAAAAAATATAAATATATAAAAAATATATAAGGAATTGCTTTCACAGCATGTCCACTGAAAGGACTCCGAGGTATTTTTTGTGAAAACAAAGGCAGAACTCATAATCACATATTTGCAATATAATTAGCAAAACTCAAAGAATCACCTATGCTAGACAACAAATTCAATTAAGGTCGACCGAGGTATTGCTGGACGACCTCCAAACATAATTATTAACATAAAACAAGTTATTAGGACAGTAAAGAACATGTTGCTCTTTGTACACTTCCAGACTCCATGTTTCTCAGGGTTTTAAAGATGACGTTACACCAGCAGTTTATTGACATCTGGATAGACAGGTGAGGAATCGTCCCTTTCAATCAGTGGACATAAATCTATGTTTCCCCAGAGGCTATCACAGTAGAAATGTCTACAAACACGACATCGCAGCTGCAGAAGCAGGATATTAGAATATTAGAGACACTGATGTTATTTTATCTCTTATTCTAATTATTATTTTAATAAATAATGTGTACGCCTCACTGGGAAATAAATGCAACCTTGACTGAATCTCCAGGCAATAAATAAGACCAAATATTTTAAGCAAATGTATCAACGCTTCACAGTATCTGTAGCTATAGCAACAGTGTTGATGGCATTGCTTTGCGTCGTTAGGCGCTTGGCAATCCATCTTGGAGATTGTGTTTGTATTGACTAGTCCTGCATCGATGGAGTCCCCAATGCTCTTTGTTTCAGAAAGTTTGGAAGTATTGATGCTAATCGAATGCATATCAAGCTTCAGAGCCATTCCGTTTTTATCTTGCTTGCTAAGTCTGCCTTTGTCTGAAGGGACCTCTATTGAGGTGTCCTTGAATTTCGGAGTCATAAGCCTGCGGCTAGAAAAATACGCTTATCTGATGCCCGTTTGGACAGAACAGAGTCAGACGATGAGATGGTTCGTTTGAACTGAACCTTAGATGTTGCTGTCTCTACAAACAAGTGTTCAGGCTACCACGATAACACTTGCATGCCATTCCGATTGGATTGTTGGATTGTTTACAACGTCACGCAACGTGAGAAATGTTTGGAGTACCTCTGAACCACTGAACCTCTGAATTGAAAATTTGTCTTCACGTCCATTACAACATAATATGGTATGAAATTACCTATTGATCGCTCTTGCCTTAAGTGGATTTATTGCATAATGAAAACTTTGTACAGCATTGCTTTATTTGCATATCGAGGCACAGATTTAGATTAATGCTACTCATTAGGCCCCGTTAGCGAGTAAACCTCCATTTGTCTAAGCTCCGATGTGTTTGATGTGAGAACAGGCCTGTATTAGCATGTATAATCCATTACTGAATTCAGCTTCACTTTGTCAGGCCAATGCAAAGTTTAACACCCTAAACAGTGTCATATTTTTATCAACGGCTTAAGAGCAGAAACACTGAAGGATTGACTTTTTTTGGTAGCCATAAAAAAACACTCCTTTGGGTGCCTTTTTTCTCTTCTTTACGTCTCCTGTTGATAGTCCCATTTCACCCAAAGTCTCAATTTCATGTGTGATTGAATTCCACATTTGATTCCTTTCTCTGGTTGAAGTGCTATTCCTCTTTCACAGAGATTTTTTGTTCTCTTTTTGGTGTTTCAGTGCGCCTCTTTTTGTGGATTAGGGAACTGTGGGACACTTGACACTCTGGTCTGGTTAAATCTTGCTTTTTTACGGTGATCTCTTTGCTAGTTGCAATCAGCGCTAATAGAGATTTGGTTGAGTGAATAATTATTTAGTGTACGGAACGTAATTGCTTTGCTTATTGTAGGCGTGGTCCCGGGATTCGCCGTGATATTCCCGTTCAGTGTTGTCCTTTACTGTCCTTGGCAATAATCAATATGTGTATAATGAAAAGCGCTATATAACTAAGATGTATTATTATTATTTGGGGACCGAGCAGTGTAGCTGCTGGTACCCTATTGTTTTTGTTCAGATTTTTTTTTTTTCCCCCCTCCCTTTTCACCTAAAATTTCTGTGAGCTGGTTTGGCCTAAAAAGACCGAACTTGGCAGGCTCTTGTTGGGATTGCCAAACTCTCGGGTCCTCTTTATTATGACGCAGATTGAACACCTGGTGGCACTGTAGTGCACGTGACAAAATTTTGACATTGACCCCCCCGTTTGACCTAGTGTCACAAAATGTGGTATACAGGTCCCTCTGCTCATGATGAACAAATTTGCCTCAAGGAACCATCAAGTCCGCCATATTGGATTTTCCGCTAATTAGCACTTTTTGTAAAACACTAAATGCTACTCCTACAAAATTTGACTTGGTGTGAGCGCTCAGGATCTGGGCCTTCCTTAATGCATTACTTTTCTTAGGCTTATGTCAAGAAATGGCCAAATGACGAGCCAATGAACTTTCAGTGGGCGTGGCTTAGTGGTTAAGGCATTGTACTGCCGTGTAGTAGGTTGTTGGTTTGATCCCCACCTGTTCCTAACATTAGTTTTGAGGCACACAATGTCATGCTAAGAATGTTCTTTTAACATAAAACAAGTTATTTTTATTGCAAAGGCTAAGAAATTACACAATATTAACTGTTTGAATTATGAAGTCAGTAAGCCAACACGATGTGATACCGCCACACAAAAAGTCTTATTTGGCCTCCTCAAATGAAGAATTTGCGATAATACGCAAGCCCTTACGGGATCGGGTTTAGATACCATCAACAATGGCAAAAGCCCTGATTAGAAACAAATATTTGCTTTTTGGGCCAACCCTGTCTAGAGTTGGTGGCCATTTTGAATTTTTTTTTGTGTGACAAATGCTGCTTGTGCCGCTCGTTCCCTGGGAATCGCTGCTTGCGGCTGTATTTATCATTATTATTATTTATCCTACATTCTGTCTTTTGTCGGTTGTACCTGTTGGAGGTCAAATATCATCGAGACTCACATCTGTGACAGAAGCAATCATGTCATGGGACCAGACATCCCATGGTAACATATTGTGTTCCTTCATCTTGTGCTCGCTTCTTTGACTGACTGCCGACAGAATTACATCTTGCTGTACAATAGCAGAGGGCCGCAGCAAAAGTGCCACTGGAGAAACTGATGGAACTACTTCAAGGCGAAGTGGATATTGCCCATTTCCTGATATATCACAGGAATGGTGTCATTTTTGGGCCACTCCATCCAACGTACCTAATGGCGCACTCGTAACTGTGGTTTGGGAAAAGGCCCTGCAGGTTTGACGCAGCACGGGAGCACTTTGAATCCTGGGCGGAGCGCTGCAGTTGTACCCTTGAGCTAGCGACCTGGCCTGCTTCAGAATATATCCTGCTCTGAAAGACGGGCCCATTGAAGTCCCGTGGTGTTTTGTTGGAGGTACGATGTGACTGCAAAGTCAACAATGTGGCCGGAGGACAATTTGGTTGAAAAAGACCACTATGGCCACCAGGGGGCGGTCAGATTTGCCCGCAATACCTTATTCTGATGCAAAATACACTTACGCCCTGTTCTTGTCAGCAGACTCATGTGCTGCTTGTATGTATGTATGTATGTATGTATGTATGTATCAGGGCCGGATTAAGACCCTTAGAGGCCCGAAGCACTAAAAAAATTTGGTGCCCCCATACATTTGTAATTCAAAATATAAACAATAATAAACCATAAAATAAAATTTTATTTATCGAAAATTCGAAATGGCTATAAATTTAATTAATTCAATAATTTAAATGGTAAATTCGGCTATGAAAAATTTCTGAGGTGCCCCTCCTTCCCTTGATGCCCTAAGCACGTGCTTATTTTGCTTATAGGGTTAATCCACCACTGGTATGTATGTATGTATGTATGTATGTATGTATGTATTCATATAAATGTAGGTTACAAATGCAGACTCTGCACATTAAGTTGCCTCAGACGTGTGTGTGCCTGCAATGTAAATTGTAATGGCTCTACTTGGGTACACACACTTAGCAATGATTTTATTTAACATCACCACTGGGCTGCCAAACATCTCAGAGCTAGGTGAAGTGAACCCGTTTCACTTTTGGTCGCACGTCAAATTCCCCAATTCTTGATTTTGTTTATTGATTTGTGTTCTGTTTTTCAGTTGGAGTTCATTGTAGATCATCGCTCTGATTCACGTTTAGCACTCTGTTCTTTTTACAGATCAAAAAGAAAATGTGTTTTATTAAAACAGTATTTTCACTAGAATATTTGATTTGGATACAAAAATTTAATTGGGCTGTAACTAATTCAGTTTGTTTGGTTTCCGTGGGGAACAGAGAAAACACTTTTTTTCTTTTGTTTTGTTAGAAAATGATTTGGTGTCTGGCTTCATGTTTTATTACAGTATTTCATTAATGTCGAGAGGAGCTGAATTATTCATAATTCTGGCGTATGATTGTTCTGCGGATTTCTAATCTTGTGTTTGTGCATACACTTACACAACTGAGCATAAAGTGTTTATCATTAACAAATGTTCACTACATGATTTTGTTTGGTATTGCTATGTAAATTAGCTTGCTGATAATGAAGAAGGGGCTTGCAATTTACTCATTAAAATGAAAATATAAATAAATATTTAAGTGTAAATTGTAAAAGAGGGGGCTGCAAAATATAACACATTTAAGAATAGGAAGTAGATGTGTCCAGACAGCGCAGAAAGATCCCAAGCGCATCTTGCTGTTTTAAGTCTCGCATGACCATATTTGTTATTACACAGACAAAAAAAAACCTTTTTGTGGTTCAAGAGTAGCAAGCCTACCCACCTGGAGGAGTGAAGGCTCTCACTCCTTCCTTCCTGTGTCACCCTCACTGTGTTTCACGCTCCATTCTGCCGTTCACACTCTGCACGCTTCCTTGGAATTCAATCAGCGTTTTTAAATTTTTTTTTTAACTTTGACTAAAACTCATTTGCTGCATTTATTTATTTATTTTTTAACAAATACAGTTTGGAAAGTTTATGTTGGTGACTGCTGGGCTTGCACTTCCATTTAAATTAGGAATGAAATCAGGCTTTTATTTAATGGAATGTATTTATAAACTGTCTTCTTAAACTGCCACCCCAAACTATATTCACAAAAAAGTCACGTTTTAATTAACTTCTGAGGATAAAGTGCGATGCTTGAATAACAAAAATAAAATGAAATAATAATAATCATTTGGAGAATGTGCTGAAACGCCGTGTTCAACAGCATGTATTGTTGAGCCCAGAGGAACACATCATCGCATGCCACTTTGGAACTGTCTGGCTGTTCAGTGGTGGCGTTGTGCAGCTTAATGAAACGCCCCCAGGTAATGTCTCTTAGCAGAGAATAGGCCATTACAAACCGTATTAGTTGTACATGGCGGTACAGGTAATGTCTCTTAGCAGAGAATAGGCCATTACAAACCGTATTAGTTGTACATGGCGGTACAGGTAATGTCTCTTAGCAGAGAATAGGCCATTACAAACCGTATTAGTTGTACATGGCGGTACAGGTAATGTCTCTTAGCAGAGAATAGGCCATTACAAACCGTATTAGTTGTACATGGCGGTACAGGTAATGTCTCTTAGCAGAGAATAGGCCATTACAAACCGTATTAGTTGTACATGGCGGTACAGGTAATGTCTCTTAGCAGAGAATAGGCCATTACAAACTATTAGTTGTACATGGCGTTACAGGTAATGTCTCTTAGCAGAGAATAGGCCATTACAAACCGTATTAGTTGTACATGGCGGTACAGGTAATGTCTCTTAGCAGAGAATAGGCCATTACAAACCGTATTAGTTGTACATGGCGGTACAGGTAATGTCTCTTAGCAGAGAATAGGCCATTACAAACCGTATTAGTTGTACATGGCGGTACAGGTAATGTCTCTTAGCAGAGAATAGGCCATTACAAACCGTATTAGTTGTACATGGCGGTACAGGTAATGTCTCTTAGCAGAGAATAGGCCATTACAAACCGTATTAGTTGTACATGGCGGTACAGGTAATGTCTTTTAGCAGAGAATAGGCCATTACAAACCGTATTAGTTGTACATGGCGGTACAGGTAATGTCTCTTAGCAGAGAATAGGCCATTACAAACCGTATTAGTTGTACATGGCGGTACAGGTAATGTCTTTTAGCAGAGAATAGGCCATTACAAACCGTATTAGTTGTACATGGCGGTACAGGTAATGTCTCTTAGCAGAGAATAGGCCATTACAAACCGTATTAGTTGTACATGGCGGTACAGGTAATGTCTTTTAGCAGAGAATAGGCCATTACAAACCGTATTAGTTGTACATGGCGGTACAGGTAATGTCTTTTAGCAGAGAATAGGCCATTACAAACCGTATTAGTTGTACATGGCGGTACAGGTAATGTCTTTTAGCAGAGAATAGGCCATTACAAACCGTATTAGTTGTACATGTCGGTACAGGTAATGTCTCTTAGCAGAGAATAGGCCATTACAAACCGTATTAGTTGTACATGGCGGTACAGGTAATGTCTCTTAGCAGAGAATAGGCCATTACAAACCGTATTAGTTGTACATGGCGGTACAGGTAATGTCTCTTTGCAGAGAATAGGCCATTACAAACCATATTAGTTGTACATGGCAGAATAGCCCTATTCAACATGCAAATGCTCTTACTGCACAGATTTGAAAGTGTCTGCAGTACAGCACAGAATGACTGAGTGTAAATCACTATCACACACAGCATTTGGTTCACACACCGAGAGTGAGCGTGAGTGAGCGTGAGTGAGCGTGAGTGAGCGTGAGTGAGCGTGAGTGAGCGTGAGTGAGCGTGAGTGAGCGTGAGTGAGCGTGAGTGAGCGTGAGTGAGCGTGGGTGAGCGTGGGTGAGCGTGGGTGAGCGAGGGTGAGCGAGGGTGAGCGAGGGTGAGCGAGGGTGAGCGAGGGTGAGCGAGGGTGAGCGAGGGTGAGCGAGGGTGAGCGAGAGTGAGCGAGAGTGAGAGAGAGAGTGAGTGAGAGTGAGCGAGAGTGAGCGAGAGTGAGCGAGAGTGAGCGAGAGTGAGCGAGAGTGAGCGAGAGTGAGCGAGAGTGAGCGAGAGTGAGCGAGAGTGAGCGAGAGTGAGCGAGAGTGAGCGAGAGTGAGCGAGAGTGAGCGAGAGTGAGCGAGAGTGAGCGAGAGTGAGCGAGAGTGAGCGAGAGAGAGTGAGCGAGAGAGAGTGAGCGAGAGTGAGCGAGAGTGAGCGAGAGTGAGCGAGAGAGCGAGCGAGAGAGCGAGAGGGAGCGAGCGAGAGGGAGCGAGAGGGAGCGAGAGGGAGCGAGAGGGAGCGAGAGATTCCATCCTCACAGAATGTTAACATGAACACCTACCCAAGAGCAGTCGATGGCTGCAGAATTACCATGACAGCCGCCCTTGTCATGGTAACACTTTGTTCCTTTTCTGATTCACCCATTACATTTATTGGACATCAAAGAGCTGTAGAAATTAATTAATCATCTTATCTTTCATTTAATTTGTCTTTTCAGCCAGTTACTGGTGGTGGGTGAAGGGGGTATCTCTCCACATACACTGTAGACTCACATAATGAAAAAGGATTTCTATTCAATGGAAAACCGGTGCCATTTCTGCAGCAATTTCCACATAAATACTATTCAGACACTAAAAGCGTTTCAGTCTCAACTAAATAGCTCACTACTTGCGTTCGCGACATTTTCTTTAAAAGTAAGAAATTAACTAATGGTTTAGAAGTAACCGTTTCCCTGGGCGAACATTTAAACATTTTATTGATCATCACAACAGCATATTGCTTTCGTAAATCTTAACATGGGCTTTGGGTTGATGATCGCTGTGTCCATCACAGCTTGATGTGTACTACAGCTGGAGAGAAACGAGAGATGATGGGGACGCGGTGTTGGAAATGGCTAACATGAGAAGGTAAATGCCATAAGATTACAAAGGTAACAGATTCAGGCGATCATGTGAGGGCTTGTTTACACATTTGCCTTTTTAACTCCATTAGCATACCAGACTCTTCTTTATTGCTGGTACAAAATGGCCTATTGAAACAAAGACTGACCCAGCCTGATAATCCAAACAGAAGGTGGCATTCTAATTATCTGCTGGTGACAGGTAGCCGTATACCTGCAGGGAATTTTCCTTTTGTTTACACGAATGAGAGGCTTTGTGAAGCGCTGTGATAATTTTGGCATCGGTGTAATAGAATTCTCAACTTTTTGATTTCCCAAGTGATGCACGTGCCTGTGCTTTAAGGTTAGCAGACAAAAATAATTTTTATTCTGTGAACAGCAACGCCACTTTGCGTTACTTTATTGCTGAGGGCGCAGATGGGCGAATCACTGAAGATTATTCATTTTTAAGGACATGGCTCGAGACCAGTGTTTCTCAAACTTTTTTTCTGCAGACCGCTGGAACAATTATGAAGATATCTGTGTGCCACCTCAGCATTTCATTATATATGGCATCAGATATGCATAAGTTAAATGTGTAATACAAGTCCCTACAGTCTCCAGTGAGTTGGGTGTACCTGTTTCTCTGAGAAAGCCACCCAGTTTGTGGTCACATAACACAAAAGGCATGTTTGCCAAATTGTAATGTCAGTCATAAACCACTAGGGGAGATGTCATGGATGACGAGCAGTCTACAAAAACCACTGCTCTCGAGAACAATAGCAGTGTCACATCTACCTGGAGTTTGAACTGAGTCTGAAGCTGAGCAGGTGTGGGCTTCGTTAGTACTTGGATCAGAGACATCCTCGGAAAAATGAGTCTCTGCTGGAAGTGGTGTTGGTGGGCCAGTAGGGGGCGATCTTCCTTCTTGTCAACTAAATCCCAATGCCCCAGTGCAGTGATGGGGACACTGTGCTGTAGGAGACGCAGTTTTTCGTATGCGATGTTAAACCACCTGTCTTTAGCTGATGAGTGTTCTGGCACAAAATGGCTGCCGTGCATCACCCAGGTGGGTGCTACACGTTGCTGGTGGTCGAGGTGAGTTTCCCCCTCACCATTGTAAGTGTTCTTGAGTTTCTTGAAAGGCGCATGTAAATATGTAAATATAATGTATAATAAAGTAACTTGTAGCCCTCTACCTATGTCTCACTTTCTCTCACTCTTTCCCTTTTCTGTAGCCTGTCTATGAACAATACTTTGATTCTGAGCTCTACTTGTGTGGACTGAACACTGGATGCTGCTGAGCTCTCCAGCTTACACACATATGGTCACTGTTGTCCTTTAAGCCAGTAGATGTGGCGTGATCCCTGTGATCCGTGTCCTCCTGTTATTTCCCCGCTGATGGGCACCGCTGCTGGCTCTCTAATAGCCCTTCCACCCGAGCGGAACCCTTTACTCAACAAGTCAAATGAAAACCCACGGATCTCCCCTCTCTTTACAATGGATTTCTTCACCCTAATCTGCTCCAGTGGCTGTGACTTTCTCGTAGACGTTGCATATTTTTCACCTGGTAGGAAATTTGTTCTCTGCATCCTTAAGCAGTGAAGGATTTTGTCTCGCTCGTTTGTCACGCTGCCCTCTGCCTCTTCCTAAACCAATTGTGTCCCCCGTTTATTTTATTCTCGTCCGCCGACGCCCGTATTCCCTCTCTGTCACCCCCACAGGATCAGGCAGGGAAAGGCCTGTCTTCATCTTCTCCGAGGTGTAATAAATCCAGATAAACCTTAATAATTTCAGGCCCTCGCCGTGTTTTGTGCTGCATTTTATTTATTTATTTATTTATTTTTCATTAGCACACCGTTCTCGCTTTCTGAGGCCGTCTGCTTTGATGGCGAGACGATTTGTTCTGGGATGCTGCGGTGGCCGCTAATTGTCCCGCCGTCCTGGCGGCTCGGATTAGCCGAGAGAATGCCTTCCAGGAATCACTGTGGTTGCAGAGAGGAGCTTGCACTCGAAATGTCAAATTAGAGATAAGAAACATGAGCATGGTTACGATGAGCAGAACGGCCAGCTAAGGTTGCGGTTGCCTGTTTGAAATTCTGTTTCTGTGATTCATAAACTGTAGAATCAGAATCATGAACTGTACGTGTATAATAATGGCATCGGCGCGAGATGCATTTAAACCGTAATTTTTTTACCAATCAAGCCAGCGACGCGTTTCAGGAGCGGAACTATGATTTATGCGTTAATTATGCTTCTGGCAGGCGTGTGGGTAAAATGCACTCTATTTATTAATGAAATCACTGTCCAGTGATCCCAGACTGTTAGAAAAGGCGTAGTTCGTTCAATCAGTAAACAAGTTTGTATCGTGACATTTACTAACGGGTTGCCATACGCTGCTTCACAGGGTTCATTTTACAGATGGAAACCCCATAAAAGGCAGTCAAGCTGTACTCCTGAAAATGCCTGAAAACGCCGGCATGGTGGGATTAAAATAAGCACATGCACCATGCACCTAGCACCTTGCAGGTCCACTCTAGTCATGCATTTTCCAGTTCTGCATGTCCTTTCGAGAATGGTAAGGTGTATTAACATGGTGTCTATACCGTAGGTTAATTACTTTCCGGGATTGTTACTTGATGTGTTGTCCATTGATTGATCTTCAACGTTTCCCTCAGAATACAATGTTCAATGGCGAACCTTGTATTCTGGTGTGTAGCTGGACTGTGCAAAACCCAAAGTGGCAAGGCTACATTCAGCAGTTTCACAGTTCATGGGCTGCACAGGAAGAGGCCCCCGACAGTCTTAGCCAAACCGCAGTGCCCCAGGTATGGGCCGACAGTCTTAGCCAAACCGCAGTGCCCCAGGTATGGGCCGACAGTCTTAACCAAACCGCAGTGCCCCAGGTATGGGCCGACAGTCTTAACCAAACCGCAGTGCCCCAGGTATGGGCCGACAGTCTTAACCAAACCGCAGTGCCCCAGGTATGGGCCGACAGTCTTAACCAAACCGCAGTGCCCCAGGTATGGGCCGACAGTCTTAACCAAACCGCAGTGCCCCAGGTATGGGCCGACAGTCTTAGCCAAACCGCAGTGCCCCAGGTATGGGCCGACAGTCTTAGCCAAACCGCAGTGCCCCAGGTATGGGCCGACAGTCTTAGCCAAACCGCAGTGCCCCAGGTATGGGCCGACAGTCTTAACCAAACCGCAGAGCCCCAGGTATTGGCCGACAGTCTTAACCAAACCGCAGTGCCCCAGGTATGGGCCGACAGTCTTAACCAAACCGCAGTGCCCCAGGTATGGGCCGACAGTCTTAACCAAACCGCAGTGCCCCAGGTATGGGCCGACAGTCTTAGCCAAACCGCAGTGCCCCAGGTATGGGCCGACAGTCTTAACCAAACCGCAGTGCCCCAGGTATGGGCCGACAGTCTTAACCAAACCGCAGTGCCCCAGGTATGGGCCGACAGTCTTAACCAAACCGCAGTGCCCCAGGTATGGGCCGACAGTCTTAACCAAACCGCAGTGCCCCAGGTATGGGCCGACAGTCTTAGCCAAACCACAGTGCCCCAGGTATGGGCCAACGGTCTTAGCCAAACCGCAGTGCCCCAGGTATGGGCCGACAGTCTTAACCAAACCGCAGTGCCCCAGGTATGGGCCGACAGTCTTAGCCAAACCGCAGTGCCCCAGGTATGGGCCGACAGTCTTAGCCAAACCGCAGTGCCCCAGGTATGGGCCGACAGTCTTAACCAAACCGCAGTGCCCCAGGTATGGCTGTTGGAGAGCTTTTTATTGCCCCATAATGAGTGGATGCCTGCATGTAGGAGTTGCCTGCTCATGCAGAGTTTTGTTTTGGGGCTCTTTCTAGTGCAATGGCGCCTCAAGTTTCTGAAAAACTATTGGGGTTAAAAAAAAAAAAAGCCCTAGTTGAGATACGCCTTCAAACTTTGTGCGAATCCACAAACGTGCCAACATTAATTCTGCTTGCAAGGCAGTGCAGGGAAGTGTTCGAATGAGTTCTGCCGAGCTATGCGCAGCATAAATGTCTAGAAAGCTGTACTGTTTATGGTCTGTTTATGATTATTTACGTTTCCTTATAATATTCTCTCCCTTTCGACGGAGCAGTTCAGTTTGTGGGTTGGGAATTGGACTCCTAATCGGAAGTTTGCAGGTGGGAATTTGTGGGGGCTTCGCTCCTAAGCAAGGTACTTAACCTGAAGTGCTTGAGTAAAAAATGTATCATGTAAATCCAGGCAGATAATGAAGGTAGCTGCTGAAGGAGTGTATAATGTCCAGCTCTCCGGGGGTACGTGCTCTTCTTACATTTTTACGACCTTGAACATTGCCCAGCTCGTTTATTGCAGTTGCACACTTTATTACTTCGCCTCACTCTGGTATAGAAGCTGCCCTTACTCTGAATTGTTTGAACCGACACATCACACGGTTTCCTGAAACCAGCATCCCAACATCCTGAAGGCAAAATATGTTGTGGAATCTGGGAAGGAGCCCGAGTAATAAGAATGTACCGGGGCCACGACACGACTGCTCCTCTTTTCTCTCGGACCCATCTTTGACACTTATCTTCTGACCCCAACCCCCACACTCCCTTCTCCTCCTAATCCCTGGGTTTCTCTCATTATTCATTGTAAACACTCCCACAATAATCATATTCTGAGGGTTTCGCTTGATTGTTCCAATCAGCGCTCCGCTTCAGAACTGCCCTCCGGGGTCATCCCGAAATCATTCCGTCTAATTTACGCTCGTTTCATGGAGCCTTCTTCTAATTAAAAGAGATTCTAATTAACGGGTGCTGCCTCTCACACTCCATCCTTTGCTCGTCACCCAAGGTTGGCACATACTGGCCTTTAATTGTCACAGATCAATGTCAAGCGGTTTTTGTTGGACACTTTTGTCTAAACATATGCAACGTAAAGGCTCATTAGCTTTTTGAGCTTTAAATACGGGTATTTTTAGCAGTTAACAAATTAATGGCACCAAATAAATATAAAAATGAATACATTTAAAAAAGTATTATTGAAAAACTGGCGCAATAATAATCATAGATTAGAATCATAGATTAGAAAATACCTTTTCTGTAAACAGGACTACACTTTTAATGGCCAAGTGAGACCTTAGAAGGAATTGATTCACAGTATGTTCAGTTGGATAATTAGTCTATACCGTTGAACTGTCTTAAGCTTATCCTGTTGATAGCATGTGGTACGCAAATAAACAATACATAAGGTATTTTCCCAGGAAAGGTGATTTGGGTTCAAATGATGTAGGAACTCGCCTCCTGTTTTTTCCTTGTTTGATCTTATAATTAAATGATTAAAATGCCACTGCGATAAAAGCAAATAATTTTTATTTAAAAAATATTAACTTGAATTTGGAATTCAAGATTTCATGCAGTTCTGTAGCCTACATGACGCGGCCGTTTGACGTCTTCGCTGGAGTTGATTTAATAAGCGTATCCCTGCAAGCACAGGTTCAATAGCGATACCTGCGTAAAATAAAATACAAGATAAAGAGGAGAGGCCTGGGCATTGGACACGCATCCTATCGAGGGTGTGAACTGCCCTGCCTGCGCCTTTAAAGATAAGCCTTTTCCATAAAAATTCAATTTGAGACTACCATACGTAATATGGCAATCATAGAGGCAATCACCTGTCGCCTGGAAATAAAACTGTGTGCACGGCACCGATAAAAAGATACGAAGCCCTGAACTACTTGAAGACTCTGAATGTCTGAATAAATATGATTCTGACATGCTAATATACTGTGCTATAGAAAACGGCCTTACACAGGGCTGTTGAGGAGGGGAGGACTATAGGCTTTAGGGAAGAGTGCACAAACTAATCACCCACACAAGCACTTTAGAGTATCCTTTCAAGGGAAAACATCCACGGAAGCTCATATTTATTTCAGAACACCCCCTTTCTGTCTCTTATTATGCAGCCAAGCATTCAGTAATAATAATAATAATCCAGAGGACCTATTTCGAGAGGACCTCAAAGCAGCTCAAAGTCCTAAACGAGGAAACTAAAGACAATAATACAGGTAAAAATACAGGAATACAGGTAAAAATACAGGTACAAATGCAGACAAATGCAGACAAATGCAGACAAATGCAGACACAACTTGCCCTTGCATTTCAGTCAGAGTAAAGATCAACACTGATTGAGTCCAGTCTAGTGAATCCTGTCCGGGTTACTCGCATTGCTTCTGTTTTTACACATTATAATTTCAAGCAACTAGATAAACTACCCCGAAGCCTTGCGCCACGGTATCACACCCACAGAACACGCAGGCCTAGATTCAGTAAGCATTTGTCTTTAACTTTGTCTTAAAAACACATTTCCAATGCAAACACTGTCAATATCTTTCTACATTGTTAGTGATAAAAGATATACCACAGATCATTCAGAATTACAGGAGCACAAGTGTATTTATCGTTGTTCTAAAATTAGATATGGTTATACTGTGTATCATATATTAGGTATACTCCTGAATGTCACATAATTAACCTTCAGGGCATGACATGTCAGGTACTGTACAGACAAAGGGTGCTGCTCACATTTAAGCAGCAATTACGTTATTTGGAAGTCAACACAAGAACCTTGATTTGAGCCAAAAAACTGCTTGTATTCTTTTGCAAATTGCCCTTGAAGTGTGTCGTCTTAGATTTATTGATTTTCAAGAGCTTCTATGTACTTCTTATAGTGTGCACAGTACTTGTGTTTTTTCAAAGGATTGCGTAACACAAATACAACTTTTTTGCCCTATAAACAGTACTCTAAATGTGTTATTTCAAAGGATTGCAGAACATAAATAAAACGTTTTGCCCTATTTATTTTTTACTGCATAAGGACAACATGCAAACCCAAATAAAGTTCAGTAAAAGATCACACACAAGTGTTTTCCAAATGTTGTACACTCTGTTTTAGCACCCCCACCTAAAATGATCCTTCATTAAATAGTTCAAAAATAAAGTCTGCTTGATTAGATCAAAATGTTTTAGTTATTTTGGTATCTTGATGACTGTTTCGCATATTTGGAAGTATTTAGCTATTTACAGTAATGGCCACTATTATTGGCACCCCTGGTAAAGATGAGTAAAAAGGGTTATAAAAAATTCACCGTTTGGTGAATTCGCTTCATCTCACACTGAAAAAATGTGAAAACCTTCAACCATTCAACCAAAACCTTTTTTCATTTTTTTTCAGTGTGAGATTAAGCTAATTCACCAAACGGTGAATTTCTTATAACCCTTTTTACTCATCTTTACCAGGGGTGCCAATAATAGTTGCCAGAACTGTATGTCTATATCTAAGTCATTTACATAAATAATATAGAGCAGAGGCCCCAACATTAAACCCTGGGGAACTCCACTTCCCATGTCACACTGCTCAGTTGGGATCCATCTTAGCTTTGCCCCGTTTGTTCTACTTTGACTCCAATTTGTATGCAGCACAGGGCCTTTAATTTCTGCTAGTTCATTCTGATCATGTTGGTACTTTTGTCAAACACTTTTTGAAAGTATGCTGAACACAGCAGGATATAAATCCGGGAGGAGAAACCGCCCTGAACCATCAGTGGACGGAAACAAATGAGGGTTTTTCAGGGAGAAAGTGTAAACATTCACTAAGTACAAACGGTACATCTGTTCACTGTGAGACATCCATCCTCTTATTTTTGGTCTAAAAAGAATCGGAGATGAGTGAACGGGGAAAACAAGTTTGGCTGTTAACTTCCTGCTTCCTCCAACTGAATTACAAAAGTAGTTCTTGATTGAGCTGTGCTTCAAAAGCGTCTTTCTCATTCAATGGAATGCTACGTATGTACATACATCATGGTCACTTGGCTCTTGACTTTGTAACTTTGTGTTAAATATCAGGCCCCCTTGTAAAAGAGATTTGTAAGGATAAACAAATAGAAGTAAAACCTACAGCATGAATCAAACCATTACAAACACAGAGGCTCTTTAATAAACTGACACACATGCACACACGCACACGCACACACACACACGCGCGCAAACAACAAAGCACATATGCAAATGCAGCATGATTAACTATCAGATGGCAGTGTGACTGGGCTGTCACAATAACAGTTCCATTAGGGCGACACCTGTGTCTGGGAGGGCTGTAAAATGCACACTGCTGAGCGAGAGAAATATTTCACCTGCCTGAAGCAGCGAGCAGCGCAGAGGGAGGCTCCGCTTCCTGCGGAGAGAGCAGGCAGCAGACCCGGAATAGAGATGGACAGAGCTCCGCTTCCTGCAGAGAGAGCAGGCCGCAGACCCGGAAGAGAGATGGACAGAGCTCCGCTTCCTGCGGAGAGAGCAGGCCGCAGACCCGGAAGAGAGATGGACAGAGAGAGAGAGAAGCGTCCGTGAGCGAGGGGAGGGCCAATCGCCTGCTATGAGAACACATAGCACACCTGGAGTGAGGAAATGACAGTTTGATTTCAAGTCATTTTACAACGAAAAATCCCATTATTTACTTTAGCCAGATAATGACTGAAGTAAATAACGGGATTAATATTCAAGCCGGAAAATTCCACCTCAAATTGTGTAGAACTAGGCCGCCGCGGTGGTACAACAGTTGTACAACAGTTCGCACCCCGGTCCTGCCAGATCCGAGCATGGCCGGCGCCCTGTGGGCGTGGCAATTGGTGGCTGCTTCCGGGTGGGGAGAGGGGCTCGGAGAGAATTCTTGCGCGCATCGCGGCCCTGGGTGAGTTGGAATCACGGTCAGGTGCCTTAGGAGGAGTCGCGCCCTGAAGAAGACGTGACGCCCTTCCATCCTACTGCTGGCTGACCGGGTTGTGTAGTGATGGTTCTCTAGCCGTTGCTACACGGGGGTAATTGAATTAGAATAAGGGTCCAATTGGCTACTAAATTGGGAGAAAAATGGAAAAAAATCATAAATTATTCTTTTTTAAAAATTGTGTCGAACTAGCGTGTGTTCACAGAAATGGCCCTAATAATGCACACAGGGCCAAATTAGGCATCTCCGTTCCTACGCCCGAGAGGAGCAATTGCAATCAAAGACAGTGTTTGTCTAAACAAGGCTGACTCATGCCCCTACCAGCACAGAGCACTGAAGGCCAAACAGCTTTACCCACAGTTACAAAAGACTATCATTTCTTCCATTATTGAGCATGTAAAAGATTGCATTGTTTGTAATGTATATTTTATACAGCCTTATTTGTTTATCTTTATCAAGGGCATGAATAACTTTGGATGGCACTATACCACAATTGTTGAGTTGAATGGGGGAAAAATAAAATGTAATGCATTTAGATGAGAAGTTAATTCACGGACGCATTTTCCCTCCATTTTTATTTGTTCCACTCTTCTGTTATCGCGATTGCCTTGCAAATTAACTGTATTTGATTTAGAGAGAGAGAGAATGTGTAGCGTCCATTCTGCAACCTGATAATCTGGTATATAGGCTGTTGCCATTATCTGCCACCACAGGTAACAACAGAAGTACTACATATTGCTTATGAATGAACATGCCCACCAACACCAAAACAACGAGAAAGAATTAGAGCATCTTTTGACCACACAATATTTTATATTATATTTTTTATATTTTCACAGAAATGGACCACATCCATTCCCATTAAGAGAATATACGACCATAGTTTTATTGTCATTATCAGGTCAACCTAGTCTTTACATTTTCTTGGGTAAAGTGCAAATAAAAAAGCTTGCATTTGATCGACCATGTCTAAACTACATTTTTTGTAAAACAATGTTTTTCTCAGTAACATGGTGTAGAGAGATTAGTAATATCACAGTTACAGGAATAACAGCATATTCTAATGGATGGGAACAAATATTACGTAGAAAACTGCTGTTGGTTGCTTGTTTTGTCTACCAATGGAAGTTGCCCCAGAGAATTGCATGTGGCTAGCAAATTCAGTGCCCTCCACTACTATTGGCACCCCTGGTAAAGATGAGTAAGAAGGGTTATACAAAATGCACCGTTTGGTGAAATAGCTTAATGTCACACTGAAAAATGAGACAAATCCGACCTTTAATTCAAGTAAATTTATTATGTGAAAAAAAAAATCCCTCATCAAGAAATAATTATTTTTAACAAAACCATGTGTGCCACAATTATTGGCACCCCTGCATTTATATATAGAATAAAGTAATAATTTTTAATATTTGGTCGCATATCTTTTGCATGCCATGACTTCCTGATGTCTGTGACCGAACAACATCAAAAGACTCTTGATATCTTATTTTCTGGTCTCTGCATTTTAATTAATCTCTATGGGAATTGGGGGGTGGGACTAGATTTAGCTGTAAATTACACTGGAAGAGTATGGAACACATGGTTTGCTCAATGGCTCATCAAGGGTCTGACGTATCAAACAAGTCTTAAACCATCACGCTGCTGCCAGAAATACAGTAGATATGAATGGATAACTTGAAGGGTTTCTTCTCCTGACTTATTTTTACATAGAGTTCAATAGGAAAATTTGTCAGGAGAAACAGGGTGCCAATAATAGTGGAGGGCACTGTATATTAGAAAAGGCTGCAGTTTAAGGGAAGACTAGGTGGCTCAGTTGCTAAAACGCTGATAGGCTAACAGCTGTCCATTAGATGCATCATAGCAAATAAAAATGTACTAGACCAAGGTAAAGGTAAGGTCATCTAAAACTATCAAAGTTCATTCCCATTACAATGGAGGGAACATACTGTATGGATCATTGCTATAGGACTCGTTTGCCTCTGTTCTTGTCCTGTGTGATGAGACTCCAATTTAAAATGTAATTACTTCACAAGCACTGACTGGTTTCTGAGCACTTTGCAGCACATTGACAGAATTAAAAAAAGTTGCTATCTTGCACGCGGTGAAAATCTTCAGCGTTAATTAGGCCCAGAGCTTATATGAAGCCAAAGGGGATACATTATACTCAATGTAAAATGCAGCCTGTCAGAGATGATTTAATTCTCAACCCAAAGAACATAAGAGATTAATATTGTCTACTGTGAAGCAGTGCATCTAGATCACCACTCCTGGCGATGTTTATCTATTCTCTAAAGATCTATTTAAAAGAGGAGATCTATTCTAAAGTAAATTACACGGGCATCAAGAACACAGAAGCACACAACATTAGCTTTAGAACATGAGCTCATTTATTTGTTAACCAAAGGACCACAGATGTTATGTTCATTTAGTGTCGAATGGTCCCCTAAAACTTCTATCTGGTCAAACTTTAAGTGTTATTGCTGTAAAACCAAGGACAGCAGAAAATAACCCTGTCTTTGGCCGAGTCCGAATCAGAGCCGGACGAAGTGCGCTCTTTAATGTGCACTGTGTAGCACGCGATGTGCAGTCGGCGAAAAATATCCGCCGTACTATTTTCCGACCGTACTGTGGAAGTGTCGTAAGCAGGTCATACGACGTCCCACCAGTGTTGCCATGTCCGTGGTTTTACAGCTAAATTTCAGCTAAAGTGGAGTCACGGGTACAAATGAAAAGTCGCAAAGCACACATTAAATAAATATATATATAGTATATGATTTCTATTTAAAATATGTTGGTTTTGGTAAAAAAAAAATGTTTTGGGCTAGTTTTGAGTCGGCATTTGGCTGAAAGTCTTGCAAGATCAGGCAACCTTTTGCGCGGCCATATCACATGTTGTTTTTGTTGTATTTGAAGGAAAACGTCAGCAAAGCTGCACCTCAATTTTGTTGTTTTAAACGAAGCTTCACGTCATATTTAGATGACCAAAATGTTTGTGTACTTCTTCAAAATGTGCTCTTGAATGTACTCAGTGAAACCCCGGAAGTAAGTGTATCACACGGGGGGGGGTTTGCCTACTTAATGACTTTTTCATCCTGTCTACTCAACAAGCCTACCTAATAGTATGGAAGGGTGCTGATTCGGACACAGGCTTAGTCTCGCCAGACGCACTGCAGAGTTTTTGTCTATGCGGAAAACCTATACAGCGGTCACAGTCATTTTGACACAAATCTTATAATACCATGAACCGTGTGGCTGGCTCATAATCAACGTGAACGCAAAGAGCAGAAGGACTTCCTGTTTCCATATGCAACAGGCGGAGTCCCGTACAATTGCATTAGCAGGGAATCGGATGAGATGCCGGACGCATAAAAAAGAGACCTGCTCAATGGTAAATGCTTTCAGTGCGCAAAACTATATCCATACTGTGATATAGACCAGCCTGGGGCAATGTACAAAGTGCGCAAAACTATATCCATACTGCGATATAGACCAGCCTGGGGCAATGTACACTGTGCGCAATACTATATCCATACTGCGATATAGACCAGCCTGGGGCAATGTACAAAGTGCGCAAAACTATATCCATGCTGTGATATAGACCAGCCTGGGGCAATGTACAAATTGCACAAAACTATATCCATACTGTGATATAGACCAGCCTGGGGCAATGTACACATTGCACAAAACTATATCCATACTGTGATATAGACCAACCTGGGGCAATGTACACAGTGCGCAAAACTATATCCATACTGTGATATAGACCAACCTGGGGCAATGTACACAGTGCGCAAAACTATATCCATACTGTGATATAGACCAGCCTGGGGCAATGTACAAAGTGCGCAAAACTATATCCATACTGCGATATAGACCAGCCTGGGGCAATGTACACATTGCGCAAAACTATATCCATACTGTGATATAGACCAGCCTGGGGCAATGTACAAATTGCGCAATACTATATCCATACTGCGATATAGACCAGCCTGGGGCAATGTACACATTGCACAAAACTATATCCATACTGTGATATAGACCAGCCTGGGGCAATGTACAAAGTGCGCAAAACTATATCCATACTGCGATATAGACCAGCCTGGGGCAATGTACAAAGTGCGCAAAACTATATCCATACTGTGATATAGACCAGCCTGGGGCAATGTACACAGTGCGCAAAACTATATCCATACTGTGATATAGACCAGCCTGGGGCAATGTACAAAGTGCGCAATACTATATCCATACTGCGATATAGACCAGCCTGGGGCAATGTACAAATTGCACAAAACTATATCCATACTGCGATATAGACCAGCCTGGGGCAATGTACAAATTGCGCAATACTATATCCATACTGTGATATAGACCAGCCTGGGGCAATGTACAGCTTGCGCAAAACTATATCCATACTGTGATATAGACCAGCCTGGGGCAATGTACACATTGCACAAAACTATATCCATACTGTGATATAGACCAGCCTGGGGCAATGTACAAATTGCACAAAACTATATCCATACTGTGATATAGACCAGCCTGGGGCAATGTACACATTGCACAAAACTATATCCATACTGTGATATAGACCAACCTGGGGCAATGTACACAGTGCGCAAAACTATATCCATACTGTGATATAGACCAACCTGGGGCAATGTACACAGTGCGCAAAACTATATCCATACTGTGATATAGACCAGCCTGGGGCAATGTACAAAGTGCGCAAAACTATATCCATACTGCGATATAGACCAGCCTGGGGCAATGTACAAAGTGCGCAAAACTATATCCATACTGCGATATAGACCAGCCTGGGGCAATGTACAAATTGCGCAATACTATATCCATACTGCGATATAGACCAGCCTGGGGCAATGTACACATTGCACAAAACTATATCCATACTGTGATATAGACCAGCCTGGGGCAATGTACAAAGTGCGCAAAACTATATCCATACTGCGATATAGACCAGCCTGGGGCAATGTACAAAGTGCGCAAAACTATATCCATACTGTGATATAGACCAGCCTGGGGCAATGTACACAGTGCGCAAAACTATATCCATACTGTGATATAGACCAGCCTGGGGCAATGTACAAAGTGCGCAATACTATATCCATACTGCGATATAGACCAGCCTGGGGCAATGTACAAATTGCACAAAACTATATCCATACTGCGATATAGACCAGCCTGGGGCAATGTACAAATTGCGCAATACTATATCCATACTGTGATATAGACCAGCCTGGGGCAATGTACAGCTTGCGCAAAACTATATCCATACTGTGATATAGACCAGCCTGGGGCAATGTACAAATTGCACAAAACTATATCCATACTGCGATATAGACCAGCCTGGGGCAATGTACAAATTGCGCAATACTATATCCATACTGTGATATAGACCAGCCTGGGGCAATGTACAGCTTGCGCAAAACTATATCCATACTGCGATATAGACCAGCCTGGGGCAATGTACAAATTGCGCAATACTATATCCATACTGTGATATAGACCAGCCTGGGGCAATGTACAGCTTGCACAAAACTATATCCATACTGTGATATAGACCAGCCTGGGGCAATGTACAAATTGCGCAATACTATATCCATACTGTGATATAGACCAGCCTGGGGTAATGTACAAATTGCGCAAAACTATATCCATACTGTGATATAGACCAGCCTGGGGCAATGTACAAATTGCGCAATACTATATCCATACTGCGATATAGACCAGCCTGGGGCAATGTACAAATTGCGCAATACTATATCCATACTGTGATATAGACCAGCCTGGGGTAATGTACAAATTGCGCAAAACTATATCCATACTGCGATATAGACCAGCCTGGGGCAATGTACAAATTGCGCAATACTATATCCATACTGCGATATAGACCAGCCTGGGGCAATGTACAAATTGCGCAATACTATATCCATACTGTGATATAGACCAGCCTGGGGTAATGTACAAATTGCGCAAAACTATATCCATACTGCGATATAGACCAGCCTGGGGCAATGTACAAATTGCGCAATACTATATCCATACTGCGATATAGACCAGCCTGGGGCAATGTACAAATTGCGCAATACTATATCCATACTGTGATATAGACCAGCCTGGGGTAATGTACAAATTGCGCAATACTATATCCATACTGTGATATAGACCAGCCTGGGGTAATGTACAAATTGCGCAATACTATATCCATACTGTGATATAGACCAGCCTGGGGTAATGTACAAATTGCGCAAAACTATATCCATACTGCGATATAGACCAGCCTGGGGCAATGTACAAATTGCGCAATACTATATCCATACTGCGATATAGACCAGCCTGGGGCAATGTACAAATTGCGCAATACTATATCCATACTGTGATATAGACCAGCCTGGGGTAATGTACAAATTGCGCAAAACTATATCCATACTGCGATATAGACCAGCCTGGGGCAATGTACAAATTGCGCAATACTATATCCATACTGCGATATAGACCAGCCTGGGGCAATGTACAAATTGCGCAATACTATATCCATACTGTGATATAGACCAGCCTGGGGCAATGTACAAATTGCGCAATACTATATCCATACTGTGATATAGACCAGCCTGGGGTAATGTACAAATTGCGCAAAACTATATCCATACTGCGATATAGACCAGCCTGGGGCAATGTACAAATTGCGCAATACTATATCCATACTGCGATATAGACCAGCCTGGGGCAATGTACAAATTGCGCAAAACTATATCCATACTGCGATATAGACCAGCCTGGGGCAATGTACAAATTGCGCAATACTATATCCATACTGCGATATAGACCAGCCTGGGGCAATGTACAAATTGCGCAATACTATATCCATACTGTGATATAGACCAGCCTGGGGTAATGTACAAATTGCGCAAAACTATATCCATACTGTGATATAGACCAGCCTGGGGCAATGTACAAATTGCACAAAACTATATCCATACTGCGATATAGACCAGCCTGGGGCAATGTACAAATTGCGCAATACTATATCCATACTGTGATATAGACCAGCCTGGGGCAATGTACAGCTTGCGCAAAACTATATCCATACTGCGATATAGACCAGCCTGGGGCAATGTACAAATTGCGCAATACTATATCCATACTGTGATATAGACCAGCCTGGGGCAATGTACAGCTTGCACAAAACTATATCCATACTGTGATATAGACCAGCCTGGGGCAATGTACAAATTGCGCAATACTATATCCATACTGTGATATAGACCAGCCTGGGGTAATGTACAAATTGCGCAAAACTATATCCATACTGTGATATAGACCAGCCTGGGGCAATGTACAAATTGCGCAATACTATATCCATACTGCGATATAGACCAGCCTGGGGCAATGTACAAATTGCGCAATACTATATCCATACTGTGATATAGACCAGCCTGGGGTAATGTACAAATTGCGCAAAACTATATCCATACTGTGATATAGACCAGCCTGGGGCAATGTACAGCTTGCGCAATACTATATCCATACTGCGATATAGACCAGCCTGGGGCAATGTACACAGTGCGCAAAACTATATCCATACTGCGATATAGACCAACCTGGGGTAATGTACAAATTGCGCAAAACTATATCCATACTGTGATATAGACCAACCTGGGGCAATGTACAAAGTGCGCAAAACTATATCCATACTGTGATATAGACCAGCCTGGGGCAATGTACAGCTTGCGCAATACTATATCCATACTGCGATATAGACCAGCCTGGGGCAATGTACACAGTGCGCAAAACTATATCCATACTGCGATATAGACCAACCTGGGGCAATGTACAAATTGCGCAAAACTATATCCATACTGTGATATAGACCAACCTGGGGCAATGTACAAATTGCGCAAAACTATATCCATACTGTGATATAGACCAGCCTGGGGCAATGTACAAAGTGCACAAAACTATATCCATACTGTGATATAGACCAGCCTGGGGCAATGTACAAATTTGGTTTAAGCACCAAATTGCAGATGAACATCACTAATAATAATAATAATAATAATAATAATAGTAATAATAATAATATATTTAACATATACAGAAACATGACTACACAAGTAAATATAACATACCACAGATCTAAAACAATATGCTCTCTCAGGGGGATGTGAAGTACTCGTTAACATGACTGATTAATTTAATGAAAGTACCCAACAATTGTCTGTTTATGTTAGTATGGTATAAATTAAACAACTGCCTGGGACCAATTACTTGATTAGTAAATCACTCAAATATATCCAATTTAAGACTGTCCACATACACACTGCATCAAGTGTACATCCATTGGACTTGCAAAGTGTATAATTTACACACACACTTCCTTCAACAGCAGAAACCAGGCAATATTTTTTTTGCATCACACCAGCGCTGAATCCATTTCCTTTTAAAGAGGCTCTTATTTGTTTTACGGGGAGAAGTGAAATGGCACGCTGAGACGGGACCCCGATCGGAAGTCATGCGGCGCAAAATGTGCCGCTTTCCAGGTCCACCTCAGCCCCGCTGGCACAGAGGAGAAGAGGAACGCTCTCACGGGCGCGCCACGTCAGCTGTGGATTCAGGCGGAGAGCCTGTCGGCGGCGGGTCGCGCGGTGCCCGGCCGGGCGATCTTACGGAGCGCGGCAGGAGGAGCGGACACCTGAGCCTTCACTGGCAGGGCAGCTGCTCCAAGTCAAGGTTCTGTCTATATTCAACCGATCCTCCTGAAACCGCCGTGTGAAAATGCAGGGGAAGACTTCATTAAAGCTGGCAGATGGCCGCGGCACCCCCTCCCCTGCCCCGCGACAAGAAAACGAATCGCCTCGTTCTTTCAAAATGTACATAGCCTTACACCTACGCAGTGCGTTCCTTTGGGACTTCTGTTTGCTTCATAGGATCCTTGGCAGAGGCGAGACCTGCGCGATGCAAAATGTTGGCGAGGCGTGAGAGGCGCATCCTCGCGACCGACCTTTCGCACGCGCAACGCGAACGCAGCATGCAGGGAGGCGATAACCGGAGATAAACAGAACGGAATTGAACAAATTCCAAAGTCGGCAACCCTTTCAGCGGCTTCCAAGGCAGGACGGTGTGGTGTTTTAGCGACACCGCAAAACTGTCGAAAGGAGAGCGGAAACAGTAGGAGCGAATTAATTCAAAACCCATTTTTCAAAATTAATCATTTATCAGGGGCTTAGTGTCCTTTTCTGTCAGCAAATGATTGCTTTTGTTTTCATGTTTCAACGATTCAGACCATTCTGTGTGGTCCATTTCAAGCACAGACCATACGGAAACTATGGAAACATAGGCACACACACACACACATGCACATACACACATGCACACGCATGCACGCGCACACACACACACACACACACACACACACAAGCACATACACGCACATACACACATGCACACGCATGCACGCGCACACGTACGCACACACACACACACACACACACACAAATTAAAGCGTTTGCCTAAGATAAAATCCCGGGGTACTGATTATACCTGACAACAAAGTGGTACCATGGATATCAAAGAGGTTGTGCTTGGTAACGGGAGGTCCTGGTGCTGTCCACTTTGCAGTGCTAGCTAGTATACTGATGTCGTATCATTGAACAATACCATGTACTGTCTATTCACAGTAAATAGGCTCAGTGCACTGTCCAACTTTGGCAGTCAGAACTTTCAGTGTTTAACACAAGGACCAGAATATTTTTCAGTAAACCGAATGTGGAATGACTTTTTAACCTTATTTATTTATTTACTTATGTAATTCTGTGATGCAGGGAGTGCCGGCCCCGTCCCTCCCGTTTCATAGAAGCCTCAGTTCTAGGGCCGGCAGCAGAGACCAGAGAAACTCAGCAGGGACAGCACCTCTGCCGTCCCTATTCGCCACTGACCGCAGGCAATTGGGACCATGCCGGTCTCCTTTGAGAGGCCCTCTGCCCAGGATACGGGGAGCCACCTGGCGGCACGGCGGCTCGCTAATGCTGCGTGAATCCGTGCTCAATATCAGACCCTGGGGCCAATCCATGCGCAGCATCAGTGCCTTAACGGGACGAGCCATCTAGCAGCCCCTTTGTATTTATTATTTTTTTTAAATTCAACCTTTATTTATACAGGGTAGGTTGACTGAGAATGCTTATCCAGCAATGCCCTGTAAGCCCCTCCCCCCTAACCTGCCTAACCTTTGCATTGTGGGAGTACCCCGAGGGAACCTGTGTGGACACGGGGAGAACATGGAAACTCCATGCAGAAAGGACCCCGACCTTTGACCGTCTTGCTGTGAGGTCGACGGCGCTCTCCGTCGGACCACCGTGCCTCCCATGAGACTGCTTAACTTATGGTCATCTACGTTACGGGGTCTGATCTTTCAGATGCCGACTTTCTCAATGACCCACAATGGTCTGTAGATTCCTTCCTTCATTAACAGTGAGAAGGGCCAAGAGCAAAATAACATCGGGATCAAAAATGAATCAAAAGGCTAAAAGCTGATTAGCTCTACGACAACATTAATAATGTTCATAGCACAGTATGCGATGTGGTTTCCAACACATCATTCTTAAGAGCAGACAGGATTCGTAATGTATAGAGAGGACAAGAGGCATATTATCTCACTACCTGCGCCATAGATTACCTCGTGGCATTATTGCTCTTGACTATTGCAGGAGAATTGGAGATAAAATGACTATGAATATTTTCTGATGATTGCAATAGAACATTTCTTTTTAATAAACGGCATATTTTATGTTACCAGGCATGATAATTTTAAACGGCTTTGGAGTTTTCCGAGGTTTTCCAGAGACTGTAAATGAGGCCTAATAGACGATGAATAATTAATGTGGGCATCGTATTTAAATGATTACTTAAAAAAAGCACATCGCAAGTTATTTAATGCCCCGCTGTAGTAACTGAATTAGCTAATTTGCCATATGAGATTGCACACAAGATAATTATTATTATTATTTTTATTTTGGCATGTCTCTTTAGGGGCTCCGTAGGGGAGCACTACGACTGAGTGTGTGAATAACTGGTTTGTTAGCATTTAAAAAAAAAAAAATTTTTGCATTTAGTATTAGTTTTTTTTATGAAAAAGATTAACACATAACAAAAAACTTTGAAGGAACTAAAATCCATTGGAGGATCAGTCTTCCCAATGCGTCAATGTTACAGTCATCCTGATGAATCATTTTAAATATGTTGTGCAGGGTTATCTCAATAAGAGCATAAACATATGCCAGGAGTATCTCAATAAGAGCATAAACATATGCTCTCCAAAAAGTCATTAATATGCAGAGTCAAAAATGTCACATTTGGAAAGAAAGAATTTGTGCACTCGCTTATGCTCCAAAAACAATTTAGCAGTTTTATTTAATTTTGTGTTTTTTTTTTTCCAGAACTGTCTTGCTCATGACTCATGATAACCAATGAACTACAGCTTTTGAGTTACAAGCCCAGGCCCATCACCATTCTGCTACATTCCCACCATCAGATGTAGATCGCGTCACAACTTTTAATATTTTATATATAATTCATGACACAAAAATGTAGGCAGCTTATCTAATCAGACCTGCAGTCAGTATATCTAGATGTGACTACTCGTCTCAAAACTGGCAGGATGGAATGCAGCTTGCCAAACTAACAGTGTGAAGCAACTTGGTAGCTACTCTTATCGATTACTGTGACAATGGTTCTGAAGATGCATTGCATTTTGTAGGCTAAATGGTAACGTTAGCTAGTTTGCTAATGATCAATATGAATAAATATATAATGCATTATCCACTTCCACCAGAAATCTGGCCTAGTCATTTTGGATACATTGTTGGTGACGGACGTGAATTAAAAAGCATGCTACAATTCCAAAAGCTAGCAAACTAGAAGTAGCTAATGGCACTGATGAAGTTAGGCTAATTGCATTATACTTTACATTCGGTTACATTCAGGCGCTCGTATTCAGAGTGAATTAGCTGCGGTGCATGCAGCACAACAGCGAGTAAACCAAAGTCACTGCCATGTTGGTGGAAGCAGCTTGAGATGGTGCGCTCTTTGTGACGAGGCCCATTGTCCTGTTGGAAGTAACCATGTGAAAAAGGCTGTATTGTGGCCATAAAAGGATGTACAACAATTCAAACGATGCTCAATAGGTATTAAAGGTCCTAATAAGTTCCAGGAAAACATTCCCCACGCTACACCTCCAGCCGGAACCATTGATACAAGACGCGATGGATCCATGGATTCATGCCGTTTACGTCAGATTCTAACCCTACCATCTGCAAGTTGCAGCTGAAAGCGAGATTTGTCAGACTAGGCCTTTTTACCGTTTTAATTTACGCACTGTAGCCTCATCTTCCTGTTTTTAGCTGACGTGAGTGGAACCCGACGTAGTCTTCTGCTGCTGCTGTTCATCTGCTTCAAGGTTCGACGCGAGATGCCCTTCTGCACACCACTGTTGTAAACGGCTGTTATCTGAGCATCTGTGGCCCTTCTGTTTGCTTGACCGAGCCCGCCCATTCTCCTCTGACCTCTCTCATTAACCGAGCCCGCCCATTCTCCTCTGACCTCTCTCATTAACCGAGCCCGCCCATTCTCCTCTGACCTCTCTCATTAACCGAGCCCGCCCATTCTCCTCTGACCTCTCTCATTAACCGAGCCCGCCCATTCTCCTCTGACCTCTCTCATTGACCGAGCCCGCCCATTCTCCTCTGACCTCTCACATTAACCGAGCCCGCCCATTCTCCTCTGACCTCTCACATTGACCGAGCCCGCCCATTCTCCTCTGACCTCTCTCATTAACCGAGCCCGCCCATTCTCCTCTGACCTCTCTCATTAACCGAGCCCGCCCATTCTCCTCTGACCTCTCACATTAACCGAGCCCGCCCATTCTCCTCTGACCTCTCTCATTAACCGAGCCCGCCCATTCTCCTCTGACCTCTCTCATTAACCGAGCCCGCCCATTCTCCTCTGACCTCTCTCATTAACCGAGCCCGCCCATTCTCCTCTGACCTCTCACATTAACCGAGCCCGCCCATTCTCCTCTGACCTCTCTCATTAACCGAGCCCGCCCATTCTCCTCTGACCTCTCACATTAGCCGAGCCCGCCCATTCTTATCTGACCTCTCTCATTAACCGAGCCCGCCCATTCTCCTCTGACCTCTCTCATTAACCGAGCCCGCCCATTCTCCTCTGACCTCTCTCATTAACCGAGCCCGCCCATTCTCCTCTGACCTCTCTCATTAACCGAGCCCGCCCATTCTCCTCTGACCTCTCTCATTAACCGAGCCCGCCCATTCTCCTCTGACCTCTCTCATTGACCGAGCCCGCCCATTCTCCTCTGACCTCTCTCATTAACCGAGCCCGCCCATTCTCCTCTGACCTCTCTCATTAACCGAGCCCGCCCATTCTCCTCTGACCTCTCTCATTAACCGAGCCCGCCCATTCTCCTCTGACCTCTCTCATTAACCGAGCCCGCCCATTCTCCTCTGACCTCTCACATTAACCGAGCCCGCCCATTCTCCTCTGACCTCTCACATTAACCGAGCCCGCCCATTCTCCTCTGACCTCTCACATTAGCCGAGCCCGCCCATTCTCCTCTGACCTCTCACATTAACCGAGCCCGCCCATTCTCCTCTGACCTCTCTCATTAACCGAGCCCGCCCATTCTCCTCTGACCTCTCTCATTAACCGAGCCCGCCCATTCTCCTCTGACCTCTCTCATTAACCGAGCCCGCCCATTCTCCTCTGACCTCTCTCATTAACCGAGCCCGCCCATTCTCCTCTGACCTCTCACATTAACCGAGCCCGCCCATTCTCCTCTGACCTCTCACATTAACAAGGTGTTTTCACACACAGAACTGTCGCTCGCTCGATCGTTTTTTGTTAATTGCACCATTCTCTGTAAATTCTAGAAACTGTAGTGCGCGGAAACCCCAGGAGGGCAGCTGTTTGAGATGCTGGAACCACCGCGTATGGGACCAATAATCAAACCACGGTCAAAGACGTTTAGATCTCGCCTCTTGCCCATTCTAATGTTTGGTTGAACAACTACTAAACCTCTTCGCCATGTCTGCATGATTTATATATTGAGTTGCAGCTACGTGATTTGCTGTTTGGGGGAGCAGGTTATTAGCATAATTAGCAGGTGTATCTAATAAAAGTGGCCACTGAGTGTATAGGTATCCTCTCCATTAGTCCAACATTGTAAATCTCTTAAAAGAAACCTGCATTGCATTTTATGCCTGTACACAAATTACAGTTCTAAGGGTTATGCTTCATTTACCATACACACAAAATACACACAAAATTACCAGCTGTTTCTCTCAAGTTGCCCAGATAGTTTTTTTCCACTTATTGTGCATTCAGTGTTTCCAGTGTGGGCAGATGAAATGAACCCTTACAGTATAAATTCCTTCTGCTACTGTCTGGCATATTTTCAGCTTCCCACTAACTTCTTTTCCTTGTGTACTCCTCGTTATATAGCTGGCTTGCTGCTTCATGAGGTGGACCTGTAGGAAATGCATCGCAAAATATAGGAAAAACAGCGGCATATTTTGTTGGTAATTGCATCACTGAACGGTTATTTTTCTTGGGCTCTTGGGCAGTTCTCTTCTGTTTATGAAAATCAACACAGAACAGGGCAAACTATTCTAAAACTGCTAGAAATCAGTTCATAGTTCACTCACTGGAATGATTGTCAGTCACACTGCACAATATAAGAGACTGATTTACTAATAACACAACCAATGATTGGTGCAAAACAAATACCATGACCAATCATTGGCCATGCTATTGGTTGTTTGTGTGCTGCAGTAAATCAAGCCTTTAGAGTGCATGTGCTGAAGTTTACCAGGAAACATGGAAAACTAAAAAGAACCTGTAAAATTGCAATGTCTATATTTTGCATTTCTTTCACTCTTCTGAGAATTACTTTTGCGGTTAAAGTTTGCACTCCAGAGCAAGTCACTTAAATGGGTTCATTTACATTGGTGGCAAATGACAATCTATTGCTGGTTCAAAGGTATCTCTAAAACGCTCAAGCCTGTGGATCTCCTGGAGCGGTAAGGGACCCCACAGTTTGTTTGAGCAGGGACTCTATTACAATACGTTATGAACCAAAATTGTGTAAAAAAAATAATAAAAAAAACCTATTTGAAGGGGGCATTGCTTAATAAGAGCTCAGGCTCTCTATAGGTCTGCTGTTGCAGCCAGGGCCATAAGATTTACATATTTATTTGAAATCATCTCCATGTGTCGAGCATTGGAAATCCCTTAACATGTAACCTGAAAGGTGCAGTTAACAGTGGGATTCTGTGTAATTTTTTTACTTTTCTTGCCATACAAACTCGACATGAGTTCGCCTCAAGTAAATGATGGCACTCAAGCTACCTTAGTGAAACTGCAGTGCGCAACCGAAGAAGCAGACTGAACCGTGCCTGTTGACAGACATCCGCGTTTGCCAATGTTTCTGCTTTTATTCACCTCAAAGTTAATAAAAAATAATTTTAAAAAAAAATTATGAAGTGAAATCCAATTAGAAAGTGGGTATGTCTCAGTAAAGATCAAAATACAAGCCCAAATGTATATACAGTTAAATGCCGTGTTAAATAAAAGTATTGGGACAGTGACACAATTTTTGTTTTGGCTCAAGCAATATATGAACGTCAAACATAGCTTACATCAATATTTAATATTTCATTAAATCAGCTTAATATCCGTTGTTCTCCCATACTGGGCCTGCATGTCGGTATACTTTATTGTCTCTAGGGTATACACACTCTTTGATTATGTCAGGTACTTGCAGTTGATGTTTCCCTGGAAGCAAGTTACGCAGTCATGGCTTTCATTTGTCTTTAAGAAGATAGAGTGCAAGACACTACCTGTCAACTGCCCTTCCCTGGTATGCTAATTTACTGTGGAAAATGGGTGGGATTTCATAGCAAGAATTGAGCAGAAATTGTTGTATGGTGCCAATTATAAAACTGAATGAATAGAAATTGGTTGTTATTCAACTCTGTATTGCTTTGCCAAAGTTAATACACTGTTTATTTCTATTTTGGAGCCATTTTAATTAAAACGGAAAGGAACTGATTTTGATGTAAATGAAAACTTCTTGGCATTGCCTATTTTTATTTTCCATTTGAAATAAAAGCAAGGGCGCACTTATCGTATTTGCATAATCAGCTCAAGAGAGGAAGTGTTGTAATTGCGTTCGGCGTCTTTTCTCGTCCAAACCTCGCAGATATGCCGCTGACTCTCGCGCACTAATACATCGTATATCTCAGAGAATACCAAAGGTCTGAGAAACGGATGCTCAACAGGCTGTTGTTATTGCATTTTCACAGGGTTTTGCTTGATTGACGCGACCCTTGTGCCAGACAGTCAGTCACAGATGATAGTAAACATACCGTCTAGATGTGTGGGTTGGAAATGGGGCGAACTGGAGGGCTTAGGTCTTATTAGTTTTTATATTTGAGGATTTTACTAATGCATCCTAAATCAAACATAATATATCTATACATATATATATATATATAGTCAATACATATGAGGTGATTTTTTGAATGTATAGTCTGAGTAAAGCAGTGTCTCCAGAGAAACAATTTATTCTGTCACGTGAGAAATCTCTTTGTTTGGCCTTATCTTCTTTCCTATGTCTACACATTACTCCTGTAGCTTGCTAAGCAATAACTCATTTGCTTTGCCTTCTGAAGCTCATTCATTATAGAAGCTATGGAAACCAACAGCCACGGAACAATGAAATACCTTTGGAAATCATGCTTGTTTGAAGGTAATTCATTGTCCAAATTGTAATTGGGGATGACACTCACACAAAAAAGGAAATGTGTTATTGGAAGCATTAGCTGAATGGAATCCACATTTACATGATGAACAGTTTTAAGTCGTTTGGGGAAAAATAATCATGTTTTTTCCCCAAGAGCTGCTCCATTAAGTGCAATGGAGAAACGGCTATAGCAACATAACCCTTCAACCATGTGGTGTAGTTGGCCACCTCCAGTCATAGTATGGGTCACACACACACACACACACACACACACACACACACACACACACACACACACACACACACACATACACATACACACACACACACACACACACACACACATACATACACATACACACACACACACACACATACACATACACATACACATACACACATACATACACATACACACACACACACACACATACACATACACACACATACACACACACTCATACACATACACATACACATACACACATACACATCCATAATGTTTGGGAGAAAGGCATATATTTTTTTATTTGTACATAGCCCCCCATTTTAGGGCACCATGATGTTTGGGACTTATTAGTAGTCATGTTTAGTACTTTGTTGCATATCCTTTGCATGCAATGACTGCTTGAAGTCTGTGACCCATAGACATCTGAATATCTTCTCTGATGAGGCTTTGCCAGGCCTGTACTGCAGCCATCTTTAAAAAAAACAAAAAAGCCAAGTTAACCACTATTATAATTAAATTCTCTCCATGTAGCAACCGCTAGAGAATCACCGCTATACAACCCTGTCAGCCGGTAGTAGGAAGGAGGGCGCCACGTTCCCTTCAGGGCGCGGCGACTCGAGCTCCTGACGTGATTCCAACTCGCCCAGGGCCGTTTTGTGTGCAGTGATTCTCTTCGAGCCCCTCCCCCCACCCAGAAGCAGCCGCCAATTGCTGCTCCCACAGGGCATAGTATTCATGCTAAAATACTAAGTTGGCACAAAGTATATTGATGCGGTTTGACAACTATCACATTTTACATAAGCTGAGGTGGCGATGGAGGGAACCATTTTATTTTTACTTATTAAACTGGGGGATGATTACGTGGCAGATTGAACGGGCTAGGTTGGTTATTTAGCCAGGACACCGGGGAAACCCCTACCCTTTATGATAAGTGTCACGGGATCTTTAATGACCACAATAAATCAGGTTTATCGACTCATCCGAAAGATGGCATCTCCTACAGCACAGTGTCCCCATCACTGCACTGGAGCATCAGGGTTTATTTGACCAGAGGGAGGATTGCCCCCTACTGGCCCACCAACACCACTTCCCAGCAGCTTAGTTCTCCCATCCAAGCTCTAACCAAGCCCACACCTGACCTGCTTAGCTTCAGCCGTTCAGCAGGAGCCGAGGGCATGGTTGTATGGCTGCTGTATGGCCAGGCGGTTGCAGGTTCTGTTCCATTGTGCCATTAGTACTTCACTTAAGTGCTCAACTTGAATTACTTCAGCAAATATCCAGATGCACACTTGGATCATGTATAAGCTGTGAAAAGCCCAGTGAATACGGCCCGACAGAGGAAATCAGGATTTTGCTCACTTTAAATCCATAACCAGCTGTGCTACTAAGTCTGGATCAGTTAGAAAAACTGAAAAAAGTAGATGAAAGAAACTTCAAGTCACTTTGAATAATGTCACATATCAGACACATAGGCTAAATAATAATAATAAAAGTAATGCTTTTTAATTTAATAATTCAAATTTAATGACAAGGTGAATTGCGGTCTGATTTAATCTGGCTCTCGGTTGGATAACATTTAGATCTAATTGGAATACTCTGGACCTATTCTGAGTAGTTCCAAGGTGCTATGAAAACACACGCTGTTTGAAATTGAGGCGGAGGAATACCTTTGTCATTTATCACTCCTTATTTAACTAAAAAATCCCATTGTCTTAAGCACAGGGTAGGTTAAGCACTATATAATTAACGGAGCACACTTCCAAACCAAACGCGAGCTTAAGCATGTGAGATATAAATATCAGTGCTGCTATTAGGCCGTCCATTTTCTCAGCTCAAGAAGATGGCAAATGTCAAGCAACCCTTTTCACAAACCTTTACTTTGTGGGCCATTTGAAGGAGTTAAGTGGTGGGCACATTTCTACTGCACATTTCTACTGTTTCCAAAACACCTTAAGAAAATCTGATTCCAATTTAAAGTTACATTTTATAAAGTATAAAAGTCATTTGAATTTGAATACATGAAAAAATTTAAGAGATGCCACAATTTTCTGAAAAGAAACTGCTCTCATCCAATGCAGTGGTGTCCAACACGTCCTGGAGGGCCACAGTGTCTGCAGGTTTTTGTGGTTTCCTTTCAATCGGCAGCCAATTAAGGTCTTCGGAACAAGGTGCGAGGACGTTTTAGCCAATCCATGTCCTAAATGAATGACTGATGCTGAAAATATAAAAAACCAGCAGACACTATGACACTCCTGGTCTGAATTATGACACCCTTGATCTAATGTGTATAACTGATAGGAGCCTAAGTTAAGTTTAACTTCCAGGGGAAAAACTGTATGAATTTACAAATAAAGCCCAGGGTAAATGTACACTTGGACACACTATACTAGACGTGTGCAGCAAACAATGCCGCACGAAATAAACTGAGGAGAAAAACGGGTTCTAACAAAAACAATCGCACACGATGTGGGAAAATGAGATAAGTAAGAGACCAGCTGTGCCTCGGAAGTTTGCCACAAGGGGTTTTTCCCTGCTTAGGAAAGCCCAGATTCACTCTCTTTCACTGTCAGATCAGCCGATGGGAAGAAAAATAGTCCAATTTGGATTAATGGGAGAGATGCAGTAGCAATGTTTCTAGGAATACTGCCACGGTTATTATAATTTTTAAACATTTCTTTTTTTAAAATTTGTTTCAGATTTTTCTCATTTTTTCCCAATTAGGTAGCCAATTACACCCCTATGTAATGAAATTTCCCGCGTAGCAACCACTTGAGACTTTGCCGCTACAACCCCATCAGCTGGTAGTAGGAAGGAGGGCGCGGCGTTCTCTTCAGGGCACGACTCCTCCGAGCCCTGACCGTGAATCTCCCCTGGGATCCCGCCCCTCCTGCGCTCCCTCGAGGCACCGGCCATACTCAGATTGGGGAGGACCGGGGTCCCAACCGTATGTTATGTCGCTGTCCATGGTTCTGAATACTGCCATGTGCCAGTCTTCAGCGCTACCGCTGTCCATGGTCCTGATGCTCTCTGTCAACACTCTGTGGCTGACGCTCACTGTCCATGGTTACACTGATAGCTAAGGAATTCCTTTCATTGTGTGTCAGTACTCATACGCTTATTTAGTAGTTTCAGCATCAACCGAACACTTTCCATGGGTCCCACTGTCCCATATCCTGTATTATAGGACATAACATACTGCGTATCCCAGCATGTCCCAGGGGTCGTCAGTACAATTACAAGTTTATAAGACTTTCAGATTAAAATGAACTTCGCCCGATTTGCACATCTTTAATAATGATGGTTATCACTGCATTACAAAATATGATAATCATTGTAAATATATATAGTACTAGATACCTATTATTATTATTATTATTATTATTATTATTATTAAGTAAAATAAAATTATATCCACCTCAAAAACCAAGGGTGTGTGTAGTGGGTAATGACATGTGAAATTATGGCATGATTGAATCATCAGAGAAGTGTGACTTCAATTTACCTCAAACATGATTTATTCATATGTTTTTAAAGAAGCCTTGGACAGACACTGCACAATAGTTATGTGGTTTTTTACTGTTTAAAAAGACAACAACAAAAAAGCACATGGTGACGCAATTTAACGTTTCAACAGCTCGGTAAACAAGCGGCAATCTTGGTAGTTGATCGAGATCAATGATGAACTATGTTCTTCTAATGCATGGAACCACTTAACATTTCCGTTTTATTTCTGGACACAAACGACTCCTGAGAGTGATGCAGTACATTTTCAGCAGATTAACCAGACAGTCGATAGGTTTAACAACTTTTATTTTTTTTCTTCTGCGAGAAATTTCCCTAGTGGCTAACAACCAGTTCTACTCGTTAGACCATAACGACAAGCTTTGAACCTCCAAATAAAATTGAGCGGTAGAGACGACTGTGCAGAAAGTAAAACGTATTACTCTGTGGAGGTGTCCTCCGAGCGCCTTCACTGAGCCCACACCGTTACCGCCAAGATGGGGCATAAACAACCACCAAACTACAGTGACGGTGTTAGCAATTGTCATGCCAACAAGGGCTCTGTAATCGAGCGGTCTCTCCCAGGGGGTGCCCCCACAGCACAGGATCGTGCCTACGGGGGCTCTGTAATCGAGCGGTCTCTCCCAGAGGGTGCCCCCACAGCACAGGATCGTGCCTACGGGGGCTCTGTAATCGAGCGGTCTCTCCCAGGGGGTGCCCCCACAGCACAAAATCGTGCCTACGGGTGCTCTGTAATTGAGCGGTCTCTCCCAGAGGGTGCCCCCACAGCGCAGGATCGTAGGACCCCAGGAGGGTCTCGAGAACAATACGCACTATGCCCCCAGTATCGCAGGGATTTCCCGGCTATGTCTGTCTGAACAGGCACCTGCTGTCTTACTCTATTTTCTTGTCCCAAGCGAGTTTAAAAAATCCCATTAAAAAGATTAATCTTGCACATCCAAGATGATAAAATGTCTTAAATGTCGATTTAAACTTAGGCCGAAATGGTTCGAGAAATGCGTGCCGCGCACATTCATAAGATCTGTCGTGCATCGTGCAGGACGTACATATTTAGTAATGACACAGAAACCTCTAAAACTCACGGTCTTTAATTGAACTGGAATGAAAAATGTGATGTAAGGCTTTAATCAACTCGTTGTTACAGAAGCATCAGACTACGTTTGGGATCATTGCAACATTATGAAATCCCTTTGTCTTGAAGATATACGGAGTCTGCCGTGTGTCACTTTTAATGTAATCTTTGAAAAGTATTTTTTTCTGGTTGTCCTCAGGCAGTCCTGACTAGTTTGCTGTTAAAATGTTTACAAGCAGCAGTCCTGTTAACACTGCATGCGCTTTTCGTCTGGTGTCCAGATTCGGTTTTACCTTAACAAGCTAGGAAATTATGTCATTATTTTATTGTATTTTATGACTTTGTTTGACTTTCATCATGACTCCATTTATTGTGTTTGATTGACAGACCAGGTAGAAAACATAATGCTGTCCAGGTGGAAATAAAGTAATGTAATTTCTGCACTAATTCCAGCAGCCATACGTACCAACCTGTTCCCTTCTCAGCTGCTAATGTACGAACAAAGCACATTGTACGTACATCTGGGAATTTAGGGGGCGATTCAGACCTGAGATAAAGTCAACTTGAGTCCGAAATTTTAAAAGTGCTCTGGCTAACGAATCACAATCTTGAGTTTCAATCATTCAAGAAGGTCCACAGGTTTGTATCCCAGCCAGGGGCCTTTCCGTGTTCAGTTAGCATCTCCCCGTGTTTACGCAGGTCTCCTCCGGGTACTCCGGTTGCCTCCCACAGTCCAAAGACAAGCACGTTAGGCTGGTCGGAGAAATTGCCCATAGGTGTGAGTGTGTGACTGAATGGTGTGTGTTCTCTGTGATGGATTGGTGACCTATCCAGGGGGTATTTTTGCTTCTTGTCCAATGCATGCTGGGATAGGCTCAAGTCCCCCCTGCTGGACATGGGGAGAACAAACTCCACACAGGAAGGTCTTTAGCCGGAATTCAAACTCGGTGCCTTGCTGTGAGGCGAGAATACTACTCACTGCACCTCCAATGCCGCCCAAAAATACGGGCTGTAAAATCAACACGTGAACAAACTCATCCCGCTTCCCAGCGACGACTTACGGTCACATTTTCTTGCAGAAGTGACCCAACCTTTCTTCAAGCACGCCTGAGGTGGGCTATCATGTGACCATCTCCATTGCACTTTAACCCAAAGTCGTGCTTCAAAGATGCCAGCTGGTGTCATGTCAGTTTATAGGATTCCCAATTAACATGAACAAACCTGGGTTACACAACACATTTGTCCAGGTCTTACCAGAAGGTTCTTCAGTCCCTGATTAATTGCTCTTAAAAGTGGGCAGTATGTAGGTATTCTTTTTTCATACAGGTGACACTAAAACATTTTAATGTTGTGCTATGCGTCGTTCATCGGTGAAGTGGTGTTGACTCCATATCCTTCATGAAAGTAGCTTGTTAATTGTCCACGGTGACGTTTTTAGACTGATTGAATTCCGGACATGAGATCGGGACATTCATTGGCTCATATCGCTTAATCGCTTGTCTGATTGGACATCCTTTTTTCTCCATTGAGGCCCTTGGAATACAGCCTTTGATCATTTGTAATTATCCATTTTCATTTCAGGGAGATTATACAAAACGTATTTCTGCCAGTGAATTTGAAATAATTTATTAGCGACTCGGAGAAAGGAACCCCACCTGCACTCACCCTTATTGTGCTAAGCCTGGCTTCAGCTTGAAGTAATTGCGCATGTTCTCTATAATGTGTCTAAATGCTTCACGTTCCTCGTAATGAATATTCTATCGGTGATGTTGTTGACTTCCAGTGTTCTGATTCAGTAGATAATGCATATCAATGAAGGGGTGCCATATTTCAGCCCCACATCACCATGGATGAATGATTTTGCTAAACAACCGACTGCCAGCAATAAGAACTGCATTCTTGTTTGTATAAAGCAATCTGAAAACTGAAGGACTTTTCTCAATGTAAAGCTGTTCATATTGCAGTGAAACGTTCACCGAGCCTTGTCCCCTGCCATAGATTTTCATACGTTTTCATGAATCCAAGACCAGAGGACAATTTCCATTCATGCGGGCGTCTAAGATTTATACTAGGCCCAAGAATGTGTTTAAAACGGTCATAATCTATTTAGCAATGCACGCTTTATTTGCTGGGATAATACAAGTTTCTCTTGTCCCAAGAAATACCATTGTGTTTTCAGCCCTCTTTCTTTTGTGAAGCGGCAGCCATTTCACAGAGAGATTCTGCTGTCGTGCAGTGAGACCTCGGATTCTGTTGAATTGATGGTAGGTCATTATCTGAACTGCTCACCTTGTGTGAATAGAAATAGGCTTTTATTTCCCTCCTGAAACACACAAACAAAACAAAAAAGTAAGTGAATGAAGTGTTACCTTGAATTTGAATTGGAACTGGAATCTGGCTAAATCTTTGGCACATTATCCCATTCAGTCCTCAGGAAAAAAAAGTTAAACATTCATGAAGGCAAATGTATTTTCTTTTGTCTGATGGGAAAAGCAAGTGTGAAGCGAATTCAACCATTTGCAGTGTCTTGCAAAGCTAGTGTTGAGAAATATTATTGCTCAGACACAGAGCTGTATACTGCACATGACATAAGTACAGGATTTTGTTGAGGATGATGATGATGACAAAGATGGTAGTGGCGGTAATGATGATGACGATGATGATCTTTAGTCTCATTACTACAATTACACTTTTATTTTAATTTAAAGGTTAAAATAGTTTCACATTTTAAATAGTGAAATAGTGTTTTGATGCTCAAATGGACATACATTTCAGTTGAACATTCACTCTAATTAGTGTGCTGTTATCTTATTAGCCTTATTAGCCTAAAAACAAAACAAAAAAAACTCCAGTTATTAGCATGTGATGTAGCCAGGACCTTAACAATTCTCATCAAAATGATCAATAATAAAAATTTGTACTTATTGATACTAAAGTCAGCATTTTTTGATTTTCATCTTTGTTTAATAAAAAACGCATGAAAGATTAACGAGGACCTTCATGAAATGCCAAAGTAATATATATTTTCTCAAATGTCTTCGATTATTTAAGAGAGCTTGGATGTTATGGTTAGGAAAGTATCGCAAAATAAATATTACCTTGGACATGTTTTATTTCTTTACAAGGTTCCGTACGTAAATCCTGGTGATTACTGAACTTGCCAGACTGTCTGTGATTGGTTTTAGTGAGATCAATAATAACTACATTATGCCAAAAAGTTGAAAAAGTTACTCTCGCATTGATTGCTAGTTGAGGGGAAATGTTGATCGAAACCAGGCCAACTATGAAGTGAAGCAAAGATTTTTACTCTTTATTTTATTTTTATGTCAGTCTCTGGTGTGAATATTCTAATGGAAGTATAAGTGCTTTCAAACACCTGCATATATCAGAAATCTTTCACCGTGAGCGAATTGGAAAAATACATCTTAATGGATTCACACAATTAGGTTTTTGCAATATCGTTCAAATGGAAGCAAACTCTTGAAACCAAAAATCTGTGATTCACTTGCATAAGCGGTAACCAATTTTCATCAATTACTCTCTTTATGTCAAAAGATTGTAGCTGGATATAATAGAATAAGACACACTAGTATTTTTCCTAAAAGTACCATTTATGTTACCACGCTTGCATTCAAGTATAATATAATTCGTACATTGAAACTATACACAATACACAATATGCAATATACATGGCGTATGGAATAAATTCTTGTCAGTGCTTTTCTGGTAGAAAGCAATGACAAGGCCTGGAGTTATTGCAAAAGTGAAAGGTACAAATTATTCACAATAATTTGTTCTTGCTCCCTACCCACTTGGCTATCCTTATAAGTCAAAGATGGGTTTTTTAAATTTAGACCTCAGACATTTAATCGCCCTTCCAAAGTTGTAGGGAGGAAATTACATTTGTAAAGATTGATTCTTTAGCTTCGCTTTTTTTGAAATGTTATTTTTCATTTTTATTCATTTTTCAATGGCTCAAAACTGCTGTACAAGGGAAGAGGCTCAGAATCTTCTGGCACCACTCAGCAGAAATCTTAGTGCGAAATCAACTTGTGATCAAGCGCATTTAACGCCGATTGATTTAAATAAACTTTGGTACATTTAATTGAATACTGAGATATTTTGCAGTGCACACACTGTTTTAGTTTTCTGTGTTGTCTTTTTTTTTTGGGGGGGGGGGGGGCTGGGCTTGTGAGCTGTAGGTTGCCAGTTTGTATCCCGGGTGGGGCACTGCCATTGTACCCTTGAGCTAAAAGTAAAGCGCTTCAAACTATTTACTAAACAATAAAAGCAGTGTGTGCAATCTGTGCTCTATACATAGCAGAGCAATGCTATGGAAATAATATTACAAACAGCAACAATTCCAATGTAAATCTAACACTGCTGCTGTACATTTAAAACCCTAGGGTGTTTATGAGAACACGGTCTCATGTAAACACTATAGGGTGTTACATGTTTTTTCTGTGCATGCACCCAAACCCTGTTCAAAATATGTGATTGATGCTGTAACAGAAGTTGTGCAATTTGTGGGAATTTCCTTATTCTGGGCTATCAGTGCAAACTGGGTGCACTGTACCACAGTAAATACTAATGATAATAATAATAATAATAATAATAATAATAATAATAAAGGACTCTGATAAAGGCAGCAACATTATCATGGTAGAACTATTAGTACTAATTAATTAAATTAAATGGTTATTACAGGCTATTATGGCATGATGCATTCAACTGACAGGACCCACGAGAACATAATTTAAACATACAGTATCTATACAGTATCTATACAGTATCTATACAGTATCTATACAGTATCTATACAGTAATCTATACAGTATCTATACAGTATCCATACAGTATCTATACAGTATCTATACAGTAATCTATACAGTATCTATACAGTATCTATACAGTAATCTATACAGTATCTATACAGTATCCATACAGTATCTATACAGTATCTATACAGTAATCTATACAGTATCTATACAGTATCTATACAGTAGCCTAGTTTATCTTCTTTATGTTTACATTCTGCACACTTAATGTTCTCTGTTGTAACACAATGTACCTGTAAACAGGGGCGGGGCCAGTAGACACGCCCCTGTACCCTGTAAAAAGGTTTACGCACTGTACCCTGTAAAAAGGTTTACGCACTGTACCCTGTAAAAAGGTTTACGCACTGTACCCTGTAAAAAGGTTTACGCACTGTACCCTGTAAAAAGGTTTACTCCGACATAAATATCCCCGCACTGTACCCTGTAAAAAGGTTTACTCCGACATAAATATCCCCGCACTGTACCCTGTAAAAAGGTTTACTCCGACATAAATATCCCCGCACTGTAGTTTGACCTTGTTACAGGAAGACAATAACGAGAGATAAAATGGAAATTATATTTGAAGGCTGCAATCCCCATTAAAGCTATACTGGAACACTCATCGTGGTCATTTAATATCCCAATGTGATAATGGAAAGCTAGGAATCGCAAATCAAAAGTGAAAAATGGGGAAGAACCATATACACCATAAAAGTTGCATAAAGCTGGGGGGAGAATTTAATAAAATGTACGGATATATACTGATGTAAGGATATATGATGTCATTCATAAACTTAAATACAAAACAGCATGAGGCACGTGACCGAACCATTTCTCGCGTTTAGCTACCTAGCTAGTTTTTTATCAATGCATCGATTGCATATCCACCACCACCACAAATCTGGACCGGAATCTCTGATATTCTGTTGGCGGCAGATGTTAATTGAAAAGTTAAATACATAGTCTTAGAGTCATAAAGTCATGGTCTAGCTTATCATCCAGAGCTAGCTAAAACCACAAAGAATACTATAACAATCCTGAAGTAATTGGCTCCATGAGAAAGAGTGCTAAGGTGAAGGAATATGGTGATGCAAGATGAATTCCAAGGTTAATTATTGATTCCTATAGAAAACGTGTGCCTTCTGTCTTTTTAAAAAGGCATTTTGAAAGGTGCTTGGCTTAAAACGTCAGTTTATATATATTTCTGTTCTTGCAACCAAGAGAATAATTATTCTTTTTCTAAAGTCATCCTCTTCATGAGTCCAGCATTGCACGTCCTTTTAAAAACCTTTTTAAGCTAAATACAAATGTTACAGTTCTACAGGTTATGAATCACTTAACATAACTTCAGAATGTCCAGAATCACCAGCTGTTTCTCTCAAGCTGAGCAGATATTTCTTTCCACTTATTGTACATTCAGTGTTTCCAGTGTGGGCAGATGAAATGAACCCTTACAGTATTAATTCCTTCTGCTACTGTCTGGCATATTTTCAGCTTCCCACTAACTTCTTTTTCCTTGTGTACTCCTCGTTATATAGCCAGCTTGCTGCTTCATGAGGTGGTTCTGTAGGAAACACGTCTTACAGAAAACAGCGGTGTATTTTGTTGGTAATTCCATCATTGAATGGCTATTTTTTTGGGCTCAGTTCTCCGCTGTTCTTGAAACCCATGAGATAGGGCATATTTGCTGTGCTGTGGTTGGTCGAAGTGCATTGTAGTTTTTAAGGATATGGATTGTATTTTAAAAGCTACTGGTTTAATTGCAAGATGGGACATGCCCCCGTCCGTCTGTCAAAGTTGCCCAGACTGTATTCTCTCAATATATCATTTCCAACATCCTCCATCTTCTCACAGTAATTAAAGATGAACTCTGAAGAGTATCAGTCTTGCATTGCCGAGTCTACATTTTTTCACTGTAAAACAAAGCCTTTCGAAAGAGGGAGAGAAATTAAATTTGCCAATTAGCACCACTTCTAATGATCCCTGTCCGCGTCGCCTCATTATTACTTCTTTAGTTCTGTATAGCACATGTTTTGTGAAGTTTAAGTTGAGGTGGTTGTGGTGCTCTTTCATATCCGAGGCAGTGGAATGTGGGTGTAGTTTTGGAAGCTGAGAGATCTTCATGGTTTCGCAAAATTTTGCTGTAGTTGTTTTCTATTTTTAGGGAAGGGACAGAACATTCAAATGGCTCTATCAATCGCACACATGTCTTTAAAAAGTAGGGAGGAAGCACTTATGTGTACGCGGGAAATATGGCCACAGAGAGATAGACACGCAAAGATGATGTTAAGATGGCACTTTGAATGGCAAGAATTGCATCTCAACTGCTCGAGTAACACAAAGGGCCATATATGCATGGGCATCATTTGCGATTCCTTTCAACTCTTATCTTGCACATCCAGCATTCATTTTTCGGTTTTCTTCTCAGAAATTCACTCAGCACCTGAATGAACGACATCTTTAAAGCGATAGCTTTTTTAAAAGTTTCCTTTAGCCCTGGCTGCCGGTAGGAGGAATCTAATAGACCGTTTTATTCTTTGGGCAAACGTTTGAATTGCATAAAGAATATAAAGGGGTAGGGGTGGCGGATGGGGGCTACACTGTATACAGTAAATTATGCCATAATCCCCAAATATAGTCCAAGTTTTCAGAAAATATGTTTCATTAGTTTTCATATAGCCAACAACTATCCAACAGGATGGAATACTGTAAGTTAGTAAGCAAGTAAGTACAGTGTGTAACCGAGTACTTGAATAAATACGTACAATGGGCCTCATTCATGAAACGTGAGCCGAACGAATTTGTCCATAAATCGTTCGTATTAGCAAATTCGGCCGTATTTTGGCATTCATCAATGTTTTCGTATCTGAGATTTGTTGGTACGCACAAAACAAATTGTACACGTGTTCAGGACCACGCGTACCGCGTTCGTAAATTCAGAATGCCGGTAAATGTAGCTTCTGAGTGATCATTAGAATATGAAGTCATTTTTCTTTTCTGTTAAATTCACAAGACTAAATGTGGCTTTTGAAATAAACATTGCTAACGTAATAAATTACAATTGTAAAAAGCAAACACTTTAGATCACGCCTATTAATCAATTGTACATGACCTTACATAGGCTATGCTAATTAAAACACGCATTTAACCAATGAACAAAATTTGCTTTAAAGTGTCTGTAGCCAGGGTTGCAATTGTGGTCAAGAGCTTAATCCAGCTAATGCCAGCATACATCCAGTTCCCCTACAAGATGCAAAGCCAGGTGGAGGTAAAGTGGGGTTTTTATGAAATTGCCAACCTGTCCAATGTTATCGGTGCCATAGACTGCACACCCCAGTTCACATTTTTGTTGAAAAGTCGGCGAAACGGCATCTCGCGTTCAGGGGGAAAACCGGATAAACTTTATTTAAAAGTGAGTTTTTTTTAACCGGTTAGAATGTAGCCAGCAGGCTATATCCCGGTAAAACCTGAGCTGTGTGGGACACACGCATCAATGTGACCGCAATTAAAACGCGCCGGAGAGATTATAAAATAAGGTATCCCGTGTGATTACCCAATTTCAAACCACAACTCACATGCACAAAACCCCAACAGAATTACAAAATTAATAACGTTTAATTTATTTCCAGGCTGCGATAAAGCAATGCGCTACATGTTATCTCCTGCTATAGGCCTTTAGTTTACCAGTTCATGACGATTGTTTTCCCTTGATTGAACATCTGCTAATAAAACTTTGATTTCAGTGTCAGAATAATTCTTTCCTTTGCTTTTTCTGGGCCATTCTGACTAGGCATTGACCTTTAAATGGAAGTGACAGCCTTCATATAAAGCAATTCATGAGCGTGGATTTATGCTAATCACAAAATAACGTGGACGCGCATCGTACGTGAATACAAATAAATCTGCCTTTCCCACACGGTTTGATTAATCCGGCATACATTTTTCGTACCAACTCGAACGCGCATATTTAGGAACGCTTCATGAATGAGGCCCAATGTGAAGTAATAAAATACTCATATTTTACTTTCTAAAATGACACACATTCTAATTCAGCCTGATATTGGAAATATTAAAATGTGCTTATTGAAATGTCATTTAAATGTCACTGATTGAAATGTCATTAAAGAGCAGCGATGGAGCACTGTGCTGTAGATGTTTCCATACTTTGGGTGAGACATTAAACCAAGGTCCTGACTCACTGTGGTTATTAAGAGACCCATACAATTTTTCAAAAGAAAAGGTCTGGTAACCCTGGTGTTCTGGCTGAATTCCCACAGAAACTGGCTCATCCCTTACATCTGATTGGCTGCACAACCCCTTGCCAGCCCTACTTTGATTCCTCGGGTCGTCGCTGTAAAAGAGAATCGAGTTGTCGGTTGACCCTCCTGGTTAAATAAAAAGTAGAAAACAAATCAACTAAATAAAAGAAATAAAATAAACCAGTCCACAAATTCCTTGAGGCTGATAGGGTTTTTGACCCCAACCAAGTCTGTATGCTTGACTTGACACAACTCTCTCTGCACTTGATTCCAGTAAATATTGTGGAAAATGATACTTATCTGTGCCAACCGACTCATTCAATGCAGAAAAATGTGTTCACACAAAGCATCGTTAAGCAATGCCAGTATACTGCGAAAAATGGACCATGATTAAATTCCTTTAAGGTTTAAACTGAATATTTTAATTGAATTTCAGTTTATATGTTTTCATTATTTCCGTTTGTTTTATTAGCCTAGCCATGCTGCAAATAATTACATTTTATGAATGGCCTTATTATTTTTTCTGCAGATGATGTAACTACACTTTTCACATGTGTAGACTACTCCCCACAGAAATACCATAGAGCACAACACTATTATTTGCTAGTATGATACTTCCACTGTGGTTCTAATAACCACACTGGATGTACCATGTGACAATGTGAGAATATTATTGTAAATCATTGTTAAGTGGTTGGTGTCTGGGGAGGTGTAATGTGATGAATATCTAACAACTACGATAAAAAAGGCTCTACTGACCTCATGCTAAGGGAGGTCTGAAACACAGGTCAGAAAAACTGTCCCTAATCCATACAGATTCCACCCATATTACCAAAGGAAGAGAAGACAATTCATTAGTACACAGTCCAGATTCTACACCGTTATAAAAAATATATTCACAGATCAAAGACTAGTCTAGCCATGTTCCCTGAAATTTGTTGTATGGGTAAACCAGGGACAAGACCTGTACACTGTTTAATCACACGTCAAATCGCTCTGTCTCATCTCATTACTGAGATGCTGACCTTTCAGGAGAGTGGCTCCCGAAAAGTCAAGTTCAATAGCTGTCTGTACAAAACTTTGCTGGACCAAGCCGGTGTCAAGCCAGGAGAGGAAAATGAGATGAGAGTATTTGATAGTGAGAGAGGCTATGGCTAATTTGCTGCCCTTTAAATGTGTCCTGGTTGTGGCATTGTTTAATTCTGCTGCGAGAACATTTACATCAAAGACAAGTATTATCTGCCAAGCTATCTATATACAAACCCCAATTCCAAAAAAGTTGGGACAGTGTATAAAATATAAATAAAAACAGAAAGCAATGATTTGAAAATCCTTTTTGACCTGTATTAAATTGAAAATAGTACTGACAAGATATTCAATGCAACTAATTAACTTTATTGTATTTATATGCTAAATTTGATGCCTGCAACACGTCCCGAAAAAGGGCATTTTTACCACTATGTTAAAAGTAAAGGGAACACAAGTGGAGGGAGAGAGGGAAAACACAGGGTGGACTGACAGACAAATGGAAGACCAGGAACGGATCACAGGACATCACAGTGCCCTCCCCTTAAGGGCGCCACGGGAAGAATCAGGGGAGTACAGACTAGAGGGCAGGAACTGGAGACAGAAAGTGGGGATGAGAAAGGGGCCTAGGAATGGGGCTCGGGACAGACATGGACGAACAAGACAGGACCGGGTACAGAGGGGTAAGGTACAGGAGCCGGAAGGAGCCGCTCTGAGTCTGCTGGGTCCAAGACTGGCCAGACTGCTCTGTTAGGTACCTCGAGGGGGGACTGGACCCAAATGCAAGACTCAGAGACGGCTCAAGGAAAAACTACACCAGGGAGCACATTCAATGGGAAGACGGGCAAGAGCAAGAAAAAGACAGGTGAGACAGGAACTGATGACACAGGGTCAGAAACCAGGCGGGACAGGAACTTGAACGGGCGCAGGGGCCCGCGGCCGGGAACAGGAGCGGGGACTGCAGATGGCATGAGGGCACGTGGTCGGGTTCAGGCGCTCGGCCTGGGGGTCAGGCACTGGCCTGGGGGTCAGGCATTGGCCTGGGGTTCACGAACAAATGCGGGGTTCTCGTGGATGGCGCGGGGGCCCGCGGTCAGGGACAGGCACTCAGCCTGGGGTTCAGGTGCTTAGCCTGGGGTTCAGGAACAGATGCGGAGTTTCCGCGGATGGCGCAAGGGCCCGCGGTCAGGGACAGGCACACAGCCTGGGGGTTGGACAGGCACACAGCCTGGGGGTTGGACAGGCACACAGCCTGGGGGTTGGACAGGCACGCAGCCTGGGCACGGACAGGGGAGCCGGGGAGAACTGGGGAGCCTGGGTAGGAAGAGTGGACCATGGCAGGAACCGGAAGCCGGGGCAAGAACTGAAGGTCAGGGCAGGAACAGACACAAAACTAACAGAACATGACATGTAGAAAACACACGAGATACACAAGGTACACCACAAGACGGTCTGACCCTGAATAAATACAAACTTAACGAAGACAGAATGAGGAACAGGTGAGGCGACAGTTGATGAGGAAACGAGAGGGAAGCGGAAAACACAAGTGGAGGGAGAGAGGGAAAACACGGGGTGGACTTCCAAACGGAAGACCAGGAATGGATCACAGGAAATCACAGAGCAACTACATTTCATACATGCATCACTTTGTTTGTACATTTGTTTGTCTGTACCAGTATAAGATAATACATTCCGGTTATTTCCTGATCTATGAATAATGCATCTGTAATTTGTTTCAAAATTGGGTCAGATTTAACTGTCGGGTCAGATCTGACCCACAAGACAATCTTTGTACGAAAAATGTTTTTTGTATTGTTGGGGACATTTTAGGAAAATACATTACGTTTTTAGGCTAAAACTATTACATTTTGGGGTGTTTACTGCTGGCAAACGGGTCAGATGTAACACGAAGGCTACAGGAGGGTTTATTGAACCCTGAGCTAATCAAAACTGTAATATAACAAGTCTGCAGGCTATTGCAAGCAGTATTAATGGTGTAATTACATCCTGCGCCTCTTCTCAAACGATAGACATATCCACCTCTATTCATGAGCTTGTTCTTTTTGACTAATGTGAAAGTGTATTTACCATAATTGCCGAATGCAGATAACCCAAAATACGGCCAATACATATTTACAAGGTTATAAGGTAGGCTATTCGTCGTGTTTGTTGTCTGGTTCAGATACATGTGCGCAATTGTGGTTTCCCTTAGTTTGTACAAACCAGAACAACTGAAGTAATGTTCCCCAAGATCCTCCTAATAAAGCGTTTCACCCTTTGGTGAGCTGTGTGGCGACATTCTGTGTGGAGGTGGGTGCAGCTTTTCGTGCAAGCAGACGCTGTGCAACGCGCACTCGGTGGAAATGCGGTGACCGATAGAAGTGATTTCAGTAGTGCGTTCGCGCGCAGCACAATTCAACGCTTGAGTGACAGCGAGGAGGGATTTAAAGCGAAGGGATACTCGCCGCACTGAAGTGGATGGTCAGCGGGTTTCTGCTTAAAGGTTGTGTTTCCAGTACCTGTTCGCACTCTCTTTGGACCGCACACAGTAAGCATTCAAACATGAACCAGACTGCCAGCGTTTCCCATCAAGCGAAATGCCAATCCACCAAGACAATCAAGGTAAGATAAAAAAATAAAATTAAATTTTGGCTTTAGATCGTGCCTTTAAAATGAGCCTTCCAATAATGCGATGCGTTTCCTGTGTGTTTGAAAAGCCATCACGTCCTGCCATAATACAGTAGAACAGTTATTTTCTTGAGGAAAGTTTATTCTCAAAATCCAAACTTTAAAACTGAGGTGTGATGTCTCGTCTAATTTTTGCTCTTTGCGCAATCCTTGTCAATAAATAGGCTACATATTTCTGCCCTGTGTTATTTCACTTAAAACAAGTTTTTGTTTTTACGTCTAAAAAATGATTGCATATTTCCCCCCATATTTAAATAAATAAAATACCGCATAAGCAATGTGCTTGGAACACACGCCTTATGTACACACGGGCATCCTTTCAATTGAAATGGAGCATGCATAGTTTTTTATGTTGCAGGTGTTTTTTAGGTTTTTGTAAAATGTAAAGTCTTTTATGCAGGTACACAAAAGAAAATTGCAGCAGTGAAGCTTTTTACATGCTGAGCACGTAGCCTAGAGAGAGTAAAATTATATACAACAAATATTTAAAATTTTGTCTGCCTTGCGATGATAATGCTGATACTTTAACGTAATCATATTTTATACTCGGAGAAAAAACAAGCAACGTGAAGTGGAAAGTTTTTGTTGTTTTTTAACGAGCCAATGATGTAGCTGTGGTATTCTGTTATAATCCAATTATTTTATGTGAAAGCTGTGAAAACCGCAACTGTATTAGATTTATGCATACAAAGATATATCGCTGCGATGATTCTTATGGAGATTGGTCTAAACACCCCACTGGTTATCGTTAAACATAAGGTGGAATACAGTGAATAGCCTATACATTGCATTTGTTTGTTGTAACGAATACTTTTGAGACAGCTGGGCGTACATCGAGAGTTCATATTACCAAAATGGACGAACTACTTTAATCTGTTCTTATTTATTATTATTATTATTATTAATAAACTGTTTAATACCATCCATGATGGGTGTGAGTTCGTATGACTGCTTATTCATAGACTGTATTATTTTTCTCCGCAGCATCTCCGCTTATTTTTATGTCTTGTTTTCGTATAGGAGTGTCAATGGGCATATAGCATTGCACTTTATGTAGGAAGAATTATTGCTTTACAGTGCACTCTGTACGCTATACAGACAACACAGAACACTGAACTGAACATTTCTTGGCACTGCGGTTATACTTCGTGCTGCAATTCACGACGGGGGATCGTTTCCCTCAACTCGCCTCGCGCGTTCCTTTGATGCCGCTGTATCATCAATACCCACACTGTAGCCTACCCTACAGCCGAGCTAGCGGTTCAGAAGCGAAAGAGTATTGTGGTGTGTATTATGTATTGGGGGAGTGAGTTTTGCTTGTGTTGGTGTGTGCCTATATTATATTCCCAGTGAATCAACAGTATTGATTTTGCCTATTTTATTTATTTATATATTTATCTATTTATTTTTGCTTGGCTAGGTTTTTCTGGCTTCATAGGAATCCTATCTCACGGTATATACTTTGAGATCATTTTAATGCTTTAATGTCTTATTTAAAAGGATGTGTTCAAAAAACAAAAAACATACCACCTAATGTACAGTGTTTTTGGAAGGAATATCTTCGGTGACACTAAACAATCTGTTGTTACGTTCGACTTTTAGAAGACGATTGATTTGTTGTCTAAACAATAGTAATGGCGTGCCTGGCATTAATCTCTTAGGAGATGTTGAATGTATCCATTTTGTTTTCAGGAAGAGGTTCTTAACTTTAGAGTCCACTCAGTTGTACAAGGCATGCATTTGTCCATACCAAATGTGCATCACCAAGCTGATTTGAATGTCTTGAGAAGCAAACAATCTGCGTCTACCAATCTCGATCTGGAATGCCTTGTAAGAGCAGAGACCGTATCCTGAACCCCAGCAGGGGCCAAAAAGACGTGGAGGTGCAGTCCCCTCTTAAAGGGACAGGAGGCGCTGTTTATCACAATCCCACTACGAAGCTTTTGTTGGATACTTCTTTAGACACACTGTGTCATGTCAAACTGACTGATTAAGTATGTGGCAGGCCCATTATTTTCATTGCCGGTTTGATATGCATTGCGCTCCTCTCTGTGCGTCCCCCCCTCCCTCCCTTTGGCGCCAGGAGACATTTGCACACTCCACGAGGAATCAATTTACCTGCACGCTTGCATTTCCCGCTGCCGACACCGGCATCGCGTCGCAAACATGATTTATTAAGTCCAACGTGGCGCTAACTCCACTCTCTCCTTCCAGAGCCAAGACAAATTGGACAAGTTTCCGCTAACACTCCCGAGCACGGAAGGGCGTCACTTAGCAAAAAATCACCACGTTTAAAATTCAGATGTCTCTCGGCTTCCTGTCGCAAAGAGGAGGTTTGTTCCCGACTCTTCATAAGCCTGTGCATTGCGCATGCTCGCGAAGATTTTGACAAAAAAAAAAAAAAATGCAATTGTAAAAATAAGAGCCTTCAATGAGCAGACATTTGGCTATTAATGCGTTTAATTATCTGAAGTGCATCACTGTCCAATAGTTTTCTGAAGCCAAACTCCCAGAGGTATTATCTCTGCTTTTAGTAATGATTGCACGGACAGCCCCCTCTCCATCAGAGCCTCTTTATTGAAAGGTCGATGCTATTGGCTCTTTCCACATTAAGGGAGTTTTGTTTGATATCCATCCCTGGTAATCTCCATAGGGTCTGGATGTTTTCCAGCCTAGATAGGTGGATCTTTCAATTTTTTACTTGAATTAGTTTGGTACGGTTTACGCCACTGTGCCATATACACGGGGCGGTGTAGTGCTGCGGTTGACGGACTGGCTTTATCACCAGAGGGTTGAAAGTTCAAACGCCAGGCAGGGGTGCTGTTCTATGCTAATTTTAATTAATTGAATCTCTTCAGAATCTGGAATTTTTACGACAGTATAAAGCACCTTCTCCCAGTATGGAATTCCCAGTCACATTTTTTAGCTTATCCCGTCGTCGATTTTTGGAAGAGCGCAGGCTTTCAAGCGCGCTTTCTCTTTTTCACTCTGCGGTCGCCGAGCTGAGCTGCGCAGCCATTGTGTCCAGAGGGCAAGACGTCATGCGCATCGGGACCGCAGGGGGACCGCAGGCACCCGATCGACCGGACGAGTCAGTATTGTTTGATGAGGCCGGGGAACCCATACCAATCTCATCTTTTCCCCCTATGGGTGATGCTGCGGACAGCTGTGTGGAACTCCTGGCCGTAGTTAATTCACTGGCGCGGTCAGGCTTTGATTCTGGACCTTGGGGCTCAACGGGGCATTGAGAGTGAGAGCCTTTGCTGGACCTTGCTGTCTGAAAACCAAAAAATAGGGTGGCAGTGTAGCCCAACTGTTAACGAGCTGGTTATAGGTTTGATTCCCTGGTGGAGCACTGCTATAGTGCCCTTGAGCAAGGTACTGAACTTCAACTGCTTTAGCAAATACCTAGCAACTGACCACACATTCTCTCTCTTGATGGGTTGTACTGTATATGTTTGAGCTAACAACATATTCATATTAAATGCAATGAATGAGCTGCCCATTGTTTGAAAAAAAAAGAACATCTAAAATATATGAGTGGTTATTATATTTTGCATCTGGAAAGTTAGATTATATTATATTAAAATATATATGTTTGCAAGTGCTATGATAACCCACTTATAATATTTTAATTGGGCTAATAACCAGAAAGTTCACTGCTGTTGTATCCTAAAATGAGACTCGCCTGAATTGCTTCAGTAAATATCAAACTGGACCATCGATCAGAACCGCTTAAATATTCCATGCTGGTGACTGATGTTTTGACCTTTGAGAGCGCGGATATAATTCAGACGGTGTGGCTGAGCATACGCCCTTTTGATATCTGTTTTAGACCGCTGGAATCCCGGACAACCGTGTTTGTGTTTTGAGGTGAGGTTAATGCCTTTGCTGTCTAACGCAAGATTATCCTCTGCATCGAACCACCTTTCGGTTTTAAGTCTAAAGCGCTTGTGAAACATCCTGTTCCACAGCGACTGATCCCGCTGCGATGCTAATGAAAACATCCCTATCGTATACTGCGGTGGCTGAGAAGTCCCGCTCAGGTATGACTCTCTCCCGCCGTCTTCGGTCTTCCCTGTCTAGGCGGGAGAGGCAGAACCTTGTCCCCCCCGCACAGATATTGCTTGACGAACACGGCTGATAGCCGCGCTGAAACTCTAGTCTCAGTCTCTATATTACTGATGCCGGCTGATAAAAGGGAGACGTGTCCGTCCGTCGGCAGAAGCCGCGCTCTGTCAGAATGATCTACCAGCTTATTCCGCCCTTTCCAATTTTAACGCCGAGGCATCCCTTATCTCTGCAGTCGATATGGCGTTTTACAGCACCGCGAGAGGCACATTACCGGGGAATCTATTGCCCCGCTCCAGCACTTTTCTGGAGAAATGACAGTTTCCACATGCCAGAGATGTCCTGTTGGGGAGGATGCTTATTTAATAGGCTTGCTGTAAAGAAAGGTAGAAGAGTCAGAGGTAACGTTTGGCCAGCCTGTGACGCAGCCAAGCTAGATTGGTCTTACTGCAGGCTTGGGGGAAAGTGTGATATGAATTACCGATTGAGTGGATGACACTAGTTGTGGTGGACGCAGGTGTACAATGCAGATAGCGTAAAATATTAAATACAGGGAAATATTGTGTATTTGTATCTTTTATGCTTGTGTGTTTGTGTGCATGTGTGTTTATGTGTAGGCGTGTGTGTGTGTGTGTGTGTGAGCGCGTGTGATTGTGTGCGTGCGTGTGCGTGTGCGTGTGTGGATATTTAAACATATGCTTCCTGGTGCCCTTTTTCTCCTCCTCACTTGACAGCTCCAACTTCAGAGGTGAGTAAGTACGGCCGGTTCCTCTCCAGCACTCAGACACCTTGATTATTAATAATTCCTGCTCCAGCGAACTTCAGACAGTGGCAAAAGACATAAACAGCGCATAATGGTGGTACTCCAAGCTGTGGGCTTTTCTAGTGCAGATGTTTCATTTTGCAATTCCAATCACTTGACCTTTAAAGGACAGACTCTGGGAAACGACACAATCAAGTGACCGAACCCAAGTGACCGAGTCCCTGCACTGCAGCCTGCAAACAACACAAAACATCACATAACAAATGATTGATCAAAGATAGATCATATAATGATTATTATGCTGTTATTGCATGCTTATTGTCAGTACTGGGGGTGGAGAGAGAAAGAGAGAAAGAAAAAAAGAAAGAAAAAGAAAGAAAGAGAGAGAGAGTACTTTTTCTGAATCTCAATTGCTACGTTTTTTAATAAAAATTCATATAATTAAAATCACACAGTGATTCGTTTTAAGGTGGCATTTGTAAGACCCATAATAACCGTCATTGTCCAGCTGGTGAGAAGCAGAGATGTGCTTTTTTTATTATTTCATTTCAGCAACCAGCAAACTTGGCTTTGAGTCGGAAAACAGAACGGTTTCAATTATTGCAGTGCCTTTGCCGTCAAAGTTTCTTTGATCTCTAAAATGCATCTGATGTGAAATATCGGGAACGGCCGCATCTTGTGGAAAAATGTAACCGTGGCCTAGAAAAACCCTTTCACACTTACACACCCTGGAGGATGTTTTTCGGCAAAAGCGTGATCGGTGGTGATCGTTGCTCTTCCTTTTTAATCTCCTACGCGGTTATGGCCAATTAATGAGAGAACTTTAAGAATGCTAAGCGGAGTGGTATGATATTTTAAAGTTGTTTGAGCAAACTGAATAAGCAAAAGAAAAAGCACTTTGGCCTGCACTGATATTTAATTTGTGGTTCCAAAGTAGCCCACCCTTTTTAAAATGTCTCGCTGTAATTGATCATCGGCGCTCCATAGGCAGACAGTGGGTAAGAAAGCAAGGCTTTAAATTCATAGTGTAGCGTGGCAGAGATAGAAAGAGCCCATTGGTCACAGTTCCTCAGCACAAGCCTGCTTGCAGGATGTAGCCCCTCCTTCTTATTGGCTGTGGTGGAGTGTTTAGGTGCATGAGGAGCCTTAATTTTTACCTTCTTCAAAAAAGTCTCTCATGAACGACATCTCCGTGTAAAATGATCATCGCGCAGAATGTAATATTAACCCGTTTCCGCCGAGGCTGCTGCGCTCCTCGCTGAATACCAAGCAGGCGTGGACTCACGCAAAAACCACCCACCGCTGTCGGTCACTAATCCCCCCCCCCCCCCCCCTTACGAGGGAGAGCTGTAGGGTTCAACCGCGGAGCAGCTGTCAGATGAGCTCTATCCGTTACGACCGGTTCCAAATTCCCCGTGGTTAATTGAATCGATATGAATATATTATGAAACACTGATGCCAGGGCATATAGCAGCTTTCGAGACAAGCATTTTAAAGAATAGAGACGTTGTGGAAGCTCTTAATGGATCTACAGTAAGCTGTTATTTTTGTTTGTGTATTGGTGTTCTAGTTTCAAGACAGAAACAACAACACAATGGTATTTCTGGCTGAAAACCTTTTGTAATGATTCCGGTCCATGTTTTACATGTCACCCCTGCACCCCACTCCAGCAATGCCCTCGCTCACATAATCGGGAAGCCATTTAAAACGTTTTTAGAAATTATTCATCATGGCTTGCTTGCAGCAATCCTTGTTCACCTCTCTCTCCATTATAAACCTTTATCATGCACGTGACCAAACGTTGACCGCGTACTTTTGGCCGTCTTACTTGCTAAAACATTTTCCGTGGTCCGCCTCAAAGCAGACGAGCTTTAGTCTGTTTTGTGGTGACAAGCGGGTCTGCAGAACATGCACAGTGCTACGGAGCGAGAGAGAAGACCGATGATTTGACATAAAGCTCATCCTCTCTGCGCTTTGCGGAAAACTCGCCCGCTCTGCTCCTCGCTCCACGCACTCTGTCACATATTAAACAGGCGGTTTATTTTGTGTGTGTTTTGTTGTTCCCGGTACACCCAGTCCTTCTGTGCATGTATTTTCACTTTTTATTGTGTAATATTTAAACTAGTTATCAGGACAGGCTATGGGGGCTCGAGAACAGTGCATCCTCAACTTTTTCATCAGACTGTGTCTTTCTGAAATTCCCAAAATGGGGTGGTGGGTTGTACTTGTCACTCAGCACCACACCTCGAGCCATTTTCCCCAACATGGTGGCTGCCACACACACGCACACACACGCACACACACACACACACACACACACACACACACACACATACACACTCTCTCTGCCGCCAGTGACAGGATATACTGTCCCAAAAATACACTTACTCATCCCTACAGGGATTTCATTCCATCTACTGACTAAGATGTGCTTTAAAATAAGCCCCCCCCCACAGCCTGGTCCTCCAGCCTACGTGCCGCCATCTTGTATCACTCTTTCCAGCCGGCAGGGAGCGTGGGACGACGGGCGCATTTCGTTTCCATCTCAACCGCTTTGGTTGCTCGGGGTAACCAGATTTTTGTTAGCCTATTGCATAACACGTCCTGGGGAAAGTGTTGTCGGCGCGTGTGGTGTTCCCCGGGAAAGCCAAATAGGATTAGTGACACCGAGTTATCTGAAACTGTCACACTGCACTAGAAGGGACGGCTGTGACACTCCCCTGTACACAACTGCGGAACTTTCTGCTGCAGAGCAGCGCTCTCCTTCCTGTCCTGTGCCCCCCCCCCTCAGCACAGCCCCAGGGAGCTTGAGAACTGCAGCCGGTTTTTCGTTTTTGGTTATTTCCTCTTCCTGAAATTACTCGCGCATTCATCTCACTTAGTTGATTTCAGAAAACCGCAAACTTAACATTTTGGTATACAAGTGAAAAAAGGAAGAAGGAGCATGCATTCTATTTGTACCTCTCTTATTAACTTGTCGTGTAAAAACTATGAGTGATATATGAAACGCCGGGTCCTGGGTTGGTATTCCTGTGTTTAAGCCACATGCTGAACCTCTTGCTCCAGGGAAATTCAGTGCCATGAAGGATCATGCGAATGGAAAGTTTGCAAGATATCGATTTGACTAATCAATAATATAATATGACGGGATGATCTTTGATAATGGGCCGTAGGGTCTTCATGGCTGGTAATTAATCTCTGAGGGAGTTGTGCCGCTGCCTTTGAAAGTTAATGTTCTCATCTTGTCTGAAATAATACAGGATTTCTATAGGTCAGCTTTAAAATCAAATTTCCCCCCCCCCCCACTTGAGCACTGAGGCAACCTGCCATGGCTCTTAAAGTAAAGCTTGTGGGCAGCCGTTCTGAGACCAAAGCTGGGATTTTCACACTGTGCACAGAATCGTGCAGACCGAGAGACTTGGGCGAGATCGGTGGGTTTAACCAGAAGCACTGAGGGGATTTCTAACATAGTGAGATAAAAAAAGGAAATAAATTAACTAAGCTGGGTAGTGGTGTAGCCTGGATAAAGTCACATGGCGATGCAGAGAACAGTGTGGAAAACACCACGACCAGAAACCCAATCACAGCAGAAAACCCATACACTTTGTGTTGTTTCAGGGGCACATCACGGGAATGTCCTGGACATGTCTTCGGCATGCAGGCCTTAACAAGCCCCGACTGACAGGTCTCTGAGCCTATCAGAGAAGGCGGAATAAGTGTGATAGTTCAGGAGCCTACAATCTCTACTGCAGCCCTAGAACAACATGACTGTGTGGCGGCTAAAGTGAGACTGTGAGTGATGTATCACGTGATCATGCGTAGGTGACTTGAGTGAGTTGCTGTTGCTTCGTGTGGATAGCATGTTGATAATCTGTGTGTTGCCTGAGTGTGGGTTTAGCGTGGTAAGTCATGGCTCTTTAATGCTTATTTCAGGCCTTGCATCGTGGGGGTTGATAGACACCGTGTAAAATTAGCACGCTTTGCAGCGCCAAGGATAAAAAAGATGGCGGCTGTGGAAGCCAATGTGTAAAACACTTTCTATCCGTCATACTGGCAGAAACGGCGATCAGCGGATGAAGAGCAATGGTATCGCAGGTGACAGGAAATATCACAGCACTGGAGCAAGGAGAATTTATCTTTGTGTTCCTCTAATAGCAGCATGCATTCGATTTCATGATTCTCGAAAATCATTTGTGCCACCTTCCCAGCGACATTGTACATTTCTCTGAATTCACAACAGTGAGCAAGGCTAAGGGTCTCCTTTTTAGCTGATCCAGTCTCCATGGTTACATGCTAGTTGTTAATTGCCATTAACACTATTGATATTGTAAGTGACACATGGTGAGAGCAGAAACTATTTATCGACAGATTCTCATTCCCAGTGGTCGTTGAGTCGGATAACACCAGATCCATCACACCTTCATGCGGCACCAATGGGGGGGATCTGTGCCAGACTACCTGCAGAGTGGGCTGGCAAATGCACACTTGTCATCACTTTTTTCAAATGAAAGTGAGTCTTTTTTGTTCGCTTTTAGACTTGTGGAAACAAACCCAGCACGAGCGATCTTTTAAAAAAAATTTTTTTTTACCCAACACGAAAAGGGTCTTCGGAGCTGGTCTCTGTGTGTTGCGACTGATGTGCGGGATGACATCCCCTTGACCAGAGCCTCGATAAGCTTTCTCGGCTTGAGGCCTGAAGTCTCCCCTGCCCTCCATTATGGTCCCGGACCCCCTTGCAGTTTCCTCTCGGGCTCACTGTACGTACGGAAACCGCAAGGGCCAGCTTATGATAACCATTCTGTGGGAGAGTTCATAAGGGAGTTAACTGACTTCTCATGAAGGCACTCAAGCACATTTGGGCCTTTGGTTGTTTAGGCTGGGTTGACCCTGACAGCATGAGGCTGAAGTGGCTGTATATGCCTACTTTAAAGTCTTGACACACCAAAGTTAGCATTCAATCATTTCATATATTGGAGAGTATAAATCCATTACATTTTGGCCTTTCATTTTTTATGATATTTTAAAAAAGGGAAATGTCTCTTCATTACGAGCCAGCTTGTGTGCATTTTTTCTCAGTTTTTGTATCACTGGCATATGATTTTCAGTCTAACATCCAAAAAAAACGATGAACCGCCACGGTCGCTGTTCCAAACGCTGTCTCGCCATCATGGTGCGATATTTATATTACATTTTGCTAACTGTTATGTAATGTCAGTTGTTAATGTTTGTTCTTGTTTTGGATTGAGAATATGTTTGGTCAATGCTATCGAACCCCTTGAGCATATACAGCGATCTTATTGGTTAATATGTAAACAAGAACTATTCTAAAAATGCTACATACAAAAATATACATCACAATAAAGCACTTTAATCATGCTTAAACTTTGTTTCCCAGGTTACGAACCCCTTCCCAGACAGGTTGAGGTATAGCTTAACCACGCTTGTGTAATCAGTTCCTCAAGCACTGTAGAAGACTGGACCCAGTCCTTTATATACAAAGGGCACAACCAGCTTGACAATGCTTGCCCTCCGCTTTCAGCAAGGTTTCAACAGGTCATCGATTACGCATTCACATTAAATAATAGAAGAGCCCAGTGCCTACAGGTAAGATGGCTGTACAGGTGTGTGTGATCTCACAAAAGCAAATCCTGTCAGGTTTTACATGTCAGATAACAAGTCACACTAAGGCTAGGACTTGACTCCGCGTTCACCTTTCGCGTTTCTCCGGAGAAGCGCCGCCGTGTATGTGCCGAACCCAATCCGGAGATGATTGCATTGTGTGTGTGTGCGTGTGTGTGTGTGGCTAATTTGCTTGAGCTTGCCAACATCACGCTGCATAATAAGTGTGTTCACATTTTCTTGTTAAATACATGCAGTTTGTGCGAAATCACATTCTTCGCACATTGCCTGGAGGCAGAAGTTCTCAAATATGTACAAGTCTGAATTCCTAGTCCATATTCCAAGTCTAATGTAGGCTACACTCCCCTGTCTGCCTCAGCGACAGGTCTTTGGTATGGTTTTTACTGTCAGTTCTGCTTCAGTATTGAACACGTGCCCCATTATGTCTCATTGCTTTGGTAGTTGAGCCTCGTAATAGTTTTTTGAAAGGTAACCGTGTCACTTACATTTTGTATTACCTTTCCGGGAAAGCCTTCCCTTATTATATTTAGGTTCAATACCCCTCTAAAGGTGCAAAATATCAAATTGTGTTTACATAATATTTTACATAATATTTGTATTTTATATAAACATCGAACAAAAAGTTTGGAAATTTGTGTTTGGTAGATTATTTCTCTGTTGTAACAATGCTTCATGGCAATACATTTTATACCGTTGGAAAGCCTGTTTATTTATCTTTTAAATGGTGCCCCATTTGTAAGGAACATGCATTTGTGGGATGAGCAGCACAGCTGAGTATGTGGGTTGCGCCCATGAAAAATTTGCCAAATCTTCTCTGCCAATGCCAAACAGCTTATTCTGCTGTTGCTAGTGACTCTTGTTTGGTGTTGTTTGGTGGATTGGATGATTGAAGTCTATCAGTAACAAGGAAGAAACAAGACATATTGGCAATTTTACAATTTATTAATTTAACAAACAGTCAGGAGCCTCAGTAGTGTGTGGAAGAACCATACACAGCCACAACAGCCTGGCACCTCCTCCTCATGCTGGTCACCAGCGTGGTCACACACTGCTGTGGGATGGCATTCCACTCCTCAACCAGGATTTGTCGCAAGTCAGCCAACGTGGTTGTGTTGGTCACGTTGGGGGCGAGCGTTGTCATCTTGGAGGATGGAGTTCGGTCCCAGACTGTGGAGATATGGGATTGCCACTGGTTGCAGAATCTCGATATCTCTCTGCATTGAGATTGCCTCCAATGATGACAAGCCTCGTTTTTCCAGTGATGGAGATGCCGCCCCACACCATCACACTGCCTCCACCAAAAGGTGTTACTCTATCGGTGCAGCAATCAGCATAGCGTTCTCCCCGTCTTCTCCACACTTTGACCCTACGATCCAACTTCCGTAGGCAGAATCTGGACTCATCGCTGAACATAACGTTCCTTCACATGTTCAGGTTCCAGTGCAGGTGTTGCCGACACCAGCGCAAACGGGCCTGACGGTGAAGGGCAGTCATGGCAGGCCTCCTGGCAGCCCTATGAGCCCAGAGATTGGCTGCGTGCAGTCTGTTCCGGATTGTCTGGGCCGAGAGCCGTGTGCCATATCGTCCTGCAAACCTTGACTGCAAATCTGTAGAAGACAGCCTACGGTTCCTAAGTGCTGAAAGGGTGAGGAACCGGTCTTCTTGGGGTGTCGTCTTCTTGGGACGCCCACTTCGCGGTCTGTCTCTGACATCCCCCGTTTCATGGAACTTGGCCTTCAGTTTGGAGATGGTACTAGGGCTCACTCCAAATAATGCCGCAACTTGCTTTTTCGGAACACCAGCTTGAAGTTGCCCGATCACACGGGCCTTATCGAGATCAGACAAACGTGGCATGCTGATTCTTGGAGCAGACACCAATTGATCACTGTAGCAGGGCCCATGCTCACAGGTGCTGCCAATCAGGCACCTGATTGTCAGCACCTGGGGGTACCGGAAGCTCAAAACAAGAGTCAATAGCAACAGCAGAATAAGCTGTTTGGCATTGGCAGAGAAGATTTGGCAAATTTTTCATGGGCACAACCCACATACTCAGCTGTGCTGCTCATCCCACAAATGCATGTTCCTTACAAATGGGGCACATTTAAAAGGGAAATAAACAGGCTTTCCAATGGTATAAAATGTATTGCCAAGAAGCATTGTTACAACAGAGAAATAATCTACCAAACACAAATTTCCGAACTTTTTGTTCGATGTTTAGTTCGTGGAGGGCATAAGCTTAGAGGTGGATGGGCCCGGGGGGGGCGTTTGTTACGCAAAGGGCACCTGTGGTTTAAAAAAAATCGCTGCAGGCAAAAAGGCACTTTTGCTGTCTCAGGGCAGGGGGCGTACGCTTCGGCGTATGTTGGTGTCTATCTGTGCACGTGGCAGTCACCAAGTATCAATGAATACCAGAGGTCTAATAACATATGCCATGTTTTCTTATGTATATTTCGTGTGTTCCTAATCTTAAACGTCTAAACTTTGGTTGCTTTTAATTCACAGCTGGAGTTTAATTGGCTTATCCGTGTCATCCGTTATGGGTACGGGGGCAAAACGACACCTCTTACTATTTTAAAGGATACTATTTAGGCTGCTGTTACAACGCTTGGAGGGTGAAAGAAATTGTTAAGAAGTGATGTCTCAACTTGTACTTTAAAAGTGCTCCTTCAAGGGAATTGAAAATAAAGAGCAGGTGAAAATACTGTCTGGATTATTGACCTCAAGGAGTCAAATCAGCTCTGCTTTTCTATTGGAAAATGCCGCCAGCCAGAAAAGCATCCAGAGATTTAATTTAAAGGGACACTTAAAGGTGGGAGTACAATACTTATTGCTGGTGGACAGATTTGTCGATTATTTCATGACTGAGTGTTTCTCAGCATTTCACAGAAACCACTTTGCTCCTCATGCACCTTGACACCTGCTATTTGCTAAATTCCGGAATCATAAGATGGTTAAATCAATCTTTCGTGCCGGGGTGCTGAGGCGCTCTTCGGAGAAAACAAATAGCCCGGGAGGTATTCGCACCTGAAGGATTCAACTAAGTTCCTGTTACATTCTAAGCCCCCTAAACTGGATCATTTGCAAAAACTGATATCAGCCGCAAATTCACAAATGTGTTTGTAATGGATTATCTTTCATATATTGCCTCTAGTACATCCATTATACTGACTGAGTATGAAGAACTTGTAAACCTTTGAGAAATGAGTGTGAACTTTTCGTGTGTCAGTTTCCGGGGTTGTGTGTTCAGCTTGCTCGATCACAACAGCCACGTTTTTAAACGGGAGCTTGCAGCGCTGCGAATGGGTGCGTTTTACCAGGCGAAATGGAACTAGAAACCCAATACGAATCTGAAATCAGGCTTTCACTCTCTGATTTTCAGTTCATCTGCAGCTCAGTGCCTGGTTCACACCATCGACTCACGGCAACGACAAAGATGCTGTACTTGGTCACATGCAGCGACAAAGGGATCGTCCGACAACTTACCGATTGTAAACGCTTGATTGCAAAGTACAATACAGTCACCAGACATGCGGACGTTCTCGTTAATTCTGTTGCAAGCCGTGAGTTTACTAACATCCCAATAATCGCATTGACTGTTACTGTGTAGAACTGGGTGGTTTAATGCCGCAACGATGAAAGAAAGACAGAAAAGAATGTGAGCTCGTCAGACACTTTTTTTTTTTTTTTTAAACGTAGAGCGGCGTTGTTTCTGATTGGTTGGGTAGTGTGACAAGGTTGCCTGCTAGTCAATGCTTCAGAGGGACAAACATACTCTCGCTTTTTTTCCCCCATAGACTTTGAACGGAATCGTGTCGCTTTGTTGTGAGTAGATTGCGTGACCCCGGTGTCACATGCGGACTTGCAGGTGCCCGTGTGGACCAGCAGGGGTCGCAAGAGAGCAATGTGTGCGAATCTCTGCTGACTGAACCCTTACTAACCCTGGGTGACACTACTGTCAACTGTCCATCGCCCTGCGTTGAAACCGGCCCCACACGGCACTGGCAACTGATTCTAGACCGTGGGGTGGGTGTACGAGAATGAGAATGGTTCCTTAGCTGGCGGAGCCATCCAGCAGGTCCAGTAGATGTGAATTTAAACAGACGGCACGCAAATGACTGCATGGAAATCACTGACTGACCGCGCTACTTAAACATGCTAGTGGCGGAACGGCAGTAAAGGGCACCCTCGCTGAGAACAACTGGACTGCGTTGCTTTCCTCCGCTACCCCCAGGCTGTCACTCTGAACTCTGCCGCTACCTGTCATGTTGAAAGCCTCCTTTTGAAAGCCTGGAGTGGGCGGCATAGACAAACAAACGGGTGAGAGAGAGAGAAAAAAAGGGCAACGTTAGAAGTTCAGTGAGCCGCACTGCATCTCAAGGCTACCAGCTGGCTCTGGAGAGCAGTCGTTCATCTGAGCGTCCCAGAATCCTTTGCAGGCCTCCGGTTGCCTGCTCGATGAATATTTACAGAGAGGCGCCTTTGAGCACTCTAACAAATGGAGCCCAGGCACAGAGTTGAGAGGCAATGCTGGAATGATGACCTCTAGTGAAATAAGGTGGAATTGTGCTCTGCTGTGGACGGCAGCTCCGGATTCTGCAACGGAATAAATGATTTGCAGGACTTTTTATTGCTGTAGTACATTGCCAGCAGTGAAGTGGCTGTGGATTAAAAAATCATTTACATAAAAAATACATTATTCCTTATATTTTTCAGTGAATGTACAGTTTTTTTTTTTTTACTGTGACCTAATAAAAATATGGATTGATAAGTATTTTTGTGTTCTCTTTTTGACCCACCAGCAAATGTAATTTTAAAGCATTGCGCCAGTTTTATTTTTTACAGGTGAGATATGCTTTATTGTGTAGACCATTTATATCTTTCAAGTGAGGCTTTCAAGGTAGCTGCTTTCGATACTGTTGATCTGAATCTCAAGGCGAGACAGATTTTTAGCTTAGTGCTGCAATTTCTTTAATTTCCATTCCTCATCAAACACTTTTCTTTTCTGCTTAGACACTTATGTACCAATCCTGCTGAAAGTTAGCAATGGTTTGTGTAATAATGTAGTTGCACTTGGATGGATGCTTTGCTTCGTGAGAATTAGTTGATTTCCCTTGATGAGCCGAACAAAATAGGATTTGGGCATGTGTGTAATTCGAAAGATCAGCAGAAGGTTATTCAAAGCAATGCTTATTTTTTAACTAACAATAACTGTACAGTGCCCACAAGAATTATTGGCAACCTCAATTAATATGAGGGAAAAAAATTGCAGGGATAAATTCAGTTTATTGCTTATTAAATGTCTTCTATACTCAGGAAAACGAGAACATTATGTAGTTTAATTGTGATACCGTTGGTCAGAAGAAAATAATGCGAAATAGTTTTTATTTTGAAGAAGATGTGTGTCACAAATCCCGGTATTTAGCACCCTCTTTTAGCCACGATAACAGAACTTAACAGAGTCTTCTCCTGTAATGTTTGATAGAACATTTGGAGTATAATTGTTGGAGAACACATAGCAAGGGATTTGAGACCTCCTCCATACAGAATCTCTCCAGATCCTTCAGAGTTCTTGGTCCTCGCTTGAGGACTCTACTCTTCAGCTCACCCCACAGGTTTTCAATGGGGTTCAGGCCAGGTGACTGGGATGGGCATTGCAAAACTTTGATTTTGTGGTCAGTGAACCATTCTTGTGTAGATTTTGAGGTATGTTTTGGATTATTGTCCTACTGGAAGATCCAACCATGACCCACTTTTAGCCTTCTGGCAGAGGCAGTCAGATTTTGGTTTACAATCTCCTGGTATTTGATGGAGTCCATGATGCCATGTATCATACTGGTAAACGACAAAGACAAATCATTTTTTTTATTGCTCATATTTTCCAGGCTTGCCAATAATTCTGCCAATACTACCTAGTATTTAGTTTTCTGTTCAGATGGGCCTGTGTCACAAGGAACTCAAGTTTTGGACATCAAACCTTAAAAACCTGACCTAATTAAAACCTGAAACCTTCTGGATACTTGCCCATTTCACTTATGACCCTCTGCTACTCAAATTAAATTAAGTTCAAAATGAAAGATTAGCCTCTTTCAAATCTGGTATTTTAAGTTTGTTTTATGCTTTAGGGGGAATGTGCATTTTATTCAGTGCGTCTTTTTCCAATTAGGAGGTGGGTCAATGCTTTGATTTCAACAAGCCTCTTGATCACAGGGAAAATAGGGGTTTCTCTCTTAAATGGATATTCTTTGATTGTGGTTCTCATTACTGCCGAGGGGGGTTGCCATGTCACCTGCTTTTTCTTGACAAATCCCTCCACAGAGTGCAAGGAGATGTGAAAGAAAAATTTTAACTTTTTATATTTACCATTTATTCTCTCCTGAACGCTGGATCGTAGTTTTTTTCTCTCCTCTCCACACCTCTCCCACCAGTCTATTTTTCCCTATGACATCTGGGGCCCTATCTTTCACCCAGCGCTAAGCGGCGCTAACCCAAACGCAAGTGTATTTGCTATCTTACACCCGGCGCATGGTTCATTATAACACCTTGCATTCACGTCGTTTAAATACCATGTATTCTTGCACCCATTACAAGTGAACTGGGCGTGTTGGTCTTAAGATGAGGTGTGGCCAGGATTATATTTGGCGTATTGCTATCTTGAGCCAGCAGAAAGCACTTGCGCAAAAACCACCGCAAACCTGGTCTAAAGTCATGTCGCAGTTGTTTACATGTTATTTTAACGGCGCATATATGTGCGTCTACATAGGCGTGTGCACACATCACCTCCAGTCTGTTACACACAGGGGCATGCACAAACATGAATAAAATATCAACATTACAATGTGAAATATTATTATTGTGTAGGCTATATAAAAAAATGCATAATAATAAAAGGGTCCATAGGTCAAAGACCACATACCTGTCCCTCAGCGAAGGGGAATGCCAAATTAAATTGCTTTCAGCCCACTCCATCAAAATCCAGGCGATGTGTGATAGTACGTGTAAGGTTACATGTTGGCTATAGACTATTCGCAATTATCCTGGATCAAGCTATGACTTAGCCTATATATTTGCCAATAACCCCCCTCCCCCCCCTGTAATCTTCTGGGGGGACAATCTTCTGTTACGGGACAATGGCTATCCATTAAAAAGGGCTTTCCATTTGCTGATAACACCTATATCAAGCCTAATGCACGAATTTGTCATTTTAACAAATTTAACCACATATATTTTGTAAAATAACAGCCCTGTCGGGAATTACCGGAAACTCATAGGCTAATTGTTAGTCCGAATAATATTAATCATACTATTGATCCATATAGCCTATTCCTTGATCGCACTAAACACGCATGAGCATGCCTGTTTCGCCATCATATAAACAATCCGCCAAGGTGGAAAAGCAGGCTTTTAAAGGGAACAGGATATGACATTTTAATAGGTTTATTGCATGTCACGCCCAATACACACCTATAATTAATGAAGAGACTAGGTTCAGTCCGTTTGCACGCTGCGCTGTGTTTAGCGCCCAAAAAACACGCCGTTAAAATGGCAAAAATGTTTGGTCAGAATGTTGCTCGACTTGTACAAACATCAACAGAATCCCGCCCATTATTAGAGCCTATGATGTTATGCTTTCAGCTCAATTTCCGAACTGCAGGAGGTTGGTAGCCGGGATTTCTGGTGCTGTATTAGTTTTAAAATATTCCTGAAGAGATATATATACCCTCAGAAGGAACATCAGTTACCATCGTATTGTTCCTGAACACAGCCCTTCATGAATATTCATAAGATGCATCACATTGGAATGCTTCCATGTTAGCATTGGCGTACAGAACTGATAATCTGGTTAGTTTATAGAATCTGTGCTATGTTCTTGTTGTGACAGTTGTGTTGAATGACTGCCCTGTGGTTAGAGGGAACTGCACCAGTACATGTGACCCCGAATATAGATCCAAATGTAGATTTGTGTTTCTTAAAAATGCCGTATAAAATGTCTTACGAGCTGCATTAGCACGGTCAGGCTTTGTGAATTCACACCTCATTATGTATAACTATGATGCATTGGTTTATAGTAACATAGTGTAGCAATGCAAGTGGAATCCTTAATGTGATACATGATTCAGAAGTGTTTCAAGGAGCACTTGAAATGGCTGTGATGGAGTGCCCATTGTTGACTTAGACTTGACCTCTTGACCCCTTCTGCTCAACTTTGCAAGTAGAGTGTTGCTCTGTCCGTGTGCTGTCCTGTCCGAACAAGTTCCACCATATTGCCACCTAATCATATAAAGACAAAGGCCATTAACTTCTTGGATTTATGCTGGATGGAATCATCCCATCGCAAGCATTGTTAAATCTTTATAGCCTCAATTAGTGAAATGTAATCAAAATCATTAACCTCAATTAAGAGTGTGTGTAGCCATGTTGGACTGTATTGGCGTGAATGTACATTCAGTAAAGTTTGATTATCCACAGCGATTGTGATATAGCCTACACAAGCATGGCCTACACAGGCTTCCAGTATTAGTATTCCCCGTTAATTTGATTATACTTTGCCATTTGCTTTCATTATATGGATACACTGGTTTTAACCAGTTCTACGAACATCTACAACATATTGACCGTGGCTGTTATCTCAGTTTAGTACAACGTTGAGCAGATAATGATAATGTTACTGGCAGCCTCGGCTGTTCTGCGGTCGTTATTCCTTTTGTTGTCGTTGAGGTGCTCTACGGGATTTTTTCCGCCTCTGTTTTAGTGTTTGGATCTCGCCCGGCTATTATTCCTCACACCTGTCTTTGGTTTCCTGCCGGTTATAAATAGCCCAGGACTTCCGCTTTCCGGCACTTTGAGATTGTCTATGCTATTTGACAAACGAAGTCGGTATGGTACAGGATTCAAGTGACCTTTTCTCTTTAGTTTATTTGGAGTCCCGGCTAACAAAATTACATCCTCGGAACATTCCCTGGACATCTCAAAATGTCATCAGGATGTTACCTTGACATCTTTTAGTAGGGTTTTCTAAAGGTTACGTGAACGTTGCAGAAAACGTTCCTGGGACGTTCTAGTAATCTCCCCCAGACATGTATTACATGACGTTATATTGTAACCAGTAACAGACGTTGCAGGAACGTCCCTGAATGTCCCTTGAATGTTATGAGCACAACTTCATATCATAACCGGATAGGGAAGTTGCTTGAACGTCCCTGAAAAATGTAAATTAAATGTCGTATTGTAACCTAAGACTTTAATAACGTCATAAGTTTTTAGGACGTCCCTAGAGAACGTCACATCATAACTTTGAGGGGACTAAAAGGGGACATATAAGTGTATATTCTTCCTTTGTCTTCACAATGTCATTGAGCTTTAAGCCCAGCTTCACCGACGTGCTAGATTGTGACTGCAATATCTGCACTTGGAAGCCTGCATTTCTTATCATTAAGTGCGGTAATTATCTGTTTAAACATTGATCAATCACAGGGGACTGGAAACACAAGCCCAAACCAGGCAATCGCCTTATTCAGCTTTCGTGCAATTAACATTGTCAGCCTGGGCGACCCTCGGTAGGCGGGTTGTGGGAGTAGAAAATCAACATTTTAAACACCCATGAACATTTTAAACTGACGGTTCTTCCGCGAACGCACAGATGTGCGTTAGCGTAATGTTCCCGCATATGGAAAAAAAGATGAACGAGTAAATATCCTCATGCATTAATGTGTGCTAATTCTACAGTTTTATCATGGGTGAGCTGAATACGTTCTGGTCGCTCGCGGAAGAAAGCTTTCAAACCGCTTTTGATTGATCATTGCAGTGGTGCCGGAGACTGCAACACAAAACCGAGCAAGAGGAAAACATGATGAATGGCTCATGTGAAAGTATAGTTATCTGACGAGACGTTCCAATGAGGCATGCCTGGCTTCGCCTTGGAAATAAAACTACTTACTCAGTCCGGATAACGCCTCAATCTGTCTTATAAAAAATTGAGTCTTATTTCCATTAGGGTTGACCAGACAACTTGCAAGATGGCGGGATTGAAGGGGATGAGGCCGCTACGCTGAATGTCAATTGCATTTGTTCTGAGAAAGAAACGTCATGAGTTAGGTAGAATCTTAAGGAATATTTTATATTTGTGGGAATTCCTGAGCGATGTACCCATTTCATTTACCACAGTATTGGACGGACTGTGTCCCTATCATGGTTTTTGTAGAAACCACGAATCTATGGTAATTGCTTTTTAAAGGAAAACAATATATAAAAATGCATTTTCCATAAAGCGGATGCTCACCGTGTTAATATGCTTTATGACACACACATTCCTGATGAAATAGATTATTTTCTAATCATATAGCTCCTATCAGAATAATATATTCGCAGTTAATTATATGCGAGCCTACAGGAAGAAGACGAGGGAAATAAATATACTTGTGAAGGAGAGCACAATTAATATATTTTACCCGGGATCAGATTAGTAAAGCATTACCCAGTTAAAGCTGATTCACTTCTCCTCTGTGCCACAGTTGAAATATAATCACACCTGTCCACTTGAATGCTCGTTTCAACTTGTAATACGTGCATGCATTCTATGACCCGTATCTTGTACAATTTTCTCTCACCACCAGGGTGTACTGGTGTCTCAAGAATTAGTTTTTCTACAATGTCATTTCCCTATCTTACTCGTTTCGTATTTAGTTGTATTTCACATCAGAATAACAGCAGAAGCAGCAGCAACAATAATGCGTATTTACATTAAAATCTGATTGGGTCCCATGCAGATAGTGTTAAATGTGCATTTTAGACAGATTTGAAAAATGTGTTACAAATATATAATTTTTCATGTTTGTAGTCAAGCCTTGTAGTTGCACAATCTCTGTTTGTTCGCATACAAATCACGGTGTGCATTTTTGTGAGTAGCACAACTGCATGAGGAGAAGGCCTATCTTCTCTAATGTCCGTCTATTTCTCAATTCAAGCTGAGAGCTGACAAATTAAACTTAGGGGATATTGTTTGTACAAAAACCCTTTTTTCTCACCAAAGAATAAAACGTGTCTTTTTTCACCGTAAATACAGCTCACCTGTTTTCTAACCACAGTAGTAGCAACATGCTCCTCGACCAAACAAAGAACACAGGTTGTCAAAAAGAGCACTGCCTCTATGATCATTTATTTGTACCATTGATAGCTTTCTGTTAACAAGGAAAACAAGTGAGAAATCAGCTAATAACTTCATGCCTTGGACAGACGAGCAACCTCACCTACCATCTTGTCAACATCAACATCACATCTTTATTAAAAACATCTGTGAGAATCACATGGATGTGTTTTTGCCTTGTCGGTCTTCCTCAATGCATGAATGAAGTGAGATATTTGATATTATGTAGGACCAGAGGGTTAGAATGCTGGCTCAGCACTGCGGCCTTGTGAAGAAAAAGGCCAAGTCGTCGACTTTTATCTCTGTGACGCCTCTGGAACCACATGTGCCTCAAAGCCCCGTCCGATATCTGCTTCCCCGCGGTCCTCAAACGAGAGCCAGTGTACGGCCTCTCATTATCGGTTTCATTCGCGGAGGCATTTGTGCGGCACGCCACTGTACCATACTTTTGGAACCTCCCATTTCTGCTGGAGCAAGCCTTTCGGTGTCAGAGGAAAGTAATTACCAGTGCTCAGCGGATAACAAGGGTCACGCCAGTCTGGCCTCATTACTATTATTCCAGTGAACCGCCATTGAAAATCAATTTTATAAAATGTCCAGTAAGATGAAGGGTTATCTCTGTTAAATGTTTAGTCTGCTGAAGATGCATGGCCCACCATCTGTGTGTGTGTGTGTGTGTGTGTGTATGAAGTGTGTGTTTACAGTGTATCCTTGAATAAATATGAATGTGAGTTTTGTTTTACCAAGCAAATAAATATTTAAATGATAATGCAATGTGTACCTCTGTAGGTAGTCAAAATGTTTTCAGTAAAAACTGCGCAGCACGGCTCATGTTGAAACACACAGAATTTTAATGAAGAGGCTCATTATAAGAGCAATTCAGCCTCTTGGGGAGAGAGAGGGAGCGAGCGCAGGGACACACCAAATGTAGGCTTTCAGAGATTCACATGCAGTCCTTATGTTGTCAATAATTTATTCTGTTCCGAGGTGACAGCAACTCGGCACAATATCATTAAGTGCTGATACTCTCACACTTAAGTTAGTTGTCAATTAGCTGCCTGTCTGCTCAGCATAGACTGGCTTTACAGATGTAGGTCCCGCACTCCCCTTAATCCAGCTCACACGTTGTTAAGGAAGGCGTCCATTTTTTGTTTGTCTTGAAAACAAAACGTTTACAGAACACCTCACAATATGAGGAAGAGGCACATTTTTAGAATAACGTATCTTGATAAAATGATTGTTTGGTGGACTTCTTTTTCTGGACTTCATCAACTTGGGTTTCTGAAACTCAGTTTTAACAGTTTTTTTTTCTTGTTTTATGAGTCGTTGTCCTCAGAGTTTGAAGCAGGGAGGGCGGAGCTTGCGTCCCACAGTGTTCCAAGAACTACTGAGGCTGTGCCCAGTTACGCAGAATTTTCCCAGGGTACCCTGCAAGCTCAGATGATGCTTTTGATGCCAGGCGTGGTGGAGGTCTGTCAGCGTCGCGCCGGGCTGATCCACTATTGACACGCAGACCTTCTGACTCCGCTGAACCTCTCTTTAATTCTCATCAGGTACCACAGAGGAGCAGAACTCCCTATTAATTGATTTAGTCATGGTACAGAGCTCCTGGCTGCCATTGAAAGCATATGGGATCAGGTTTTCTCAATTAAGGGAGCAACCTGCTAAAGTGTGTTCCAGACTGGGTAAACAATTCCCCAGTTCCCCTCTGTGCATTCCCCCAGAGATCCAATTCTATTCCCACTTGAAAATGTGCTCTGTAGGGTATTGATGTGTAAGCCGTAATGGCATGCCAGGTTTCTTATTTTCAATCATAACATTTCAGGAGGAGCATTTCAGAACTTGATGTTTTGTTTGAAACATAATGTACCTCTCACATACTCCTTGGTGTAATAATCTGCTATAATACGAAAACCTTAAGAATGAAAATTCAAATAATATTGGAAATGTTTCTGATAACATAATTGAAGTAAACAACATCCAGGATAGCACTGCCAAGGATTAAATTGCATAGAAAATGTTTGTTTTGACACTGCATATTTATTTCAGTTTTATTTTGTGCTTGGCGAATCAGAGCCCTATCTACTGTCTCCTATCTCCTGTGTACTGGCAGCCATGTACTTTGTAATGTGTAATGTTTAGTACGTGACGTGTAGCACGCACAATAATATCCTCCATACTATTTTCCAACCGTACTGTGGAAACGTTGTAAGTAACGTGAAGGAAAATGTCAGCGACGCTGCGCCTCCTTTTTAGAACGATGCTGCCCATCATATTTATGCGACCAAATTGTTTGCGTACTTTTTGAAAAGTATGCTCCTGAAGGGCGCTGATTTGGATACAGCCAATTTGGGGCGGAGCTGTTTACTCAAGTGAATGATTCTTATTCGCTTAGAAAAAATCTAATCAAAAAATATGAATTTTTTTGTCTAATGAAAACTACAAGGCACAATGAATATACAAAATAAATAAAGAAATAAAAAAACAGCTGACCCCGCCTATTTAAACTTAATAGTTTTATTAGTTAATAGTTAAAAGTAATATTTCTTAGTTTTATTGTGTCTCTCTGCCTTGTAATGAAGGCATCCATGCGCTATGGGGTAGCATGAAGGCATCCATGCGCTATGGGGTAGCATGAAGGCATCCATGCGCTATGGGGTAGCATGAAGGCATCCGTGCACTATGGGGTAGCATGAAGGCATCCGTGCGCTATGGGGTAGCATGAAGGCATCCGTGCGCTATGGGGTAGCATGAAGGCATCCGTGCGCTATGGGGTAGCATGAAGGCATCCGTGCGCTATGGGGTAGCATGAAGGCATCCATGCGCTATGGGGTAGCATGAAGGCATCCATGCGCTATGGGGTAGCATGAAGGCATCCATGCGCTATGGGGTAGCATGAAGGCATCCATGCGCTATGGGGTAGCATGAAGGCATCCGTGCGCTATGGGGTAGCATGAAGGCATCCGTGCGCTATGGGGTAGCATGAAGGCATCCATGCGCTATGGGGTAGCATGAAGGCATATGTGCGCTATGGGGTAGCATGAAGACATACGTGCGCTATGGGGTAGCATGAAGGCATCCGTGCGCTATGGGGTAGCATGAAGGCATCCATGCGCTATGGGGTAGCATGAAGGCATCCATGCGCTATGGGGTAGCATGAAGGCATCCGTGTGCTATGGGGTAGCATGAAGGCATCCGTGCGCTATGGGGTAGCATGAAGGCATCCGTGCGCTATGGGGTAGCATGAAGGCATACGTGCGCTATGGGGTAGCATGAAGGCATATGTGCGCTATGGGGTAGCATGAAGGCAGAGATCGACATAAGCAATGGCCCGATGGCCCGGGGCCAGTAAAAAAGTATTTCGGGCAAGTTGATTGGCCAGTCGCTGGTCCGTTCGGGACAGTGACGTTTCCGCCAATCACAGTCACGAGTCAGTTCACGTAATGATGCTAAGTTAACTGGCTGAAGCTAGCCCGCGATTGCAGTCAGTATTTTCACCTAGCTAGTGAAGGTTTCACCTCAGCAAATAGCTACTTTGAAAATAATGTCAAAGGAAGCGTATGAGGCTACTAAAATAAGAGGGGGTTCTGTGCTGGCAAAGCGGGTGGCGGACAACCCGTCAGATGGGCCACTTCATGTCTGGACTAGAGTGCGGATCGGGCCGCATATTTCTGTCCGAACCCGACCGAGTCCGAGATAGTAGTAACCGAGCCCGACAGGAATTCTGCTTTTTATGTCCGAACCCGACCCGAGCCCGATGCAGTTAATGGTGAAGCGCTGACATTGTGTTTCCCTGTCACGCAGTTGTTGTGACCATGGTTACAGCTTCTCTGTTTAGTGGACACTGGGCACCTAAATGACCGTCAAAAGGCATTGTTTTATTGGTAGATAACAGACACACACACAATATTCGGTATCATTTTTTTTTATTTCACACTATATTTTCACCAAAAACAACTTGAAGCACCATGTGAAGTAAGCTAACCCATCCTAATTAGTAGTTCAAAAGTAAAATGTTCGCTAGTTGTTCGGCCGCCGTGACCGAGCCCGAACATCATTTTAAAAGTTTAGTCCGAGCCCGGCCCGACCCGTCGGGTCCCGTCGGGTTCGGGTCGGGTATCCACCCTCTAGTCTGGACACAACGGGCAAACGACGACACAATCCAGCGGGTGGAGAAGTTAATAAACACAGCTTTCCACATCGTAAAAAGTGAGCTCCCCTTCACCTCTTATGAGAGAACGGTCGCCCTTCTAAAGAAGAACGGAGAAGACGTTGGCTCTCACTGATGTCGCATGTCGAAGGTAAGTTACTCAGCTAGCTAATATGTTACTATAACTTGTCAGTCAGCTAACAACTAGGGATGTGCGCGTTTAGTCGACTAGACGATTAAACGTTGCTACCCTCGCTAGTCGGCACCAGAAATAATAGTCGGTTAAACTTATTATTTTATTAATGTACACATTTAAATTACATATTGACATAATTTGCACTGAAATGTCATGTTTCCTGGTTAAATGTTGCTTTATAAAAAAACGAGCATCCGTTACTAATGTTAACAACGCCGGATTAAAAAATAAAAAAAATTTAAACGAAGGAAAAAAACTAAACGCATTAGCCTGCTCGCCCTGCAAGTGAAACCAGCGAGGTGGAAAGAGTAAGTAGGCCTATCGCGTTGTTGAATAGCCCAATAAAACTAATCTAATGTCACGTCGATCAGTCGGCCTAATTGTTATTTTTTATATATCCATGCGCTATGGGGTAGCATGAAGGCATCCATGCGCTATGGGGTAGCATGAAGGCATCCGTGCGCTATGGGGTAGCATGAAGGCATCCGTGCGCTATGGGGTAGCATGAAGGCATATGTGCGCTATGGGGTAGCATGAAGACATACATGTGCTATGGGGTAGCAGGAAGGCATATGTGCGCTATGGGGTAGCATGAAGGCATCCGTGCGCTATGGGATAGCATGAAGGCATACGTGCGCTATGGGGTAGCATGAAGGCATACGTGCGCTATGGGGTAGCATGAAGGCGTACGTGCGCTATGGGGTAGCATGAAGGCATACATGTGCTATGGGGTAGCATGAAGGCATCCATGTGCTATGGGGTAGCATGAAGACATACATGTGCTATGGGGTAGCATGAAGACATACATGTGCTATGGGGTAGCATGAAGACATACATGTGCTATGGGGTAGCATGAAGACATACATGTGCTATGGGGTAGCATGAAGACATACATGTGCTATGGGGTAGCATGAAGACATACATGTGCTATGGGGTAGCATGAAGGCATCCATGCGCTATGGGGTAGCATGAAGGCACCCATGCGCTATGGGGTAGCATGAAAACATACATGTGCTATGGGGTAGCATGAAGGCATCCATGCGCTATGGGGTAGCATGAAGGCATCCATGCGCTATGGGGTAGCATGAAGGCATCCATGCGCTATGGGGTAGCATGAAGGCATCCATGCGCTATGGGATAGCATGAAGGCATCCATGCGCTATGGGGTAGCATGAAGGCATCCATGTGCTATGGGGTAGCATGAAGACATACATGCGCTATGGGCTAGCAGCAGATAAAGTTCAGGAGCAGGAGCTGGGTTCTTCTGTTGGCTGTTGGAAGCAGAAAATAAGCATTTTATGCTGTAATGAGTATTTATTTAAAAGAGCTTGAATCTAATGTTTGATAGTTTTCCATATGATTAATAAATACAATATTTCCTTTTAAAGCAATTGCCTTGATGAACGGCTAAATATTAGCAGCACAAACACAGTCTAGGCTACTATACGTAGGCTAAATTCGCATGAACACGCCTCTGTTCATTCTTGGCTTTTCAGGAGGTAGGCTTATAGCCGTGAAAGTAGTTCAGAAAAATGTTACATTGATGTCAGATTATGATTGACTACTGACGATTTGTAGGCTATCTCTTGTAGCACATATGTATTATTTGGAGGTCAACGCGAGTTGCATATGCAGTTGTAGCTTACAAGATCACATAGTGAGGGAGGCTGACATTTTTGACATTTTTTTTCCCGCTGGCGTCATCACACGTTTGTGTTCTTAATTGTGTCCCTCTTTTTTTTAAATTGCTTTGGCTTGTAACCACTGTGAAGTGTAAGCGATGGTTAACTTCAGTGAGTGCATTTATATTCCAGCATACCTCTTATTTTATCCTCTTGCATGCAGTGCACATGAGAGGCACAAAGCTATAGGCTTAAGATTAAATGAGTTAATAAAAAACATTCAAAACTATGTCTGTAGCTTATCAGTCTACTAAAGCATGATAATTATTGTAAAGGTGACGAATAGCCGTTGAGTGCTTATTCACTTATTCCTGTCCCGGTGTTCTGTGGGAAGTAAAGCCAGAAGAAAATACTCCTATAAGTAGGTCTGATGCTGTAAAATGGGCTTTAGGCTTTATGCTGAGTAATGGTAAGGACAAGTTAGCTTGTCACTGTGTACAGAAAATCATAAGTTGTCCCACTGATAATGCTAATTGGACGTACGTACATGTTAAATACAAATCAGGAAATACAGATAATGTTTGACTACATTTTTTGAGAATAGTCCATGGTGCGCTTTAAATCTTATCGATGTTAAAAATGACATGATTTAATGTGTATAGATTCAATATAATTTACAGAAGATATTATTAAGTATGGGATATTATGAAATTTAAAATCTTATAGTTCATACACTTATGATGAAGGTAAAATCATCTTAATCAAATTGTCATATTTATTATTGTAACTTGCTGTGTAGAAGCTTGTCTACGGAGCGACCTAATACTGAAACATAATATGCAAATCAGAAGTGAATATTTTATGTCTGGGAACTTAAGGCTTGTAAGGATTTATTATGTGCAAAAACAAAATGAGCAATCTCACTTTGCCTCCCACATGCCTGCCTGAAACTATTTTTGAAATACAGCCACCAAATGGTATTGAATGTTACCCATGGTTAGATAAAACACAGAGGAGCCACAAACCGCAATAGAAATTAAATGCATTTAATTTCTAAAACGCAAATCACTTTCAGTTCCTTAAACCATTGTACTTTGACATTTGCAAGGACACTAAATTAAACACGTATCCTTGCCCATCCCAAAGTAGAAATGATGGCCCTGTAGCTCGCCAATTCATACCGTGCTCTCAGAATGACAATTGATGATCGTGCTAATGTAGGCGTAATACCACGTCACATCTGCCCTTGCCATTCATCTCAATAGAGAAGGACAAGGATGCTTTGCGGGATTATAAAACAAGGACATGGTAGAGTCCTCAGAATTGAAATGTTTTCTTTCAGAAAGGAAGTATCCCACGCACAGTTAAATGCTCCCAAATGGCATGTATTGCCTGCATGACAAAGAGCTTTGGACAAGGCAGGTTTTCATCAAGAGAAGTGCAGACACTATAGATATGGTCTCTATATATCCAATGGAATCGAGCTTTTGCTTCTCTTGACATAGCACTATAGATGGCTCTGCATTGTGTGGGCGATTGCTTGAGCATAACGATACACTAAAGGGTTCTGAAAGGGTTCTTTGGCTTGTCAACGTGGAGGAACCCTTTTTAGTTCTTTATGGAACCCTCTGTGGTGGGTGTAAAATGTTTGAAATCTCCAAGATTGAACCATTTTGCCTGAAAAAAGAACCAGTTGAACTAGATAGGGTTCCTCTATGGAGACATGGAGGAGCCTGTTGGAACCCTTTCTACTGAGAGCAGGGTTTTTCCTGCTTAGAGAAACCTTTGGTGTGCACCAAAGCAAAATTGGAAAAAATGGAAAACAAACATTCGAAACTATAGTTAGAATATTATGTATTTGGTGACACAATGCAGCCCTGTGATAATCAGAGAACAGCAAAGCAAGAGTGAGACAGAACAACGCAGCGATACAGCTCACTCTTGCGCTCTGTGAACGGGACTATCATGTGGAAGGACGCTTGGCGGCATTGCCGCCCACTAATCAGAGCTGTGAAAATATGTGCCGGGAGACAGCAAAGGCAGACTAAATCCCGTCGTCTTCTTTCATCAACGATGTCAGCGTTTAATATTTTAATTCTCATTATTAGGAAACGTGTTCTATCGTTTTGAGTCAGAGGTCGCAACCACCGGTGATCGCAACAGCTTGTTTGTACAGAAACATAATTTTTGTCAAATCAGACACGAACAGTTGAGCTGTGGAGCCTCTTTTGCCTCAAAAACACAGTTTGGTGACTGTTATGATTTAAATGAGCATATCCCGCGGACAATTTGGAGTAGAAAGATAATATTAATGTCACAAGAAAGCTGAGAATCTCCTCTTCACAGTACATAACCAAAAAATATATAAAACTCAAATTGTGTTTCTGGACCAAAACGGCTTAAAATGATGGAGCAGATCACGTCATACTTTATCCAAAACCCACTGGATGGTATTTTTAATCAGTGGAATGACAGCGGAAACTGACTAGACCTAACGTGTTTCAGCCACACACTGTAAATGGTTTCATCAATTTATCTTGTAACTGCTTTATGCACAACTTTTATGTTCACAGATTAACAAAGATCACAAGACATAGCAGCCTTCTTTCTATTTGTATTGTTCAGTTGCAATGTGGCCACAAATTATAGACGTTTTACCATTATTAAGGGCCAATTTAGGATAGTTCAATGGTAACAATGGAGGATGTTTATTGAATACTATTATTCAATCAGTTTATTCCTGGTAATCTTTCACATGATAGGAGTGGAAAAAGATGGTTTTATTCCGGTTTAGTTAAGGCAGGCAGACTGGCTTGGCTACACTGCAGTGAGAAACCCTGCTATTTATTCAGTATCCATGAGATTTATGATGGATTTTAAGGGTTTAGAAGCAATGGCATAAGGGCTCCTCTCTAAAAAGGGTTGAACCTGACAGGTATGTTATATTGTCAGTAGGTATCATGCAAAAAATACAACAAAAAAAAGTATACCACAACCAAAAGCTGTTCGTTGTGTTCTTGTAACAACACAGTATTATGATTTAATCCCAGGTTTTAAACCAACTTTATTGTTTGTTTTGCTATGAGACGAGTATCTGCACACAGAGCTGTAAGTGCACTTTTGAGGGAAAACCACCAAAAAGACATAAAAATGGACTTTAGAGGTGGACTCAGTGGACTGGTTTGTAAAAGCAGAAATGTCTGTGTGCGTGCGCACCATGCCGAAGGACCTGTTTTAAATGATAAAAACATAGACTGCTGACATTTTGGGATGAAGTACGCTATAGTCTGCTCAAATTTGTAGGAAATGAAGGCAGGTATGCAGAGGGTTTTAGATGGAGCTTCTCATTCCGTGCTTTAAATTGTCATCCCGAGCGAGACTGGGCTAATCTAAATTCATGTCTGGTCTCAAGCGCGATTCTAAATTGCCTGAATTCGCAAATATAATAAGCATGCAGTCACCCACGCATGCACGTACGCGTACACACAGACGCACAGACACACTGTGGCCTTCTCACAAACTGTGGCTTGGATTTCTTTTTTACTTGCACATTTGGAAATGCTCTTGATGTCCAATCGGGTCAATGTGGATCCTTAAGGAAATATTTTGAAGGGCTATCTACAGTGAGTAGAGCAGTCATTAGTTCTCATTACTGTAAGGTGAGCTTCTCACAGTATGATACAGAGTAACGAGAAGTCCGGAGAACCTAATTATCCCATCAAACTTTGTGTTAAACAGTCCTCTTCACAGTCCTGTTTAATTACTTTGCAGTTAAACAAACATTTTGTTGTCTGATACTTGTTATAGCGATTTATGCAATTATATTAACAATAGTATTAAGTTTTGAGGTTGGGGTTAGATTAAATGATAGGTTCCCTTTTTGCAACCTGGACCTCATTTAAAGGTTGTTTTCCATCATTTATAATAATGCATAGCACAACCTTATTGATAGCTTTATTATTGAGAAATGACATTTTAACCACTGCTTCTCAGTGGGTTTGAACATGCTCCAATGGGGAAAGTAGTTTTGCCTTCAAAAACCGTGATAAATCAAATTTTTCGAAAACAGGAAACACACACTTTACTCAGACATGTCTGTATATGTTCTACTGAAAAAATGGGTGGCAAAAGATGCTTTATATCAGGTTTTATTGAAATCATTTTGCATGGCCGTAAATCTGTTCTCTTGGCTACATCCACGCCAGAATAAAAGAGAAGCTAGCTGACATAGAAGCTTGTCTTTTTCTATGGGGCTTCTGGAAATCTAGTACGGAAGTTTACAAATGGTTAGGATGTACTCTGGAGATAGTAAGAAATAGTTCCAAATTAAATGTGATATTACCGTTATTAAAAACGCGTTCTGAGTAAACAAAGACGAAATTAAAATACACAAAGGTGACCGAGTTCCCTTTTTTAAAAAAAAAAGGAGATTTATCATGGTTTTTGCAGGCCAAACTACTTGCCCCATTGGAACATGTTTAAAACTACTGACGAGCTGCAGATACAAGGTACTGTAAACATCTGGATAATAAAGCTGTGAGGTTGTGCTATGCACGATTATAAATATAGAGAAACTACGTTTCATTAGGGCCTGGGTTGAAAAAAAGTGAACCGATCCTTTAAGCCTGCATTTAGGACAGAATCTGACAACGGCTTTAGGGTTGCGATTAATAACTGGCTGGGTTTGTCGGACTCCTGCTACACTATCATTCCTCTGTAACAGGATACAGTTTCATAGCTTCTTCATATTGGCGGGATAGTGTTACAGAGACATTACAGCTGTAGGCTCTTCACTTACCAGTGTCGTCGGGATTGGGTTCAATTACATTACCATGATTGCATCTTGTGTCTGAGAAAATTTTTTGATCTTGAAGTGTCTAAGTCCAGAGGCACGGGACATTACTTTCTTTGAAGCGTCTCCTACTCTCACTTTGCTCTCTCTTCCTTTCTCTCTCTATCCTTCTCTCTCTATTCTTTTCTCTCTCTCGATAATACACATCCTTTTCCAGCTGCTGAATGGTAAAGAAACTTGAGAAACAGCCATTTTTGTTTTCGAGACCATAAAATGGGGGTTTGAAGCCGTATCTGTCTTTACATCCCGTCGCTCCGTAACCTGATTTCAGTTATCTCATTTCCAGACCCCCCCCCAAACCCACAGAGTGAATCAAATTCCTCGGGCCTTGGCGACAAGTCAGACTAGAGGACTTGTTAAAAGAGACCCTGTCCTCGATCATCTTAGTTTGCCACTCGGAAAATCTGATAAGAAACGATGGGCGGAAAAATGAGGTTTTATTCTGCTGGTCAGTAATACTGCATATATAAAATAATGCATTTGTATGTATGCAGTATTTCTGATCAGCAGAATAAAGTAATTTTAAGTCTTGGTTTTAAGTTTATGACTTTTATGCAGACAGTAGTTTAGAATATATTTGAAAGTTGAAAATGTATTTTAGTGTTTGTGCAAAAACTGCATATATCGAAGATACGGTGCAAATAATACTCAGAGCATTTATTGCTTATTTATCATCCATAAAACGTGTGAAATATGTGTGCCTGTAATGTGACTAATGTTCACTCTGTCTACTTTATATCTCTACTTGTCTCTAAACGTGCATCCAAGCTTGTGTCTGCATTTGGTTAGGCACACACACACACACACACACACACACACACACACACACACACACATATAGATAGCTATACAGTGTATGTACCTATAGCAACACACTGACCTCTGGTCTTATCTACACATATATCTACCTTCATTTTGGCACACAAATGGATCATGATTTTTTCTACACTCACGCACTCATATATGCACACATTTATTTTCAATAAATCTGCTTCATCTATCTTTCTTGCCAAACAGTCTTAAGGCATGTTTTTTGTACATTTTCACAGCTATAATAACCCTATTGAACAAACAACATTATTCTTCAGTCTAAAAAAAAAACACATCAAAGGATTATGAACACTTGCTGAACAGCCTTTGACTCAACGCACACACAAATACAGTACCGTGCAAGTCTTAGGCAACTGTGGCAAGTTCTTGGAGAACTTTTCTTCTCCAGACTTCAGCTGTCTCGCTTGCTTCTGTCTGTCCAAGTGATCTCAGACAGCCTCGATGATGTTGAGATCAGGGCTCCGTGGGTAATCTCAGACAGCCTCGATGATGTTGAGATCAGGGCTCTGTGGGTAATCTCAGACAGCCTCGATGATGTTGAGATCAGGGCTCCGTGGGTAATCCCAGACAGCCTCGATGATGTTGAGATCAGGGCTCCGTGGGTAATCCCAGACAGCCTCGATGATGTTGAGATCAGGGCTCCGTGGGTAATCCCAGACAGCCTCGATGATGTTGAGATCAGGGCTCCGTGGGTAATCCCAGACAGCCTCGATGATGTTGAGATCAGGGCTCCGTGGGTAATCCCAGACAGCCTCGATGATGTTGAGATCAGGGCTCTGTGGGTAATCCCAGACAGCCTCGATGATGTTGAGATCAGGCCTCCGTGGGTAATCCCAGACAGCCTCGATGATGTTGAGATCAGGGCTCCGTGGGTAATCCCAGACAGCCTCGATGATGTTGAGATCAGGGCTCCGTGGGTAATCCCAGACAGCCTCGATGATGTTGAGATCAGGGCTCCGTGGGTAATCCCAGACAGCCTCGATGATGTTGAGATCAGGGCTCCGTGGGTAATCCCAGACAGCCTCGATGATGTTGAGATCAGGGCTCCGTGGGTAATCCCAGACAGCCTCGATGATGTTGAGATCAGGGCTCTGTGGAGGCCACACCATCTGTTGCAGAACCTATTGTTCTCCTTTTCGCTGAAGGTAGTTCAATGAATATTTTGGAAAATTAATGTTTGGAAGTCAAAAACGTGCTCTTTTCTACCGAGACACTAATGCAGAAGACAAAAAATAAACACCTAAGAAAAAAAGTACATAAAAAGAATCTAGGGTGTCTAAGACCTTCGCGGAGTACTGTATATAGTACATTTGCATTGATTAGCAATTACAAAGGTCAAACTGTACACTTAAATAGTAATTTTTTATAACGTGCACACACTCCAGTCATATTTATTTATTAACATCATGTCATCACTTATCACCGCACGTACTATAAACAGTTGACTTAGTCCACAATAGCAGTCACAGGTGCACATGAGATGTTTTGTCCCTGTTCCAGGGTATCCCAATACTTGTACTAAACTAATGTAAACAAGTACTAAGCATTAAGATACAAAGATCCAGCGATTAGGATTGAAATAAATTGTTTCTGACCCTTTAATGATCAGGTGGACTTGATCCACAGTGAGAACGCAGTGGGTTCCTGTGCGCAGGATTGAAAACAAAAAAGAGATAAAGACCGAAGTTGCCAAGGCAATTTATACTTCACATTTGTAGACAAGACCTAAATCCACAGCTTTCCGCACACTGGCATCCACGTATATAGTGTCTACGCTTATTTTAATGAAAAGTTTTCTTCAGCATCTGATCTCATCATGTACCAAAAAAAGAACTATTTTAGTAAATAAAAACCAAGCGGAGAATAAAACACTTGGTGAGTTTAGGGCTCATTTTGATCACTGATCTGGGGCCGGGGAGCCTAGGCGACACCCCTCTGACCCAGTAATCCACCGCCAGGCCGTGAAATTGACCTGCAGCCTCCTCTGTAGAGATAAGCAGGCGGTGGGGGTTTTCGCACTGTAAAAGGAGGCGATAAAAGCATATCCACGTCTTTTAATTCCCCTGTTGGTGTAAACGTGAGGATCTTTCGCCTTGGCAGAGCCTCAGCTCGATTTTATTGTCCGCCCAGAGTGTTGAGTAGTGCAACGACTCAGAAGGTGGCTTTTGCTCCGATATAAAAATTCATGGACCACATTCATTTAGCGCCGAGGTTTATGGCACTGCTGGTGCTTAGTGGATCCTGGGACACACACACACACACGCACACGCACACACACATACATACACACACACACACACACATGCACACACACACACCCACACATACACACACACACCCACACCCACACCCACACACACACACACACACACACACACACACGCGCTTGCTACAGGAAATGTGCAGACCGTAAACAAAGGGGGATAGGATAGCAGAGGGAAGCAATGGATTAGATAGGAGACATGGAGACTGAGAGCGAATGGAGAGGCGAGTGGAAAAGAGACAGTGATAGTGGGAGTGTGTGTGTCTGAATGTGTGCGTGTGTGTGTGTGTGTGTGAGTGAGTGAGTGTGTGTGTGTGTGTGTCTGTATGTGGCAGGAACTGGTAGGAAGAACAGGAGGTGGCAGTGTTGCACTAAGCTGTTGCTAACAAAAATCACCCTGACAGACCGATGTTTCTCTATTGTAAACAAAAAAATAACAAACAAAAAAGACATTTAAAAATAAATAATAACAATTTCTGTCTCAGTGCACGCACGCACAACTTGATCTCCAAGGGCTGGATTTGGGCACAATTTTGGAATGAGAACTGGAATAAGATTGGAGAAGCTCACTTAAGTCAATCATGGGCCTAACTGATGAATATCTCAGTTAGCAGGTGTTCTTGATGAACCCTTATCTGCCAGCTGAGGCCATGTCATCTGTGGAAGTCCTCTGAGTTCTCTCTTCAGGTGTCTAGATTGGTTCTGCTCAGTAGAGATGCGAGCACTGGAGAGTCCCAGGTGAGACCATGCTATTGCTTGGTTATGATGAGAGAGAACTGAGCACCATTTTTTATTTATTATTATTATTTTTTATATATACTGTGGGAAGCTGTATAAAGATCTATAAAAAGGTGATTTGTACATAAATGTTTTTTTTATTTGTGTGCCTCATAGTAAAAATGCCTACTGAACTGTCTCTCAAACCAGATTTAGTATGTGAAAGTCCATTTTTGAGTTGATTTTCTTTTGATGAATGATGAATTGATTTGAGAAACTTAACTTTGCTAAGAATTTAGCTTCAAGTTTTGTTTGCAGAATAGCATTCCAGGAAAGCTGCGCCATTGTTGAATTTCATTCCATGGAAAAAGGTTGATGATGCTGGACCCTGAAGCTTCAGGGAATTCTGGGAATTGTGGTTCAGACCCCCCTGAGATGGTTACTGCCAATATTATATTGCTTAGGCTTGCAAATTCTGTATCTTCATTTTAATTACTTCTTAAAACATATTTGTTTGAGCAGGCCTTCCTAAAACTGTGTGGTTTAACTGTGCAGCCATGCCCAAATATAGAAGGAGGGCAAATTAAAGGAAAAGCCCCATACAGTGAGGGGGTCCAGTGGCTCTGTTTACCTATGGAGGGCATTTTCCTGGCATGGTTTGGGTCCACTTGTCCCCTTAGAGGGAAGGATCACTGCAAATCAATACAAAGTTATTCTGAGTGATCAACTTTATCCTATGATGAAACATTTCTATCCTGATGGGAGTGGTCTCTTCCAGGATGACAATGCCTCCATCCACAGGGCACGAGGAGTTACTAAATGGTTCGATGAGTATGAAAATGATGTGAATCATATGCCATGGCTTTCGCAGTCACCAGACCTCAACCCAATTGAACACCTGTGGGAGATGATGGACCGACGTGTTAGACAGCGCTCTCTACCACAATCATCAAAACACCAAAAGAGAGAATATGTGTTCCATCCCTACAGTAGAGTTCCAGAGACTATAATCTATGCTAGACTAGAGGTAGCATGTATGCCAAGGCACACTGAAGTGGTTCTGGCTGTTCGTGGTGGCACAACACCTTATGAAGACACTTTATGTTGGTTTTTTCTTTAATTTGTCAACCATCTGTACATCACCGTCTTCTTTATGAAAATGTTGGCTGGCCCCTTCTGTCTGTGACATGTGATCAGCATTGGTATGTTTTTTAATGTATCTATAATGCCCTGCTGGCCAGGCTACCACTTCATTGGAACATTGGCAATTATACACGCTAACAAGACTGGATTGTAGTCCACGTCTCCAGACAAACCCTGAACTATAGGACTGTCTGCTTTTTGCTTTTCTGTGCCTCATACCTGGAATAATCGGCATACAACTTTTAACTCCTTTCTGCCTTCGAGGCAACTTCAGAACCAAATGTA